>CAXAMN010023273.1:27499-46743 GCA_963970005.1 Durusdinium trenchii | reverse complement strand
GCTAGGCTAGCTCGCTAGGCCCCTGGGATAGGGGCTACCCTGGCTCGAGTATAGGGGTAGCTGTGGGAGTTCTGTATGGACCACTTGGGAATGGTGAAAATGAAGACAACTTGAGGGCCTTCAAAAGGGTGAAGGTGAGGGCCTTCAAGTTGAAAACATTGTGAAATCAAAGGTGAAAAGTCTTAGAGAGTTGCCGTTTGTCATGAAATTTGCTGAGCTTGGTCTGTGAAGAGCAAGTGGCGAGACTAGATGCCTTCAAAATGATGTGCTTGCCGGCTATAGCTGATCATCAGAATCCAGAAACTTCTGCCTTGTTGGCATGTTTGATCAATCTGAATGTGTTTTTTGTTGAGACATGTTGCGTGCATGGCTCAGTGAAGTTTAGCGCAGTAGATAGAGTTGATTCGTACATGAACATACTTGATCTTTTAAAGGTCTTCTTAAAACGGTAAATCCAAGCCGCGCTTGGTGCGCGGCTGGATGCCTTGTTGTTTCGCCTTCGCGGTGCAAATCGTATCCCCAGTTTGACCGATGGAGCTTTGCACGAAGCCGCCGTTGGAGCCTAGGCTCCATCGGTTTGACCACCCGTTCGCATGTTCCTGGGCCAGCGTTTCAAATTTGTCCCAATGTGTGGTTTCATGTTTTTGCAATTGGGAAAAAGTTGCGAACACTTCTTGATGGTCCAAATTCTGGCTTTGATGGAAACCCTCAACCCTCCGTTTAAAAAACTTAATATCGAGCCACACCAAGAATGAAGTTGTCCGGGCTCTAAGTGTTCCTTGCAGACCACAATCAAAAAGATACAAAAAGAGTCCTCGGCTGCGCCATGAAAACCAACGTCCCGAAGAACAGTTTCCTCCACAGAACCATCTCAATCCAGGGGAAAAGAACGGTAAGTCATAAGTAAAGCATCTCCGAAACACCTGCGAAACAAGCACGACCATCTCCAAGGGTGCTCCACGGTCCTTTCCACTGGATACTTTGGTGGGCTGCTCCTGTACGCTCGGCGCGCTGAGGGCACATGGCTTTGACTACAGCATGAGCGGGGAGCACTCCCAAGCAAACGTGTGGAGAACTCCCCTGACAGGTTCTTCCGGATTCTTCACATGTCCGCCTTCCCTTTTTTGGAGCGATCCAGTACGGACAAAAAGCCTGGCTCGTTCAGACCGACTGGAAGAGAAAAAAACCCGAAGTCTTTGGGGTCTCTTTCCGGACACGACGATGTCTTCGTTTCCACACATGGCATGGCCCACTGGGACGTCGGACGTGCTAAGACATCGGTTTTTGGGAGTGAATCATGACCGCCGTTCGGCGGCACGCCGAGCTACAAAACGCTGCAGGGAATCAATTTATTGGGCAAGTGGCTACTTGTCTTTAGGAAATTCACGAATGCAGCCCACCGAACAAAGCGAAAGCTCCTCTTATCTGACCATATCTTCTCTATCTTCCCCACACCACCTGTTTTCTTTGCTTGGAGGCCTTGCTTCTTCCCAACTCACCACCCCTCGACCTCTACTACAGTCGACCTCTACCTCCCAACCTGACCCCCATCTGCTCCGCTTGGAGCGACCACGACCACCCCTTCCACTTCCGATCTCCTCGGTGACGTTGCGGCTGAACTCCGGATCCGGCTCGAAGGACCTCCGCGACGCGAGCCGAGCCACGTCCGACGTCTGCGCCGGACGTCCGGCCGTTCGTGGAAGTCTGGGCCTGGGAAGTCCGGCCTGGACAAGGCTTAGGGCGCGGGGCCACGGATCTACAAGTAGGTGAGTCACAGGCTTAGGTGGTTTGACACAGATGTCCCAAAATGAGTGGATTTGGGATGTGGCATACCTGGCCGAAAGCACCATGCAATAGTGGGTGAGATGTTCTTCAAAGGTTACTTTGAACGTCCATTGATGTTGTAGTCTAGTTGTGATATGCTGTTATTCTGTTCAAGACCCTTGTTGGACAGAAAGACATGTGAAACTCGGGTGATTCCTCTACTACTCAGCCGCCAGTACATGAAAAGCTTTGGACCAAACCCAAACGGACGACCAGCCGTGTACAAAGGATGACTACTAGGTAACTAAATCATGAAGACCGCAAAGAAAATGGGGACCATCCTTATCCTTGATTTGGGCTCATTGTCAAACCCTAGACTAGATCTACCAACTGCTCACCTGGAACCTTCAAACATGCGAACACATGCTGACCTGCAGAACAGGTTTGAACGAAAGAACGTCTGGCGTGTACTTGTCCATACTTTTCCTTTGCCAGCCACTGACCACGGGACTTCCTCCTGAGATTCTTCCACACCAAGTGAACCACCGTGTTCCTAATGTAGAAAAAGACCAGACTCACATATGACCTCGCTGCACTTCTACACATGATTCCTCTCAACATCCAACCGCATGGTGTCCCCCGTACATGTCCAATGTACACGTGGTGTCCACCTACAAATCCAGACCCCGTGCTCCAAAAAAGCAGTGCCTTGCTTGTGCCTTGCTTGTGCCAGCCTGTCTCCCTGAAACAGGAACAATAGGGAAAGAAAAGGAAGATCGCTTCCAAGCGGCACTTGCGTCAGCGCGCAGTCCTGCCGTGGCTGCGCCACGACCGCCGGCACCAGGGGCATGGCACGGTGCATGATGCAGAGCCCATCGCCCTCGAAGCTGGTGGGACGCTGCAGCTTGCTGTTGTTGGGGCCACAGAGGTGAAGAGCACCCTCCACGAACTTGAAGATGTACGGAATGGCCGGTGGAGGACCTGAGAGTCGACACACTCGGCGGCGAGCTGTTTGGGGTGGGTGAGCGAGGTGCTTGGACCTTGGAGTGATCCATCCAACGCAATCAACGCCATCTCCAAGCGGAAAGGACGTGGGGGAATACGTGGAGGAGACTGACTGACCTCCCAAGCTTCTCTCGATAGACCTCCCAAGCCTCGATAGACCTCCATGGAAGTGTCCGACCTCCTCACGGCGTCTACGTCGCCTCATCCTCAAGGGTAGACGAACCCCATTTGGAATCAATCGAACCCCATTTGGATTGAAAAGCCGCTTCATGTGGGGCGGGTGATGTATCAAGAGTCTACATATGAGTAATATACAGTCGGGTCTTCACCCTCCAGACAGAGTCTCTATCACATGAGCTACAGCCTACATGGTTGAAATCCCTCATATCACATAAACTGGCATCTGAGAATACACCATGTGAACAGGGCGACTGATCCCATGGCTTCCAGCAGCTTGCTGCAAAAAACCGTTGTCACACCAGGTCACCTAACTCGCTCACTCGCTGCGCGCCGAAACGGATCCCTATACCGAGCCACAGCTGCTGCCCTGGGGCAGCACTTCGATATCCAGTTGCCAGGGTTCCACCGAGCAGTTCATGCGGAATTTCGCATCCAAGGTGGATCCCATCACCGTGACGGCCGCGTGGATGCAGTCCTGTGGATGGTTCCAGACACGCGATCCGCACGCCAGCGCGCAGGGGCGCACAAACAGGCGCAAGAATAGGAATTTGGCCATTGCTTCCCCTGTTTTTGGGGATCGTCGCGCTTCTGGGACGTCAAAGATTTGTCCAAGAAAGTTGAAGCAACAGACTTTAACCCCCATTGAAGGACTACGTATGACTACGTATATACTAGTCACATATTGTGACTGTCCCTTTCCTTGAGTTCCTCGCTTTACTACAGGAGAGTCGCCTGTTGCGCACGTAAAAAAACCTCGCAACACACGCGCGTTTACACCCCGAGCGTCGTTGTGGAACTCGATGCGCTGGTCGTAACCTCCCAAGGCCTTGCTGGTCTTGCCTGCGAGCGCCGCGGAAGATGCTCGGGCTGCAGGAGCCCCCCCCAACTTGCAAAGGGCGGTGGGGGTTGGAAACTGGGCTATCTGAATCAGCAGGGAAGAGCTCTCCGCGTGGCTCTCCGCTGCTCGTGGCTCCAGTGGATGCATGGGATCTACAGTCGCTGCTTTATGCTCTAGCCCCCCGCCCAAGCGAAGTAGATGATGTGAACCGGACAGTTCATGTGAACCGAACTGAATGGGATTTGGATGTGGGATGTCTTTATTCAATAAATAGCCTGGACCCTTTGAAGCCTGGGCCGGGAATCGTTACATGCAGTTACAAATCATCAATTACGACTTAAGTTGGATCATCAATTCCCGCAATCGTTACAAATCATCCCTTCCAGCTGAGGATCAAAACAACGCTGAGAGATCTGCAAAATGAAACTAGGTGTTGGAGAAGGTTGTCTCGAACAAAAGGGACTGGCTGACGAAAGAATAGCCTACTAAAAGCAAATCAAGTGTAGCGTGCTAGCAAAAAAATGTCCTTGAATGTCTAGTGTCTACAACAAAACTAGATTCTTTAACACAAAAAATCAGATAAAACTCTCCTCCACCACCGCCACGCTGTCTTCGCAGCACCAGACCTCTCTCCCTCCCGCGCATTACGAATGACGGGAGAGGCTGCCTTGCCAAACTCCGGCGATGCGCGCGTCGAAGCCGCCAGAGAAGGGCGTCTTGGCGTCGCGCTTCATGTCGGCAAAGGCGCCCAGGTGGGACATCGTGTCCTCCGGGGCCGGGCCCGTTCTCGGGCGTCACGTGCAGCAACGCCCGTGTGGTCGGCGGTTCCACAACGTTGGGTTCTGAGAGAGACAGGGTCGTCCACCCAGCGGAACTGTCCGTGTGGATCCTGGTCCAGCAATGACTTTTTACATTTATCAAGTCCAATGTATCAACCTGTATTTATTTATCTTCACACATCTCATCACCGAAACTCACTGACACCACCTTGCCTTGTTCTTTCCTTGCATTCCTTGCCTAACTCCCTTGCCTAACTCCCTTTCTGCTTCGTTCTGAGCCCCCCCAAAAAATGCCGGCCAAGCGTCATCCGTGCAAATCGAAGGTCCCCAGTATTGGCTGCCTTCATCGCTCTCTTGCACGGAGGTGCCATGCAAGATTCCCTCAGCCGCCGCGACGTCCGACGTGCGACGCTCACGCGCAGCGGACGCGGGCTCGTCGGGCTCGTTCGGGGCCACGTGGAGAGGCTCTGGCGGTGCTGTTCGGGGCCGAATCTCACCAGCTGTGTCCCTGTGGTGATTTTTGAGGTGCTTGTTTTTGGAGTGAAAGCTACTTGTGCTGCATCTGTTCGTGGTTTTTGCGGAAAGCGCGGCCAGCTTTTAAAGACGTCGTGAGGACGTCCAGTGTGATCGTCTGAAGTCAGAAGTCTGGTCTTCAGGTGCTGGGAGGGTTCACCTCAAAGTGATGGGACTTCAAAGTGAGGATGATTCTACTCAAAGCCGCCAGGCCGCCAGGCCCCTCAAAGCACCCAGAGAGCCCCTGGACGCAACAACCCCACTCGACTTCTGCACCATTCTGACCCATGGAACGTCGCAGCTGCCACCAGGTTGCACGCCACACCCCATCCCATCTGACCCTTCATCCCTCCCCTCTCCGAGCCACGCTGGCACCCAGCTTGGTGAGGTCGCCCAAATTGGCCACGATGGCGGAGGCGGAGCCCTCCGAGAGCTTCGTGGAGCCGCCAATGGAGCTGTGCTCCTCCACCTGCGTATGTGTCGGGTGGTCCCCTCACAAAAGCACCCAACAGTTCGCCATTGATCAGGTGTTTCCTCCGAAAAATCCAGGAAAGAAACCGACGACCCACTGGACGCCTTTCTTTTTTGGTCCGGACCCAAAACCTCCGCGCCTTGAAGTCTTCGAAACCCGTGTGCAAGTCAGCCTCCTTGGACTCATCCTCAGTGGCTCTGCGGCACACACCATCCCGTTTGGAACGAGCGGCGAACGGCGACCGCGTGGCGACGGCAGAGACGCTGCGTAGTGAGGAGCAGGTTCCACTCCGGGGGGGCAAACAGAAGAAACAAAGAAGACGAGTTCTCAAAGCAAAAGAGCCACTTGAATCTGGCCTGTTTCTCCCATCACCAAAGACTAAAGAGGAACAGCTTTCACCCCAAAAAAAGAACACGGGCGGGGAGAGAAAAAAAGAAAAGAAGAAGGATTCCTTCCTGTTGCAGGACACCCCCTGCTAATCAGAAAAATAAAAACTTCTCCACCTCCTTCAAACCTCTTCAAACTCTATCGTTCCAAAGTGCCATGGTGGCATCGAACTGAATGGCGGCCACCAGATGGCGCTCCTTGCCATGGCTCACCGCGCTCCTTGGCACCACGGAGAGGTGCAGCGTGGCCGAGAGCCGCGCCTGGGAGGTCTTCGAGAGCATCTTGCCTTGGGGAGATCGGAGATGTGGAAGAGAGCTGGGGCGACATTTAGCGTATTTGGTGGAGGATTTTATTTCGAACATTCAGCAGGAGCGTAACGTAGCAGGTGGCGAAGTTTAAGTGAAGCTGGTGAAGTCATGATACTTTGAGAACGATCATGAACCATCTATAGTGGGAGGAGCAGGGTTTCTCTCCACGTAAGAAAAAAAAACTATCTCCAGTCAATCCTCCAAGACCTCAGTCGGCCGCAAGGCCTTCCAAGGGTTTGTGGAAAGGAAGGGGTGTCACTGTACAAATACAGAATGACAAAAAGCACTTTCATGAACCAAATGCCACATTTCGCTGAACGGAGTTGGAAGCACCACTCTGGGGCAACCAAGCACTCTACTTGTACTTATGGAAGATCCCTGTTGCCCCTCCGTCCGCGTGGACGAAATCACCTCACGTCCCATCGTCCCATCGTCACATCTCCAGGCGGCTGTGCAGCACTTGAGCGATGGGTGGCATGGAACCGCCAGAGCAGGTCCAAATGCCTGAAGAGAAGGGAACGTTCACAACGGCACAAGCTCTCCGACATCAAGAGAAATTTCGTGCATCTAAAGAGACATCGGGATCTCCCTAGGTGCACATGTGTGGATTCCATGTTGGGGATTCCTCGAGCTAGTTGGAACAAAACACCATCGGTCGGTTGCGCATTTGCTTTCACACGACGCGAGCGTCCACGTCAGCCGCGACGCCAGCGTCGCGGCGGACATGGAAAGGACCCATCGAGCGAATCGAGCGGACCCGGGGGGGCGACGAAGCGCAGCTTCCACGCTCCAGGATCCGAGTTTGTCAAGTCATGTTGGGAGGCTGACGGTCCTCCAAAGCGAACCTGTGGGTCCTTCAATGCCCAGTGCAGCTGGGGTTCACCATTGAAATTAAATTATATTTATATTTCTCTTTTACTTTAAATTCAATGGTAAGATTAATATTAAATCTATAATCATGATGTCCTCCTTTAATTTATTTATGGAGGACAGGCCATCGGTAAGTTCTCTAATTATAATTCATTACGCTGCTTATTAAAATTCCCTCTCTTATCTCACATCTGCGCTCCTGCCCCAGCTCCACTCCACAGCGCCGAACCGCGCGCGGCAGCGGCGCCCCGAAAACGCGCGCGCCTTGGGTGGACAGACTCACCTCGGTGCCCTGGGGGCAATCCGCCTGGCGGACCACGTTGCGAACGTAGGCGGAGAAGTCCGACTTGTCTTCCTCAGCGGAGCGCAGCGCACGGCGGAGCGCACGGCCGGGAGGAGGAGATGTCGGGCGGCTGGGGTGGACCTGCAGCGTGTGTTGGTGGACCTGCAGCGTGTGTTGCTTTTTCCCCAAGTGGAGGGAAGAAGTTGCCCAAAAAATCTCTCTCACCATTTTCCACCTCTATATCTTTTACAATTAAAACAAGGGTTATCATGAGCTATCTACTGTCCCCCCCGACCACCACCCGCTCACCGGCCCACCCCCGCCCCACACGGGACACCGGCCCGAACTCGGCACCGGAGCCGAAGCATCTTCTCCGGCCAAGAGGTCCTTCAGGTTGGCGCCCAACACGCGCGTCCCGAGCATCCTCGGCAGCAGGAAAAGCCGCAAGGTCCGAGGAGCGGAAGGAACAAGGGCGGAAAAGAACAACGAGAAGACCACACCATGTGTTGGACACAGACAAGCAAAAAAGGAAGAACCTATACTGTAGTGATGAGTTCATAAAGAAGGAAAGAAGAAGTACAAGAATGAAGATAATGCTTCATGACCACCCCATGACCACATGCTTGATTGCCCTGCTAAACAAACATACGAAGAAAACAGCGATGCGTCGATGCCAAGGATCTTCTCCAATTTTTCCATGTCTCCACACATGGCGCCCGGCAACTTGCAACGGCCGGCGGCATCCAGCACGCAGGGCAGGATGATATCGAAGCTGCCGCGGAGGATGGAGATCATACCTCGGCGTGTCCGTGAAACATCAATCAAATCACGAAATCACTACCTTGAATTCTGCTGAAAATCACTACCCCAAGGGTGAAAATTCATCAAGATTTGTACAAAAGCATCGGCGGGTTCCCCCTACTGCGATGCTATATATAACCCGCAGCATCGGAATGGACGGACTTCCGAAGTGGAAGAACCTCGTGACAGACCCTGGGAGGCCTTAAGGTCTGATTTCTTGAGATCTACCCACTCTCATCCATGTCTCTGGTTGCTGCGCATGTGAACTCTTAAGTATGGGGAGGCAAGACTTGACCCACCAGCCGGTGAAATAGTGGATGGGGGGGCGGAAAAAGGTGGTTGAAGTGACCTGCAATCAAAAGGGGTGATCCTTCACTGATTGAATACACCTGGAAAAATTGACCACATTACCTCCACTGGCGTTTTTGGTTTGATGCTGAAATAAGTGAACAAAATGCGAAGAATGCAAGGGCAAAGCTGGCATCATGAGCACAATTGGTATTGATAAGAGGGCGTCCCTTTTTATGTTTTCGAGACACAAAAAGAGGACACCAAAGGGACACCCGCATTTCCAGCACCACCATATCTCATGTTCATTTAAAATCTACCACGATGTTTGGGGGATGTTCTCGGTGAAAGCCCAAGCTCATGACGCCACGCCTGAGTTCATCAGTTCCTACTCTACGGCCGCCCGGGGGTAGTTCCAGCCATCCTGCCGTCCAAGTGACCCACGTTGGAGACGCTCACCTTGCGCAGGACATCGGTCAGGGTCTTGTGATACCTCAGGTCGACCAGCAGGAACGGATGAACAGGTTGACTGGGATTGGATAAACAGGTCGAGCCATTCGAAGGGAGGAAAATCTGCCGGTGGTGACCCAGTCAGACCCTGACTGAAGAACTTCTGCGCCCCCTTAATCGTCGATAAAGATCGGGCGAGCCGGCTTGATTTTGCCAGTTGACTGTTCAATCGTTTGTCTTCAATCTACCTTGCCACTGGTCAGCGAAATCTGAGAGCTTCCAAGGACACGCACCAGGCTTTACTCCCAAAGAGGAAAGTGCTTTCCGTCGTGTCCGATCCCTTTCTTCGTCCCTTCTTTCTTTCAGCGACTCGTCCGCGCGGATGAAGACGAAGGCGGCGCAGTAGGCGATCTTGGCGCCGAAGGTCAACACGAAGAAGCCCTTGCGCTCGGCGTGGGCGTCCACCAGGCCCATCACCGAGGACATGTAGACCACACCTATGAAGCAGGAGATCTTCTTGCATTGAATGTGGTGTATTCTTTGGGGGGGAGGTGTGACAAGCAGAAACGGAATTGGGAGAGGATGGAGTTGAGAAGATTTAGAAGGCATGAAGAAGCTGCCAGATGTCAGTTCTCATCTAAAAGAAGTCTTGGCCATCTGCAGGCTCATGTTCAACCGTAGTGCCATAGTGCCATAGTGCAATATAGATGTGTATAGGCATTCTACATCCCTATCATCCTTCAACTAATTCATCACTTTTTGTGGTTGTTGATGTCGCATCAATATCGAAAAGTTAAAATTAACTAAATCTGTAATGTATATGACAGTATATATATAATACATGTACTTGAGAAAATGAACAAAACACATAAAACACCCCTGAGGTGACCCTGGAACCAATTCTCTTCACTTCAAGGAGGACTCCAGTGTGAAACACACGGTGTCTTTCCGTCCGCGCACCGTAGAGGACGAAGGCCAAGATCAGCCCGTTGGAGAGCCATGGACGGATGCCTCCGAGGGAACCGCTCCAAGGGACACGGTCGAAGCACAAGTGGTTCGACCGAGCGAAGCGATTCGAGACTATCTAGACCTCACCTAGTGTTCTCGAGTGTTAATGGATGGAGGTGCGAAATGATCGAAATGGAGAATGATGATAGATGATGAATCAACTGAGAACAATGACCAGTGGAAAGTAGAAACTAGGAATCCTTCATAGGTTGATGAAAGCTCCCATACCTGTCAAGCCCAATGCCCAATGCTAACAAATAGAAGAAACCAAATAGGTAAATTAAGATAGGAACGCATTTTTGACTATGCTTCCCCCAGGTGTAGCCCAACTCTTTAAACTCTTCCAACTCCGCACGCAGCACCCAACCATGCACCACGCAAGCATGACCTACACCGCTCCTTGCAACCGCAACCCGCGGCCGCAACCCGCGGCCTCGGCTGGGGAGGTCCTGCGGTGCGGAGCGCTCGAAGTCCTTGACCCATTGCAGCATGTCCACCGAGGCCCAGCCGTACATGGCCATGGAGACGAAGATCAACCTGGCCATCAGGCGCCGTGCCACAAGCCACAAGCCACAAGCAGCGGCGATGCGGCCGAGGAGGCACGTGGGTGACCCGTGTGGCTCGCGCGAAAAGAACCACGGCTGAGTGGGCGAAGCGTCTGGGGGGAACGTCTCGTGGCAGGATCAAAACACAAGGAAATGCTACCAGGAGAACAATTGACAGTTGGCAAATGATTGAGGACCCATACTAGAGGGAAACATCAACCAACACACATCCGTTGCAAGAGTCTCTGTTATGGGTTGTCAGAGACTCATGCAAAGATTGATTCCCCCATCAAAAATGCGGCTCAAGAGCCATCTTGATTGATTTGCCCTTGTCTGTTCTTCCTTCCTAAGCCAAAGAACCCTTGACCAATCACCCAAACTCAAACAGCAAGTTCGCCTACCCACTCTGCCACCCACCCAGTGGCCCTCCCAAACCCCTACCCTCACGTCCCTCCTTTGCGTGCGAGGTGCATCCACTTCAGAAGGCCCGAGCTGGTGACCTGCGCCGCCCAGCAGAAAATCACATAGACGTTGGTCACGATCAGCGGGCGCGAGACCTCCAAGACTGGACGGCCCAGGCTGCAGTAGCCAGACAAGATCATGAGGATGGGCACGTTGATGCCCCACTCCATGTACCTGATCACACATGAAGTCACATGAAGTCTGATGATGAAGTCTCCCAAGCAAACAAAAGGGTCTGGATGGCTGAAAAGGGTCGAGGGAACTGTCTCGAGGGAAGCTCTACCTTTCCCCAATGCACAAGCTAGTTCATGTACCTCAACTTGAGACCGTGCCTTTCGATGAGAAGCTTGGACCAGATTCTGGAAAACAGGAAAAAGAAAAAAACAATCCAGCAGTCCAGCTCGCGCAGTTCAACCGCGCAGTTCAACCCGCACCAAACAAAAAAGAACATAGAGCACGACCTGAAACGCCACGCCCGGCGGCTGCATCGTGTAGACGGGGCGTCCCGGAGCCGTGAGCCCATCGGCGTTCGGCCCGATGTGGGCGATGGTCCAGTCGGCACGGCTGAAGAAGCGCTCGGCCGTGGCCAGGACGCCGAACATCAAGGCCAACAGGAAGCTGGGCCTCGGACCGGTGGGACGCGCAGACGTGGCGACGGCACCAGGGAGGACTAGGACGGACTCGACCTGGACTCCGACCACCCAGACACGAGCTGTCAGTCTTTTCATGCCGCCCCCAGAAGGAGCCCTGAAATCAACCAACCACCCCAATGTACAGGTACGAGTTACCTTTATATCATATGATCTCTGTCTGTCTATCTCATACATGAAGTGTCAGGGAAATGCTTCTTTTTCGACACCTCGAGACGAGTCGACATCGTTTCAGACCCCCACGTACATGACATCGCCGAGGCACAAGCAGCGGCTCTTTAAATGAGGAATCAACGCTTGGGTCTGCTTAGAGCCCAAATAGGTGGCCTCAGAGAGCCCAACGGCCCAACACATCACCAAGTGACGAGGCAGGACGAGGCGGTTCAGCTGGAGCTGCAGAAACAGAGTGTACACATGATGTTTTGCCAAAGTCTGAACGGTTCAGCCTGACGAACGGACACCTCGTCCGATGTTTCTCCAACACCTGATTTTTTGGACGGATGTCGGATCGGAGTTCCGCCACGGACAGCCTCGGGCGTGTGAATCAGCCCACCCTCCAGCTTAGTTTCCAAAAGAGTCAACCAGTAGCATATCACGCTTCAAGACACCCACGGATCAATCAACCGCTCATCAGCGCCATGTCGTGGCGCCATGGCGTCGCCAGGACTGGAACAGCGGCGCGACCCGAAACCCCTCCGTCCCCCCCTCCGTCCGAAACCCGCGGGCGGGTTCGCGGCGTGGCCGTGGCCGGGCGGCAATGAGGCCGCAGATCTCGTGGCCAGCCATCGCCACCAAGGCCGCCGTTGAGACGATGTGGTAGTATCCTGCCGCCCGTTTGGCGGCGAGGCGCCGCCGTGGCGTGGCGACAAGGGGCCGGGAATCGCCCCGGGTTTTGGGAGGGTTTGGGGGTGGTGACAGAGGGGGGGGGTCACATGGAGGAACCGCGGGAAAGGCGAAAATGAGAGGGGGCCAACATGTCTCAGTTTGGGGCAACAGGTCGCAGGTCTTGAATTCATAAGGGAGGGATGCCGAGATCGATCGGACGAGATCGATCGGACGCGATCGATGCGTCTCAACATCGAAATGCACTCACAGTTGGTGCCCGGCACCAGAAAGGCCAGCTGAGAGAGATGCTGGCCATGGAACCTCACCATCTTCGAAAGCCTTGGCCCTCTTACATCAGGGTCTTCCACAGAAAAAAACCATCCGGTCACTCGAACCAAAAACATGCGCCATCACCAGAACCCGGCTCTTCCAGTAGAACCACCGCCCCCCAAAGCGAAAGCGAAAGCGCTCGCTCCGCGTGGCGGTCGCAAAAAGAAGAAAACGAGTCGAGACCGGACTTCGTCACAACGGGTCTCGATCCGTTCGTCGTCTCGTTGGGTGTCCACCCCACCCACCCCCACGGACGTTCCGGTCACACATCGGTCAGGTCGGTCAGGTGGATGCGAAGGTCGTCCGGGTCGAGTGGGAAATCCGTCTCCTGGATAGGTCTTCAAATATTTGGTGCACGTCGAGGACTCTTGACATGCCTCCGGGCTCATCACGGACCAACAAATCGCCCAGGTGGCCAAGGTGGCGCCGATCCACACCGGGAGCTGTCCAATCCTGAGCTCCAGCCGGACGGTAATACCCAGGTCAAACGCAACGAGTAGTCGTTGACGGTGTGGTCAGGGTGCTGCTGAAGTCGTTGACTTCTTCTGTTTCTTGGGTTCATTCCTTTGATTTTGAAAATCTCTTGCATTGCGCCATGTGTGTGTGTGTGTGGGCGAGACCTCACCAGTGCAATTAGCCACAAAGGAAGGAAGAGTTTTGAGCTTGGGCTCAAGTGCACTTGATGTGTTGCCCGCATTCTTCAGAAAACAGAGTGGATGTGGTCATCATGATGATATAGTCAATTGAAAATCGACGATGGGTGACCAATGAAGACAAGGTGGAATCACTTCGCAAACAGTCCTCACCCAATCTGAGCTACCATGAATGGGTTGTCAGGATGCATGAACATCTTCATGACTGCATGCGGGTCACTGCGTGTACCGAAGCGTTCACCACGAGCACATCCCTGCCGGTGTGAACGTTTCGAAAAATCCTTCAGTTTAGAAAACCTGTCTAATGCTGACGGCCGATTAGTAAAACCGCCCATACTGTGGTGGTTTTACAAAACAAATGCGGGGGTTGTTGATCACCCATCTATGTGAACTGAAACCTCTCAATCCCTAAAAAAGAAGATGTCACAAGAAGGGTGTTCCTCAGGGTTCCTCCGCAAGCCACCTTTGGGGTTTGCGGAGGCACGTGGTTTGTAGCCGCATGCGTCTCCATGTGTGGCATAGAGCGTTTTCCACTTGGATGAGTGAGTTGATTCTACGTGGGATCGAATTGGAAGTTTGCCATAATTTGCTGTTACTTGTGGTGCTCACTTTCGAGTCTTCTTCCCTCTTACCCACACCATTGGTCCCAACACGCTGAAGAAGAGAGACGCCGAAAAGTGTGGAAGCCACTCGATTTGTTACAACATGGTACACCAAGAAACTGGCTTCACCCAAGGTGAACACTCGCACACACATCCATTCACGCCTGTCGAACCAAGGCTTCGAGCCCAAACACGTCGCACACGTCGCACACGTCGCCGTCGGCCATGAAGGATCCAAGGGTCAAACTGGCCATGGTGCTGAATCACAAGCAGCTGAAACAAAGAGCTGAAACCGTCCAAAAGGCTGCGGTCATTCATAATATAACGGGGCAAGGAAGTGAGATGCTGCGCACACTAAGAGAAATGCTGAAATGCTGCGTGCGCAATGAGGTCTTTTCCTTTCAAACTGCGCATTAGCTGCCGGGAGGCGGTATTCACCTCACCAGAACCTGGAACGGCACAGGGTCGCAACGAAAAGACCTTTCCATGTGATGCCACGTCTACAAGCTACGAAGTGTTTCCAACGGAAAACAAAACAAGAAAAATAGAGGCTAAACACAAACAAATGATGCGCCTTCCAAACAGTAAAACGGGCTGCCAATGGCAAGCACACACGAGTTTCAAGATAAAACAGACCTGGCTACTGTGGAAACGCCTGATGGGGTGACTGGCTCCTTTCTGCATCACTCAGTGGATAACCCCACCATTCAACGCCACCCACGACCTTTGCAGTATCCAAGGAGCCACTCGAGGAGCATCGGCTCGAGGGACCACACGCTGAGGAACAAAGGAATCCACGGTGGGGTGTGGAGATCCGAATGCTCCCAACCACCGTTGGTAGCTCGCCTCATCTGGAAATCGAGGAAAAGATTCACGAAACGGTTGAAGAATTCAAGAGGGTAAAGGAAAATGTCCAATCGATATGGCCAGATCAGACAAAGAGACAGGGATATATATTTTTTGGAGTCAAAGACTTGAACAGAATGGTCTTTAGGGTATCTGAAAGGCTTCAGTGAATGAAAGGAACTTCCTTTCCTTCTCCAAGCAAAATATAATCTTTTCACTTCGTCTATATAGTGTATCCGCCAATGAAAAAGACCATTTTGACCAACGACTTGAAAAGCCGCCGAGAAACCAAACTGGGCCACATGGTATAGCCACAGCTGCCGGCCCAAACTTTCAGGGCTCGGGCGAAGCAGCGGTCATACTCGGTGCCCACTGCGTCCAGGCGGAAGCGCATCTGGCAGCGAGGCTGATCGTTCCAAGACGAATCACATGACAAATTCCCGAGCAGATCACATGGCAAATCCCAAGACGAAATGAACTTTTTCGATATGATTCCATATGAAAAAAGATACATTCACAGTGATCAAGCTGTTCGGTACAAGAACATCACAAGCAAGTTCAATTCTGTTCAATCCCGTATCATGAACTGCAACAAAGCTTGATAGTCTCTCGTGAAAACTGGCTTCGTCCCAGAGTGATACTTCCAAACCACTTCACCGTGCTGGTCGAACGCATTTGAACCAAGGCACGTATTCAGGGTGATTCAAGGGCACGAACTCTGTCTCCCAAGTCTTAGATGCACTCCATTCACAGGAAGAACAAGGCTCGTTCATTCACAACAACAAGGCCCGCTGTTTCGTTGCTTCAAACGAGCGACCTGGCCGAATGAGGCACACTTCCTTGCGCCTTCCTTGTGGGTTCCTCGTGCCTCTTTGTTGTTTTGTTGCACAAAGTATCCATTCTTTCAAGTGTCAGAGAGACGTCTCATGTCCCTTTCAGGGTCTCAGCCAGGAGACATAGCGGCGGCATGTGCACAAGACCACGTTGCTGCCAAACTCCGGCACAATTACAGTCTCTTCGACTTCCTGCAGGGGGACAACAACTTGTACATCAGCATGTATCTGCATGACTTAATGTACAAAAGGCCTGGGGCACCACATCCACTTGAGAATTGTCAATCAAACAGATTGCAAATTCGCTTGTTAGTTGAATCTGCCACCCAATACAAGTACTAGCCCTCCACCATCTTCACTTTAGAATTGTCAAATCAAGCAAGTTGCAGTTTTGCTATTTAGCTGAATCTAGCGCCCAATAAAAGTACTAGCAAAAAAATACCTGAGAATCAAGCATCAAGAATCAAGAGCATGTCACTGAAGTGCCAGGATACTTTGACCTTACATAACTTACACATCACTTTCATGCGCTCCTGCATGTCAATCAGCACAATGAGTTTCAGCCTCGAGCCATAAAATCGCTGGCACAGCGCTTCGTACAGCGCCTTGATCTCTGACAGCTCTTCAGTGCTGTTCACCTCAGCTGTGAAAAACTCTCCGATGGTGCAGCCCATGAAAAAGTTGCACACTCGCAGAGGAGGGACCAACACAACCTAGAGTAGGCCAACGATCCACTGTTTAGTCTTTTGACAGAGTCGGAGAGGAGCGAAGAAACGGTCACGAAGCCCGACTCGAGTTGGCCGTTGCCAAGTGGCCGCGCGAACAAAGGTCAAGTCCTGAGTGCTGGAATTGGACATGCTAGAATATGATGTGGAACTCGTTCTCACATTGTGGCCCTTGTTCAATCTTTTTCGTGTTGAGGACTTGGAGCTCTGTTTCATCCGTCAAAAGCCCTTGATCCTTGTTCCAAAGTCTTTGATAAGCTGAACCTTTTGGTTTCTGAAGTCTAGGAATCCAGGAATGTCGGTCTGACAGTCTGACAGTCTGACAGACTCTGACAGAGAAAGACTCTGAACACAAAGCACAGATCGTCAGATCGTTGTTCCATCCGGAAAGAAACTCAGGCGATCTAGATATCTGACCATGGCTTTTCCCATCTCTGTCAATCCCATCTCCCATGGCTCCCATGGTCAGCCCTCGGCCGCGCCAAGCAGCGCCCGCGGCACTCAAGAAGCGCTCGCGGCGACGCTTCAGCGTCTCCACATCCTCGGATCGGTTCTGGGAGAGCTTTTTTGATTGGCAAGCGCAACGAATGACATCCGACAGCGAGGAGTGAGAACTGCACTCACTGGTATAGTAGATGAGGTATGAGGAGACTAGTGACCAGTGACAAGTATATACCGCAGTGATGTGCAGATATCAAGTTTGGGTCCAAGGAACGCGTTGACAGTCGAGCGCTTGATGCCAAAAGCCCCCCCAGGTGGTGGGGAAGACACGCACTTGGCGAATACACACGGCCTCGCTGGCCTGCAGAAAATCCTCGGAGCAGACTGTCCAAACATCCTGTTTTGTTTGAGGTGCGTAGTTGGGGGAGTAGGCCGTCGAAGGGTAGGTTAGGTAGATCATGCGAGGAAATTCACTAGTGGAAAGGAAGCTGGGAAATCTAGTTTCGGTGTTCACCTTCACACATCCTAAGAGCTCATGCGCTTGGTCCATCATGACAAGCACAGCTAGACACGGACACATCCATGCTTCATCAACTGCTCTTATTCACGTGAAAACAATGCCAAGGAATGCCACTCTTCACTCTACACAGCAGGCCTCGAAGCCGTTGCGCACCAATCTGGTCACCTGATTTCTTCATTGCCAAACCCCTCGAAACTGTTGTTTTCAACCTCAAAAACGATCCAAAGAGCTTCCAAAAAACGTTAAAAAAAACAATTCAAACGGGTGTTTGTTCAAAAATCCATGTTGAAAAACAGATTGAATGTTCAAACCATTCAAAAAACACAACGTTCAAAAACTATTCAACCAACTTGTTCAAAAATCCATCCCTCCCCGGTCCGTCGTTCAGGTTCGGAATCGACTAGAAGTGAATCTATTGTGACACCAACATCAAACACGACCAACAGACCTCAGCGGACGGCCCCACCAGCAAGAAATCACAAAGCTGCAGCGACAGCAACATACAGGAACCACACAAACCACGGGGACATGTTTGAGAAGTCTCTTGCGGCCAAAAAGGATCCGTGTTTGTTTTTCTTAATACCTAACATAAAGAGATTCTTTAAGATGAAACATATCGATTCTCCGGATTGAGATTCCGTTTGATTGCTTAAGTTGGTAGTTCTAAGGTTGCTTTATCCAAACGTCCCACCTTTCGCATGGCCCGGCCAAGGTGCTCCTTCTGCGCTGGAGCGCGTCCAATCCAGTGGCATGGAGCAACGACGGAGCCCCAGGCTCTCAAGCGCTTGGGCCACTCCACCTCAGCCACAGGTCAGATGCCAAAGGGCTTCATGTTGAAAATGAGAAAATGAGAATCAGTTCTCGCACAAGGCATGTCGCACCAGACCTGTCTCCGAGCATGACTTTGTTGCGCCTTCAAAAACAATAAAAATAAAAAAATAAAAAAAAAAAACACTGTTCAAAGACCTACTCCTTTCGAAAAGAACTGTGTGAATCCGTGCGAATCGATCTGTGAACCTGTTCAGGTTTGTACCAGGTGCAATTAGGACAAATCAGAAGAGCAAGTTCTGACAAGTTGCAGAAGGAGCCGAGGGAAATGAAAGTCATCTGCCGAAGCATTTCCTTCAGCTTATGATCATCCAGACCCAGGTCCCTCCTGAAAAATCTCCAGGTCGACCGAAGACTGGAAGATCTCAAAGAAAAAACGAAAAATCAATGAGAAAAAAAAAGAAATTCAAACTCATCTCACATCCACGATGTGTTCATTGGCATTGCTTTTTGCCTGTTCCTTATTTTTTACCAAATGGCGGGAGGCCGATAGAGGTTCTGATCAGTTTCTCCAAATCGGCTTCAGCAAGGCCAATCTGCCAAACTCCCTCAATTCTCTCCCTCCTGCGCTTGTCTTGCTTCTCTTGCGCAAAGAGGGGGTCTTTGCTCACCACGTCCTCGATTTCCACCGGAGCCTCTCACGCGGCTTCACGCGCCTTGCCGAGCCGCGCTTTTTCCAAGCGCTTTTTCAAGCGCTTCCTCACGGATCCCCGAGAGGCAATACGCTCAGTGACGCCCAACGTGAGACGCTCACCCCGGTGTCGGGGACACCAAACGGGTCGGCCGAATGGCCCGTTGGAGGTCTCCAAAAGTGACCCTCTGAAGGGTCAAAAGTGACCTCTTCTGGTGAGTACCATCGCCCACCCTTGACTTGACCAAAGGAGCTATTTTTCTCATCCTTGACTTGACCTTATCAAGAGATTTCAGGGAGGCATTCCTGAGACATGCCCACATCCTTTTCAACGCTAGGCCTTCAAAAGGCCTAGGTAGCTCAAGAAAAAGCGTAGCCCCTCAGCACCGCCGGCCTCCGTCTTGGCC
>CAXAMN010023273.1:16336-27489 GCA_963970005.1 Durusdinium trenchii | reverse complement strand
TGGAAGATCCTGCCACTGTCGATCCGAAAAAAGAAAACGACAAAACCTTAGGTTGTCAGTCTGGGCCTGTGTCTGATGCTAACATTGAATTTGGGCCTGGATTGGAAAATGTATAATGCAATTGTTCAGCTAAATAAAAAAATATAAAAGTTTCTTTTTAAAGTTCAGAATACTATAAAAAACACATTTTTATAACATGTAACCAAATCATAAAAAAATATTTTTTTAGGGTTTCCGGACATCAAAAAAACAATATTCATTTTTTTTATATTATGAAATTCACTATGAAAAATAAATATAAATATATCAATTCGTTCAAAAAGATTCTGTTCACTTTCCTCAGGTTGTACAAGCAGACCGACTGTCTGACTGGCTTTTCAAACACACTGCAGCGTCAGTGCTTGCTTGCCTACTTGTGCGGCTTCTAAACTTTGTGACTTGTGGCCTTGGACTTCGCCTTGGCCTTAGCAGCAGTTGCAGGCTTTGCCTTCACTGCTTGCTTTGTGGCCTGGGCCTTGACCTTGGCAGTTGCAGGCTTGGCCTTTAGGGATTGCTTCTTCTGTTTTTCAAGCTCTGGCTTCGGGTGACCTTTGGCCTGCGCCAGAGCCTTGGGAACTTTCAGGACATCCCACTGGGTTCGTGCATCCCCGACCATGAGTTTGCCGATTCTGGCAACCTCAAGGTCCGCAACGGTGTTATAGCGAGCAAGAGTCTGGCGCCACTCACGGCTCAAGCTCAATTTCATTCTGAATCTCGTGCCTGACACGATGTTTTGCTATCTCTCTCTATCTCTTTTCCGTTTTCTCCTACTCTTATTCTTTTGCTCTCTGCCTTTCTCCCTCTCCGTCCCTTGTCTGCGTCTCTCTCTCTCTCTCTCGCTCTACCTCTCTCTCTCTCTATATTCTTTCTCTCTGTCTGTGTGTCTGTCTCACAGACTCTGCCCTTGTACATTCATTGCCTGCAATGACAACTGCTAGGATGGTGCCAGCTGCAGGTGCAGAAATTGAATTCCCCGCCATCTTGTTCAACTCCAAATCCTGAGATCATTGTGGCGACGCGGCTAGTCCGTGCTTCTGGAAAGCCGAGAGAATGTGAAAAAGAAATAGAGAGAGCGCCCCAACACTAAAAAAAACAACAATGGTAACCAAGCGGTAACCATACAACGCCATGCAGGCCTAGTTTCTGGCACGGAGACATAGTTCCCATGAACTTCGCCACTCAATGTGAGGTTGGGAAAGCCATGGCCAAGGAAAAATAGCTCCTCGCCCAAAAGCAAGCCTGAGAATCCCAAAGTCTACTCTGACTCTGAGCATGGAGGTCATGGGTATGGTCTTGCCAAATCAAACATCAAAGGCAAGTCAGCCCCGAACGTTTCTGAGAGACAGCCCAGTAGAGGTGAGATCGGAGAAGGCACGGTAGGCAGTGAAAACAAGATGTATGTTTCCAAAAGCCGAAATCCACATTGTTCGTGAGGTCCCACACAAGGTGTGTGTGCTCAATCTGATGACCCATCTCTTCCAACCTGAGCAAGAAACACCGCCATTTAGTTGAGTCACTCACTCACTGACCCTATTGCCACCCATTGCCCCTTGCGAAGCGCTCACCTCTCCATTTCTAATTCAGTTCAGCCAAGTTGCACCCATTGGTGAAGAAATAAACTTGCTTGTTCCCTGGGCGTGAGAACTCGTGTCCACACAGAATCATATCTCTCGAGCAACAGCTCCAGTGCAGGAACCTGCAGTCAGTGAGTCAGGTGGCTGCTTGATGGCTTGGCTTGACTCATTGAACTTCACTCCACTTGAAAAACACACAACACAACCTAACTTAACCCAACCAACCTATGCGACTGAGGTAAGGTGAGGCGCCTGTTTCCCAAACTCAGCGGCTAGGAGATCACGCACTCCCTGAACCCTCTTGAAGCATGCTTCCCAACCTTGTCCAGTCCTTAGCCTATCACGGTCTTCCTTCACGGTACGTTTCTGATGTCTCTTGTTGTTCATTTGCTCCAAATAGTGCATCACCTTAGGATGATCGTTGGGCAAAAGCAAAGAAGTCAGGTTGCCACCACAGGCAGCCTGCTCAGCCATCAAATCTTGTTGAATGGCCTGCAGCAGCCGCGTGCTGCATCACTTGAACTGAAACTGAAGAATTCCAAACCGACCAAACCAAACTAGAGCCAAATGCAAAAGTACACTTCCTTCACTCCACCCAGTCGCCTCAATTTGTTGGGCCCAGGTGTCGGGATGGGACACAATGTCAATTCGCTGTGGGTGAACGCCGACAACAAACAATCGAGTGCGAGATTGCGGCAACCCAAATTCAAAGCTGTTCACAATAAAGCTACGAGTGATGTACCCGATGATGCGTAGCTGTTCAGCGACTATGCGCGCAGTTTGGATTTTTGCCACATTCTCCAGCAACACGATTGCCTTGTGACAAAAAGGCAAGTGTTAAATATTAAAAAAACTTGTTGTGGCAGAGGCTGTGGCAATGGAAAAAAATAAGATAACGAAATGACTCAGCAAATGACGGCTGGAGCTCTGAGCAACTGACCGGACACGTACTCCGCACGTAGTACAATGATGCCTGAAGAGTTTGGGAACTCTTGCCGCATTCGACCTGGTCCACCTGGTCATCATATTGATTCTCTTGCTGCTGTGGCTTGAAAAAGTCTGCAACAGAAGCTGGTCTCCTCAGCAGGGCAGCCAATTCCATAAACCCCAACACAAACTCATCCAAGTGAATCATTCCTCCAGAACCTGGAGGCTAGGCCAAGCATCTTTCTCACCGGTTTGCTGCTTGCAGGCCTTGCAGTAGCATTTTCCTGCACAACTAGAGGCTTCCGATACCTGTTCATGCTCGACAGGTCCTGCCGCAGCTGACTGAGTTTCAGTCTGAGTCTGGGTGAAGGCAGCAGTCAATTTCTGCATTCAATCCGGTCCTGGCATTCAAAGCCACCTGTGTACACATCCACAGAACAGACGGGATCTCTGGTCCAGCGACCAGTGATCCAATTCTTTCCATATCCTTTTGATTGTTCCTGAATGACATGGCAATATTCAGAAAACTCAACCTGTTCTGGCACTGGAAGAAATGCATTATGTTGAACACTACACACACTGAGACAGTGACCCTGATAAGACAATCATCCTTTGTTGTTGGCGATCACATCACATGTGTGACAACATCAATCACAATCAACTCTTCAACTTGAACCGTCAACCGTCCAGTCTGGCCCAGTGTCAAACAAAACCGCTGGTGAGTGATTCCAAAGCAGCATGCATTTTTGGTAATGTCCTTCTCTACCAGGAGCTTCTGAACAAAATCTGTGCATGAGAGCAAGGTGCCCTCCATGCTCGTCCTGCGGAAAAAAAAACACTCAATGAATCGGACAGACGTGACAGACACTCCAACAGAATCGGTGAAATTGAGTTGATAGTCAGGGGTCAGGTTTCAGATTCGAGCCAATTCCAAGTCACAAGTCCGGTCCTGCATTGTTGATTGCAGCCGTTTGATGAGACTTTTGAGTGCTATTGCTGGTGAATCGACTCCACTGCAGTCGCTTCCATAATGCAAATGACCACCAGCAGCATCTCTGATTTGCGCAAATCGCTCACAAAGATCATGTTCACCTTGAATCTTCAACACCGACGCCAACCACCTTTCACTGCCAGCTTTGGGCGCCAGAGGAGAGTGGGACTGTGCTACCCTATCAACACTGTCATGGTCAGGTCAGCGTCAGCATCATAGTCTGTGAGGCCAAGCTCGGCTGGGAGAATGCCAACAGACTCAGGAGAATCGCAACGCTGGCCTTGCTTTTTCACTTCTAAGTCCATGTCAAACTTCGCTCCAGCAGCTGTCAGAATGCTGGCTGATAGTGTCACGTCTGACAGGTCCCCAGTGCGTAGCACTCTGGACCACTGTACATCAAAGTTCACTTTTGTCTTGCAAGCCTTCAGTAGCTCACGCAAGGGGCCTGAGTCAGAGTCTAGCTCCGCTGCAGACACTGCTGGAGCAAACTCATCACGACTATCAGCATCCGAGTCTGCTTTGGTTTCACAGCTGCTGCCAGATGCCTGCCAAAAAATAAATGCTATAATTTTACTAGCTTCTGCTACTATATTGTACTAATTAGTCTCATTGTCACATATTGTGTTGGTCACGAGTCCTGTGTCACGATTGATAAATACAGTACAGCATGGTCAATCACAGAGACAAGGCCCACCTTTGCCTTTCCGCCATCTCGATCTCTATCCCTATCCTGAACTTGAACATCGTTGTTGGAATCCTTGCCAATGACATTCAACATCTGATCTGAATTTGATGATGTCTGATGACCATGACTACTGCGCCAGTTACTTTCGTTCAGTCATGTCCCTGTGTCACGTTTTCATAGTCACTGGTCCGGTCCGGTCCTGGTTTTGGTTCCCAGAAGTCCCACAAGTACCATTGCCACTGCCACTGCTGCCCGAAGCTGCCTGCCAGTGAGGTATGAACGAACTGAACAACAAAAGCATGTGGATTTTGCGATTAAAAAAACTATAGTGAGGGAGTGACACTGACAACGGCTCCACAAAGTCACCGACTCACCTGACCTAATGGAACTATGCTGGGCCCCAACATGCATAACTCAGAACCGGTTGAGTCCTCCGAAATCACAGCGTTGCTTGCCAACGCCACTTGAGAGGGCGACGCAACTGCCACTGGCAAAGCCTTACTCACAAAAATATCGGAAGGTGCAGGCTACCCAAGTCAGAGAACCAAGAGCTACGTCGGAGTCAGAGTCACAGTCAAGGCTTGGCATTTTTCTACAGTCTATTCAAATTCTACAGACAGTTCCACTAAGTTCTACCATACCATACTACCACCACTGCCGCTACCCAATTTGAGAGCTCTGCATCCAGTGGATCTTGGGGCATTGGGATTGCCTCAAAAAATATAGTCACAGTCACAGTCAGGAATCGTTAGCCATGAGTCATGCGACTCATCAAATGAAATTATCTAAACCTTTTATGAACTGACTGAACTTAACAAATAACTAATGTATGTGAGGCTCCCACGTCCAGTGGATCATCTTCCATGGTCAGAACAGCTGGCCTGTGTCCCGAAGTGTCACAATGTTCAGTGGCATCGGCAGCGTGATTACTGTCAGTGCTGTCTCAGTCAATGGCTTCAGAACCCAGCCTGGGCCTAGCCTAGCCTAGCCTACTGGACTCCTGGATGCCTAGCCTAGCCTATATCAAAAACGCCAGCAGAAGTGGTTGCAATCGATCCAAGCCAACTGTCCAACTGTCGGAAAACTAAAAAGTGTACACTCGACAAAACAGCTGACTGCTGACTGCTGACAGATCAAAGCCATACAATACTCAGTTGACTGCTATAGATTACTGCATATGATTATTTTTTCCTGGATTGGTCAAAGTCTAATCGGTAAGCTAGCCATTGGCAAATTGGCATCGCCAGTCGCCATGAGCGCCTGCCACCCTCCTAAACCCTCAAAGGCAGCGGCTGGCCCCCAGTGGACGTCAAGCCAAACCCCTCTGTACAGTTCCGGATTTCGGAGTCAAGCCAAGAACAAACATAAAGAAAGTTGTCACTTGTCACAAAGTGCGTAAGAAAGAATTGCTACGAACTAACTACGCAACAAATTAGTCTTCTTCGTTCCCACACCTTTGGGTGGGACTTCGAATCCAACTGCAGAAAATCTAAAAGAATTGAAGTCATCCAGGAAACACATAGCTGAACAACCATTGGCCTTCAGCGCCGAACAGACCATAGTTGAAACATTTTTTCAGCACGTTGGCGCTGCTTTTCGACAACTTCAGGGCTTCGGCTTCGTTCACTTTTTGGACAGTGCAATAAGTGGACCACTCACACTCGATGGAAGCTGGTCGAGTGTCAAATGTCTTGTCTTCAGTTTGTTCTCCTCAAAGACTGCTGCCTTCCCTGGGTCATCTGATTTCACAATGCCACACGCCGAAAGTGATGCCAAGAAGACTTTTGCATGAAGTGCCATTTTGTTGGCTTCCTCCGATATGGTTTCTCCCAGCCGGTCAACTGGCTTGCATTGCTCAAGCACTTTGAAGAACTCTCCAGCAGGTGCACTCACCACTGTCGCTTTCGGAAGATGTTCTTGAAAGAACTCAAGTGGTTTGCACATAGTTTCCTCCAAGCTCTTTGAAGGCATGACTGCTTGAAGAGAAGCAAGTTGATTTGATAGCTCTTCCTTCAATGCAATTTCAGCACCTGTGAGCTGGACATCTAGCATGGCACTGATCTCCTTGATACTTCCCTCAAGCCTCTCCACTTCCTTGGACGATTGCTCCTTGCTTTCTGCTCCGCTCACTGTGAAGCACTTGAGTTTCATCAGCGAATCCCTCATGCGCACCAGAAGCTTCTCCAACTCGTCCGATACCACCCATCCTAGACTAGGCTTCTCATAACTCTTGCCATAGGAGTCCACAATGATGTCATGACATGCCCACAAGACTTCCACAGACTTGTTCGTCCATTTGGTGCGTAAAGATGCGAAAGCTTCTTGCGATTCCGGAGTCATGGATGACGAAGCTCCAGATTGATTGACATCTGGCAGCAGATTGACACACAGATGATGAAAGTGGATGGCATCCTTGCACTTCTCGGAGTCAGGTTGTCCATCGGTGAATTGAACCACATCGTCTGCTGACAGGCTGTCCAAGAGATCGGCTGACCGATGCCACATTGCAAATGCCTGAGTGATAGCGCCAACAGTCTTGAGCAAGTCCTTGGTGGAAGTCTTGAGTGGTGCGCTAAGTTGAACAAGATCCTCAGACTTGCCATACTCGTTCACAAAGTTCAAGGCATCATTTTGCATCGTGTCATCGCCCGACTCCACATTGATAGTTCGCATGAACGATCCGATAGCATTCACAAAGCCATCATAGATGAACTCCTTGCAAAAACCGCCAACTCAGCTAGCTAGTTAGCTAGCTAGCTATGTGTTTCTAGCTTGCAAAACTTTAGCGTCAAACCCAACCACAGTCAATCTTTCACTCAACCAATTAGTCAGTCATCAGTCAGTCAGTCAGTCAGTCCTCCAAATCGTCTCGGAGTGAGATACTGTTTGAACGGAGGTCAACATACTGCGAATCTGGGTTCAATGGCAAAGCGGCTATGAGTTCAATCAGCGTCTTGAGTTTGTGACAGCCCGCAACCATGCCCATCAGGTTGGAAGACACCTTGGTTTTGCCAGACAATATTTTTGATATCTCCTGATGGACAGCCTGCAAGGAAGCTGCTTGTTTGCCGGCTGCATGGTCCTGCTTGCAACGAGAAATCTGGGACTGTACATAGAGGACAATTTTCTTGAAGCCTCCAGTTGTCGCCAGTCGAGTCAAGGGCTTGGAACGCTTTGAAATGTTGCCGGCCTTGAGCAGATCCACTTGGCTTGAAAGTCTATCACATTCCTCTGGGTCTGGGCTCTGGTTGGTTTGAAGCATGTTCTGAACGCTGACGGCAAGCTGTGACAGGGTCACAAGCACACTAGCAGCGTGTTTACAAATCACTGACTTGTCAATCTCAGTCTCAGATGGCAGAAACAAAAGTAGCAGACTGACAAGATCACTGGTCAACAGTTGATAGTCATCAGTGCCACCAATAGACAGAATGTTTGACAATGCTGTTCCCAGAAGCTTTGGCTGCAACTGCGAAACCTGATCACCAAAGTCTGTCTTAGTGAACCAAAAGAAATCATTGAAGGCACCAAAAGCCACCTTCTCGTCAGGATCCTGCTTGGACTGCAACCTCTCAGCTGGTGCAAGGAAGATGGCTCGAGACGCATCCTGGATGAGATTTTTGGTCTCAGTGTTTGCGGCTTCATCAGTGCCCCATGACATATCCTTGGTCTTGTTCATGACGCTTGTTGCTGCAGCACCTTGGCAACAACATGCAGGTTGAACAGCAAACCAGCAAACCCAACAAAATGATTTGATTACAATTGAACCAAAAAAATCCCCATAGTGTCACTGAGGGCAGAACTGACCCATGAAGTCACCCACAACTCCGGAAATGCCACATAGTGTGATTTTCGAGACAAAGTGCTCAGCTTGCCCCAAGCCTTCACCACCGATGTCACTCCTTGCTGAACATCTTGTGGAGATATGGTGCCGACTCTTGCACTGACCACATGGGATCGAAAATTTTTCAGCTCTTGCACAACGTCCGCCAAAGATCGAAGGAGATCAGACAAAAGTTCTGGTTTGTCCTTCGTTCCTGCTTTCTTAGCTTTGCCAGCAGCCTTTTTCAATGCTGTGATGCAACTTTTCATTTCTTGGTCCTTCCCCTTTCCTGACGTCAACAAGTTCTCCAGAAAAGACATCTGTGGACTCACTGACTTGACCGTAGTAGACCACTTTGCTTTGTCAGCTGACGGTGAAACTTTGAGAAGCATGCCTCCAGCATTACTTGACATCTGTAAATCAGCCACAGCATGGCAGCCACACCAACCTTGACTCAGGAATGTTACCCATGAATCGGCAGCTTCCTCAGCTTCAACCGCCCTACCTGCTGATCTCATGTCCTCCGGAGCCTGTGTTGGAGGCGATGAAATTGTTGGTGTCGTTGTCTGAATACTAGATGAATCATTGCCTCCTGCTGGAGCTCCATGAGAACCATTGATGACGAAATCAGCATGCGATGGCACTGGTTGAGGAATATTAGTCTTGCGCTTCTTTGGATCCTGCTTCGGTGCTCCGCTGCTTGCAGATGACCTCTTTGGTTTGAGCAAATGATTGTGTGATTCAAGTGTTTCAGCCGTCAAGCCACCTCCTTCGACTGCCTCAGAGTCCTCTCTGGATTGCATTGCCACTGCAAGCTCAATGAACTCGGAATCATCAAGTTCAGTCTTGCATTCAGCCTCCTCAACTTCAGACAGGTGATTCATTGCTGATGTCTCCTGGTCATGATCTGGTTGCTCTGGCTGTGGAAGTGGCCTGGAACTTTCTGAAAATGTTTGCGCGTCTTTAAGAGGCTTTGGAAGATCTTTGGCAAAGCTCTGCTGATGCAAACAATAGCTTTGATCCACTTGGCCATTGCGAAGCGCCCGCGCATCATCATCAAGAGTCTCACTCTTTTGGACCTTGTTGGACAATGAAATCTCACCTTCGTAGTATCCAGCCTTTCGTTTTGGCATGAAGACTGCTTTGACCTTTTGATTGGTAGCTGGATCAAGTATGTCATGCACTTCATGATTTCGATCTGCTGGGTCACCAAAATCAGCCTTGTACACGTCGAGGTCGACGAACATTCCTGGTATGGCGACCTTGTACTTGTTACTCTGAGTCTTGTCAACCTTTTTGGATCTCTTCTTCATTCTCGGGTTCCCCAGTTTGATCTTTTCATCCATCTCGGTCAAGTAGGTTTCCAGACCTTTTGGCTAGCGGTTTCCATACACACACACACTGTCATAGACACACACACAAAGGCAGCTCGGCTCTAACTCTAACTGACATTTGCAGTAGAACAATATTAGAGTGAGTATTGTTACAGTAGTAGAACTAACTACTACTAACTAACTAGAATCTACTAGAACAAAACCGCTTACTAGTAGTTTAACTAACCATGAACCACACATTGATTAGGACTGGCCACTGGCATTCCATCCTTCACGAAATGCTGTTTGGGTTTGATCTTTAAGGGATGCCACCTGAAGCAACATGAGTCTTGTCAAGTCTTGGCTTGTGCTTGATGCTGCCTGCATGATATGGCCTGACTGCACACGTGCGTTAATTCAGTTCAATTTACTCTGAGCATCTCGCCACTTCAGTGCGATTCATGTTTGGGTACCCACGACGAGCGCAATTGTGGCAATCACAACATAAATCACCTGCAAATACTGCAGATGTGGCATTTGGCATCAGGAAGAATTTCATCACTACAGTCAGTGTCCACAGTTGACGAGTAGGAGTAAGCAGCTAGCAGTCTGTCAAAGAGAACAAGCACAAAACAGCGACAGCCTGATGGTTGCTCCTCCTGCACGCCCATCTCTTTCATTTTCTTTGTAAGACGATAATATGTAGGAGCCCACCTCATCAAATCATACAGAACATTAAAATAAACCACGCGAACCAACATACAATATATATAATACTACTGAATACTACTCATCAGTGCAGCTACAACTCAACCACTCTATGGAACCATCACCATCAGACAAACTCGCAGTCTAAGTTAGGCACTCGAGGTAGTCTCCCGGAATGAACCGGCACTTGTCCCAACAGGATCGCTTGCACCCAATGCAAATGATTCGGATGAACGGCTTGCTACGAATCTTCTTGCGTCCAAGCAAAAGTCGTATTCCCGCGTCTGTCAAGTTGAAGACTGGTCTGTGTCCACGCTCATTGGGCATGTTGCCAGGGCATGACTCCAAAGGATCATCGATATCAATCATCTTCAGGTGTCCTGTAGAATCCAGTTCAAAATATAGTTTTAGAAAATACAAATACAAATTATTCTCACAACTCTTGACATATTAAACAATATATATATAACTGTATATATATATATTAATTTTAACAACATATTATTTAAAAGCCGTTCCAGCAGTGGTAAAGAGACACAGTTCCGACAGGGGGATAGGAGTAAAAGTGCACCAACAGTAGTTAATTGTTAATTAGATTTTCCTGGTATTCCTTCAGTTCCTGTCTTTCCTTCAGGTTTGAAGAGTTTTGAGGCCATTTCTTAAAATTTAGATTTTTTGAAATTTTGTTAAAATTCAATGTTTTTGAATATTTTCCTGGTCTAATTCCTTTAGTTTCTGTCAATCCTTGAGGTTTCAAACGTTTTGAGGCCATTTTTTTTTAAATCTAGGATTCTTGAAAAATATGAAAATGTTTAAATAATGTTTAATTAGTTATTTGTATTTTTGAACATTTTTTGATATTTAAGTAATTTGAACAGTATTTTTTTATTTTTTGTTTTATTACATTTTTTCAAAAACAATAATTTATTAAATTATATATTCAATATTTATTAAACCTGAAAAACAATATTTTTTTAAGAGCTGCTACGGTATCCTACACTATCCTACGCTATATAAAAAGCTTGAAACCATAAAAACTAAACTTTTTAAAAGCTCCTACGGTATCCTACACTATCCTACGCTATATGAAAAGCTT
>CAXAMN010023273.1:0-16326 GCA_963970005.1 Durusdinium trenchii | reverse complement strand
TTTGAAAGCTCCTACGGTATCCTACACTATCCTACGTTATTTGAAAAGCTTGAAAAAAATAAAAAACACTAGTTTTTTAAAGCTCCTACGGTATCCTACGCTATCCTACGCTATATGAAAAGCTTAAAACACTTGAAAACAAACTTTTTGATAGCTCCTACGATATCCTACACTATCCTACGCTATTTAAAAAGCTTAAAAATTTCAAAAAAAACTAACTTCTGAATAGCTCCTACGGTATCCTACACTATCTGAAAAGCTTAAAAAACTAAAAAAACTTACTTTTAAAAGCTCCTACGATATCCTACACTATCCTACGCTATCTGAAAAGCTTGAAAAATTAAAAAACTTACTTTTAAAAGCTCCTACGATATCCTACACTATCCTACGCTATCTGAAAAGCTTAAAACAATAAAAACAACTAACTTTTCTATAGCTCCTACGGTACCCTACACTATCCTACGCTATCTGAAAAGCTTCAAAAAACACAAAAAAAAAACATTTTTTAAAAAAAATAGCTCCTACGATATCCTACACTATCCTTAAAAAAATATGAAATTATTTTTGTTTTCATAGTTTTTAATTACAAAACCAAATTTTAGGTTTTATAAATATTTTATATTGTTTGTAAAAACAAAAAAATATAGAAAACAACATTTTCTATACGAACTTAAAAATCCATATTATGGTATTTCTCGCTAATCAAATTCTTTGTTTTAAACAAACTTCTTCAGCTCACTTACACCACAACCAGGCCAAATCCACACAGTGTCCTTGGAGGAACTTGGTAGCTGATGGTATAGTATAGCGTAGCGCTTGCACAAGGAAATCACAACCACTTGTGGAGTTGTAGTCTGACACTGGTGCTACCAGAAATGGCAGCATGGCACGCAGCATGAGCCAGTGATGACATACATAACACCAGCAATCACCAGTGCAAAAAGACATCAACATCAACATATCACATGTCCTTGTCAGTAGCCTGGTAGCCTTGCAACAGAACCTGTAATGTCAATGTGAATAATGCAGCTCGCCAGCATCTCGAACGAAAACTTATGTCCCGGTCCAAAACTAAAGAAAAACCTTCACCTGACCTTTGATCGCATCACATAGTATTTTCAAATCCTGCGTCTGTTGTAGGACCCCATTGGCTTTGCCATGATATGATCCTTTGCAGTGAAAAACATTGGGCCTTTGGCCAACCATGTTTCCAACTCATGCTCTTCTACTGTTGACAAAGCAGCGGTGACATAACAGTCTTCATGTACTTTACAATTGGCTGCGTAGCTGGCTGGATCCCAGTGGAGCAAGTAGCTTATTGTGCCACAGCCAACGCCACGTGCATGAATAGTGTTACCAACCCTGGTGTGGCCTGATCCAGCACTTGACTCAGCAGTGTCTGGCTCTGGCCTTACAGGTACAAATTCTTTGTCCTCATCTCTTCCTGTGGCCCCATCAAGGAAAAGCTCCTCCAACACATTGTGGTCCACAGGTTCACCTGGATCTAGATCAATGTCATCTTCGGCCTGCGCATAAATATGATTCTATTATAGTAGGACAAACAGAACTGAACAGACCCGCACCATGACATCATTATCTTCTACCAATTTACATATAGTATATTATATTGTATTATTGCGTTAATGGCATTGACATTGACGCGACTGTGACAACAAGCGATGCTTATGTCCTCAATGTCCACCACGTCCAGTGGATCATCTGCAGATGTCTCGGCAAGTGGACACCTCGATTCTGAATGGAATCAATGACATGTGAAATATTAGTGTGGTGACTCAGTAACGTAAAGAAGTATTAATTGCAAACGTCCTGCTTGGCCAAACAAAGGCACACTGGTGCGAAAATGCCAGTGGTACCATCCAATCGCACAGAATTCAATGATTGAATGCCATAGTTTTCCACCACAACATGTATCTCTGAACAGCTTCTTTGATGCTTTGACAACAGCTCTGCACACAGCTCTGCACTTGTGCAGAAAGACCATGTTGCTTGCCCTGATCACTGCAAACGGTTTCAAATTCGGGTGAGTTGCCTGAAGCTCTGCACAAAATCAAAAGGTAAGGCCTGAAGAATGGTTTTCCAATGAAGAACCAACTGATCTCTTCGAACACAACAGCATGAGTCGGTCGGAAGGTGGCTTTGACTTTGAACATGATGTCTCCAGATCTCATCACATCGTGTGCCATCCTGAAATGAATGTTTCAAAGACTTTGACTTTGACTTAAGACTCAAGATTGCGTCTGCTATAGCTACAATGAAAAAGTTACAAAGCAAATGCTCTCTGAGATTCTGAGTGGAATTGGTTTTGCACAAAGTTTGCACTTGCTCCACTAAGGCTTTCACCATGACTTTGTGAAGCCGTTGCTGAGAAGTTCTTAAACCAGTCTTCTCACAACATCCAAACTTCCAACATGGTGGTTTATACTGCCTTTGGACAACCTGCTTCATGCGCAATGCACTCTCCGGATCATGTGAGACCTCTGGCAGCCATTCTGCAAAGTTGGTCATTGCATTGGTCCGGTTGCATCCACATCTCCTGCATCCGGCGCCAGAGCATGTACATGTAATAGTCTGTGTAGTAATATTAGTACAGTGTACTCAGTGTGCAGCGTGTGGCAGGCATAGTAATATAAATATATAATATCACTGCACAGTTTTGTATTTTTCTTCTAACTCACAGCTGCGGCTTTGCTATGGATTGCAAAGCTGCCTGCCTCCAGTCCGGAACTATTAAATTTGTTTGCTGTCAGGTCTTGCTGACACTCAATTGCATAAAGCCATGCAAGGCAAAAAAGCCGACAATTCATATCGACCACATGCTAAATCCAAGTGTGTATTGCACACACTCAGCGCCGCTGCCAACTTTACAGCGGTATGATATATGGTTCAGTTCCATTCTTGTCAAGCAGCTTCCAGCCATTTCGCAAAAGCATGCGCTTCAAAAACCTTACATTCAGGAAAGCAAACACAGCAAATTCTATAACTCCTGTCTTGCCTAGGCCGATACCCACAGTCAGACTAGGCTACACTCGAACCAGTTGGAGTAAGCAGGCTCAAATTCAACCACACAGCCCAGTCCAGTCCAGTTATGGCACAAGTACAGTCATGGTCACATCGCATCAGTCTGAAGTCCTGTCAAGGCGCGCATACCATGGAGGGCGGGGGAAATCGTTCAAGTTCAACTGCTGGTAATCAAGCTTGATGGCGTCCAGGACAGGCAACAAACGCGACATGTTCTTCTTCAGCACTTGGACCTTTCTCAGACCCCCGCAATACAAGTATACTGAAAAGAAAGTGCTCGATGCATCTTGCTTCAGCACTTTGGTTGGTCGCCTCCTGCTGCAAGAATGCCAGATGACCAGATGCACATGCAGCCATGCGCCAACAGATAAAACCAAGCTTCGGCTTTAATGACAATTGAAGCAACCAATATTATTAGTACCAGTTAGTTAGCTAGGGTCAATAGTATTAGTAGTAGTAGTAGTAGTAGTCGTAGCGGCGGTATGTTATGATACTTTGACTTTGTTCTGTGTGTGTGTCTGTCCTGGTTTGGCCGCTTGCTACATTAGCTGCAACGCTGCCTGTGATGTCATCATATGTCATCGACATCAGCGGCGTCAAAGACACTCCTGTATCTGGGACGGCATCAAATTCCGGCACCTGATCATCATCCACATCCGCATCCGCTGAAGCTTCCGCATCCGCTGAAGACATGGACCAAGAGTCTGAGTCTGATTCATTCGCCTCCACTGGTGCACGGGCCGCCGCCATCTGTGAAGGCAGCAGCTGAGGTTGGTCAAGTCACAAGTGCCAGTTTCAATGACTTGAGCAGCTGCTTGAGCTCCCACAAATGCAGCATAGCATACTCAGACTCAGACTGAATGAATCAAATCAAGTTTAAGACAGTTGCTGGCTGGCTGGGCTGACTAGGTCACCTCACTCACAACTCCCAAATGCATGCCAGTCCTTGCAGAGGCAACAGCGTCTGCAGTGATGGGCAGGTCGCTGGTGGATTTCATTGACCAAAACCTATGGCATGACGCAACCCTGCGACGCTGCTGATGTTACTACATATCATGTGCCTGAATGGAACATCTGTTTTTGCTTTGGAACTGGCACGCCCTTCACGAGTGTCCTGAAAGAAAAGCATTGATCATTGAACATCAGAAGGTGAATGTAATGAAAGTGAAAATTATCAGCCCCCACTGCTCATGACGACATGGTAGCCTGGTCTCGGACTGCGTTCGTAGCCTTGGCCAGGTTGGACATAGAATGCTTGAGGCCAGGATTCATGGCGTCCTGCCCAGCTTTAAGAGCAAATTGCTTCCAGTCCAGGTGATCAGTAGCAGTAGCGATAAGTGACTAGTCACAGCCAATGTCCACTCAAAAAAAGTTTGACCGTTGACCGTCTGTTTGTCGTTTGTCAGTCTGTCTGTCTAACCTGATTCAGCTGCTGTGCTTTCCAAGCTCGGAATGCAGGTGAAGCAATTCCCTGTGCCCGCTCAACGCCTGACAATGGAGGATGATGGTGAACAATTCATAATTCATATATAACCAGATCATATCAGTTATACGTTATCTATACAGTAAGGAGTCAGTAGTTAGATAGAAAGCTTGCAACAAATCCTCAAAGCCTCGAGCCTGGAGGTACCAACGAAGTCCATTGTCGCCACAGCTGCTGAGTACGTATATGGTTCCCATTAATTCGTGACACATCCCTTTTGACATTCTTAAGGGACTTTCCCTTCAGAAGTCCACCATGTTGCTTGCTCAACTGTTTCAGGACACGTCGGCGATCATATTTCCTTGTTTGGCCGCCTTCTTTCCTTGACTCGGACTCGGACTCTTATCATACGAAATGCTGACAGCTGAAATAAATAAACTAAATGCAACAGTTACCTAACGCACATGTCTTGTGAGTAAGACTAGGACTGTCACTGTCTTAGGCTAAGAATACAGTATTCATGGTGCGACGAGCATCAATCCAGACTTATGCAATTGTCGCAATCTGTTCAACACTGCTTCTGCTGAAATTGTGCGAAAGTCTTTTGGTTTGCCAAGACTTTTGGCAGCAGACACATGCCCCTGGGTAACCCTGTGTTGGCATTCCATGGAAAAAATTCCCAACTTGCCGGAGATTGCTGTGGCTTCCATAACTCTTCCACATTCAAAGAGCGACGGACCGCTCGCAGCCTCCGTCAATTTCCAATTGTGGTCGCTGGCAACGCAACTCACAATGACACTGCAGGCTCACACTCAGACTTCTGACTGACTCTGTACTGTTGCCGCCTTGTGCATCTGCTGCAAAGGCTGTCCAAAGCCCGGATCTAAACAGCAGGAGTAAGCTGATGAAAACTCAGTCAAAATAGTATCACCTGAGCCAGCTGAGTCTACACTCTACAGGCTACGGTCATCCTGCACTGCGGCCTATGGGTCAGAGTCGGAGTCATAGTTCAAAGCAAAATCGTAGTAAAGTAGCTAGGCGCGGCTAAACAGAACAAACAAACCAATGCACACTGTACAACGCACATTGCGATTTACAAAGGCTCCTACGTTCACTTTGGGGTAGACTGGGATCAGCAAGCCCAAAGTAGCACGACGGCGCAACCCTGGTTGGTTGATGAAGTCTGTACCAAACATTGGCAGCCCCTGGCACTCACTGATGGCAAACTAGCTCGATGAAACGCAAAACAAAACTGCATATATATATATAAACACAGCAAAGTGCACAGCGCAAACAGTCAAGGCCGAATCGAGCTTGCCTGACAAAACGAACCTTCTTGCAAGAAGCCTGACAACATCTGGAAGGAGTCCTGCTGCCCCACAAAACCTCCCGATGTTGTAAACTTGTAGTCACAAACGCACAGAATAGCTGCACAGCCACTCGACTCGACTCTTGTAAATTTAGATATTGCTAGGCGTTGCCTGTCTGTCAGTCTGTCAATCTAAGTAAGGCGAACGTGGCTTCCAGGCCTGGTTTTCAATTCAGCTTCAAAAGATTCGGACAAAAGAGCAGCGAGCTCTTTCAGAGAATCCTCTGTGACCTTGCCAGTGCACCTCAGAGAAGTAGTCAATTTTGCATGAAATGACATGGTTTTGCTTTGGCGAAGCTAAGCTAAGCACCACTTGACAAAGCCTTTGGCCACGTCCTCCTTGTCCGAATCCTCCAAGGGGTTTGCCAAGCCTTGACAAGATTGCCCGGCCCGGCCCGGCCCGCCAGCAGCAGCAGCATACAAAATTCTGAAACAAATCTTGGGGTCACACCCGCAAGCAAGTTAAACATATACCGTGAGCAGATCTTTTTCATGTCTTCTTGCTCCACGGCATCCTTCCTGTCACCGAGTTAGACTGAGTCTGAGTCTCATGAACAACGTGACATCACCAATGCTCACAGTCGGTCCGGTCAGTTAGTCAAGTTGAAACCACAGTCAGTTGCAGTTGCAGTGAGTTGCATGATCAACGAAAAGAACCACAGCTGCTGGGGCAGCAACTCAGTTCGGAGAATGTACCACAGCAACCCCCTCACAGGCAAATTTGCCCTCAATATCAAATAGTTCTTGAGGCCAGTATCTTGCGCCTCCGACCTAAGTGATCAACCGTTGAGTAGTTGAGTCGCGTTGTTTGGTTTTGGTGTTGTTTAAAGTTGATTGGTTCTTCTTGTCCTGTCTTGTTCGTGACTGACATGGTTCACAAACTAGTGGCCACTCAACCAAAAGCCTTCGCCGTTTGAGTAGCTGCGCTCGAAACATTGCACCACTGTCAGCATCCTGCGCCTGCGGAAAAAAAGAACATATTGTCTGATAACTTGGAAATCAATGATACAAACATTGATTTCCCAGTCAGCCACTCAAAGTAACCTCTGAGTAGCTGACATCAAGATCTGCTGCGTGTTCTTCTTGGCCTGTTTGGTCTTTGCCTTTACCTTTACCTTTTTTGCCTTTCGTCTTGGCAGCAGGTCTGAGGCTTGTGAACAATGCACGAAGCAGGTTGTGAAAACTGTAAAGGCCAAACGCACAATTCGCAACAGCGCAGACCCCTGTCCATCTACTCTGTGCTGGCGGAGGAGGTTTCTGAGCCATGAATACCTCCCGCACGACGTTCGTGAGATGCTGAATGAGAGAGCGTCTCACATCGGCGTTCCCACACACGCTTACGCTCCGAACAAAGACAGTAATCGTGGATGCATCGGCCCAGTCATCGTACCCAGTGAGCCTAAGTCACTGATGACGCCAATGTTGCTGTTGCGGCTGTTGATCTCATGTAATTTACAAACCACGACTAAAAACCGAAAACATTGTAACAGATGTGACAGAAGCACAAAGAAAAACTTGAAATTAATCTGCACTGAGTCCAGCTACTTCAAAAGTTCATTTGCAGCTTCGTGATGCGCAAATCCAGTCTTTGTTTTCATGGCTCCACTAGTGTTGTCATGATTGTCGTCTGCTTTCTGTAGTATACCCAGAAATTCTAATGTGCCTTTGTTTCGCTTGAAGTTTTCATAGTTCTCCTGATCCAGTGCCTGAGAGACCATCTTCAGCTTCTGATCTAAGACAGCTGGCAAATTACCCAGAATCGCCTTCCATGAGGAATCCGACTTCATTTGGTTGCTGCACCTGCAGGCATGGGGCCAACAACATTGCTGGTCGAGTATTGTGAAAGTACAGCTTCACTGAACGCCAACAACTACTATAACATAACCCAAGCCTAGCCTCACCAAATTGGAAAGGAACGATGAATTCGTTGAAGTTGGAACTGCTGTCGATGGAGCCATCTCTGGAGTTGGTTCCTCCCCTGAACTATGACGCCCTCTGCCTTTGCCTCGACCCCGCCCACGACCACGGCCCTTTGTGGCGGAAGGAGGTGGATCAGATGACACAGCATCAGAGTCTTTGCCACGCCGCCACTCAAGTGGTGTATCCTTTGCTAAACAACGGTCAACAGTCAACAATTATGAAAAAACACTAACAATCACAGCCACTGACAACGTGGAACTACTACAACTTTTTGATGAACAAACTGCCGACAGTCAGTGTCAGTTCCACAACGCGGCCAAACCACTAAGCTGCTTGACTGAGCAGAACTGCACAGGTGAACTTGATGGCAATTGCAGAGAAGCTCGACCACCTTTCACAAGTGAACTGTGCCAGAGTTTTTTTATTTCTTGAAAAAAAACTATCTGGTTCTTCAATCTGGGCATCACGCCAAGCCATTCTTTTGTCGTTGCGTCACCTCATCTTTGGAAAAAGATAGTTTGTTTGCGGTTGGTCCAGTCAATCTCAATCCAGAACAAATGCTCACAACTCACTCCGGACTGACACAGCAACGCTTGTCGTGTTACCATAAAGCACGCCTGGAAATGCTTCAGCTGCTCATTGGCGGATGCTCCATCGCAAATATATGTCTCAACATTGTATTGCGCAGACATGCTCAATCGGGACCTGCCAACCATTGCCAACCACTGGAACACAGCCCATAGCCTATAGCCTAAAGCCTCTAGATGAATAATTTTATTATATATATAAATAAATAAATATTTGGCCTGGCCTGACATCAGGTTTCCACTGTTCAATTGCCTTCAGTAGAGTGGCTGCCGTTAACCTCTGAAGTCTCAATGGTGGGACACACACTGCCTCCTGTCAGGGTCATGAGTCTTGATTTGACCAGTCAGCAGTCGGCACATTCAAAAAACAAAAACTAAAAGTGATGAACCCAGAATCCAGTCTAGTCCAGTCCATGACAGTCCGTCCTGTCTCAACAGAACGGGGCACCAGCTCTCTTTCGGCAGGTTCACGATCTAAGCAACGTCCGTTTGGTCATGGTCAACTCTGGCTCGGATTTTGAGTTTGTAAAGTCTGTCAGTAATCTCTCACTGCAACAACATGTGCCGGGCTCATGACTCTAGTATTGCTCCATCCACTCCCACACTAAGTTCTCCACACGGATCTCTCCGCTCTGAACCATGGTTTCCCTGCAGTTGAACTTGAACTGAAACGTATTGGCTGCATGGTTGCATCCCCACGGCTTAGTAGCGGACACAACCAAACCGGATATAGACTTTGCAAGCCTCCTGCTCGAAGTGCGTGGCCTGAGCAAGCGGCCCGTATCAGTTCACGTCACGTCCTTCCATACCTATTCAACCAAACTAGCCAAGAAACACAACGAAACAATTTGCGTCTTCAGGACTTACTTGCAGATTCATCCGAACTCGCATCATGTCCAATAGTTCACTGGATGATTGGAATCCGCCAGGAACAATAATACTAGCCACTTGTTCCTTGTGGCCAGGTGCAGATGGTATGCAAAAGTCACAGTACTGACTCCACTCCAATCTTGACCACGATTGAAAAAATAGAGAATAAATAGAAATTATTCATTTGTTGGCACCAAAAGGATCCGTCTCATCCCACAACCAAGTTGTCAACACTATGAAGTTGGCAGAGGCAGAATGCAAATCATTCGGCAAAGCCGTGTTTGAGGCGTTCTTGTCCAGGTCCACGCCAATGCACTCATCGAACTGAGTCACACAAACACTACCTTGAGAAACACAAACAATATGCAACAGAACGGTACTGTAGAGTCATGTCCATGGTTCATGACTCCATGACAATGTCGCAAAATCAGGCTGGCAAGCAGCCAGCTTTGCCATTTCATTCTGCTGGTGACGCAGCAGCACGTCAGCCACATTTAGTTTGCACAATCTCAAGAATCGTCTGTCAAAGCTTTCCTGGGCGGCAATTTAACTCGTTATCGGGTCCATTCCAGACATATGAGATCTAAAAAAACATCTGTGATTGCCTTTTGCTCAGCGACTCCTACTGCTCCTACTGCTTTTACTTCTTATGTTCAGACCGATGATATCCCATCCCATAGCCCGAGTTTCGCCCAACAATGATGTCAACTGCCCAACATAGTCGGAAGTTAACCCAACCTTCGTGCTCAGCTTTGCAATTGCGTCGGTGAGGTGTCTCGCCACATGCTCCACGTGAGAGGCAGCGACATGTCCAGGCATAAATGCTGCTCTCACTTGCAGGTGCGCCTCAATTGGGAGATGAATCCAGTCGAAAAACCTAGAAATTAGAAATGACTTGGCTGATTGATTCACCCACGACCACCACTGATCAAGATCGAAAAAATAAGAGAACTCAGAACATAGCATCCAGTTCTGCTGTCCCCAGATGTGAAGATGCCATGCTGGCCTCCCGGTCGGCGCTCAGACTGAAACAAAGGCTGCTTTGGTTGGTTTGGTTCTGCAGCAAAATAATGTAGCCGGCCTGGCCTTGTCAATTTCCAAGCTTTCTTTCCTTTGCACAGCCCTAGCTTTTTTGCAAGCACGGGCAACGACTGCTCCCCGTTGCCGCTTGGTCTGAGGCCAGTCAGTGGGTACAGCATCCAACGGATCTGTGTCGTCCATGGCGCCCCCCCCCAAAAAAAAAAACTGTTCCAGTCCCAGTCCCAGTCTAATCCACAGGTGAGCAACGTGCAGCCATGCTTTTCTATGCGATTGTCAGTGGTCATAGACTGCGTCTGAAAGCAAAATAGACAACTGAAAAATAAAAAACCTTTTTGTGATTGGAATTGGCATTGGCATTGGAATGCTTCTGGTGACCTTCAAATGATTGGTCATGAGCCGCCTATTTGTCCATGCCACCTGGCACTGCAAGGCCACAGGCAACACTCCAGTCAGTGGTGTTTCCGGAAAACACATAATTCTATATTCTAACTGCTAGGCTATGCCAGACTACAGTGGCCTTCTGGAGCTTCTGTGTCTCTGTCTCTTCTCCAAGCTATTAGTTAGACAACAACAGATCAGATCAACCTGCTTTGCTATGACTGGAGCCACCAGAGCCGAGTGGGTCGTGGGTCACCACCAGAGCCGAGCTCCCTTAGAGCTCCCTGGAACCGTGAACGATGCAGCCAAGCAGGTCGAAAGGAGTTGTGTGGAAACAAACATGCTTTTTTTGATCAACGAAAAGTGGTGGTCCACGGTCCATTGTTTTGATATCGTAACTGTAGCATATCGGATTCTGAAATACAATATTTTTTTTGTTTTCACATATATCGTATTTTTTATTTTTCATTGTTTTTCATTAACTAAAATATGTTTTTCACTATATTTTATCAACAAAAATATGTGTTTTCTTTCTTCACACATGCACAAAAAGTTGTTTTTTCTAATGTTTAAAGTTATAATATTTTAATGTTTCATATTTTCCATAACTTATAGAGTTATAAAAAAATGTTTTTTCTATTTATTTATCGACACAAAATTAAGCTCAATAAATTTAAAACAACATTTAAAAATGTATTTTTTTAATCATGCCGAACAGTTGAAAATGGTGTTTTCAACATTTCTATATGTTTGCAGACTGTATTTTTATTTTTTTACTAGCTGAGATACTATTATTATTGTCATTTACCTTTTTGTATTGTTTTAACTAGATGAAAAGTTTGCTGATAAATTTTCATATCGTCAAATAGTTAAGAAAACTAAGTTTTACAATATCTCAAATCATCAGAAAACACATTTTTCATTTTTTACTATGAGATTGAGCCATCTCTAAAAGTACCTTTTTTATCATCAATCAGAGACGATCTCCACAGGCCGACAACGCTCAACGTAAACAAAACCCGTGCTCCCCCTGCGCTGGTTCAAAACTTTGGAAGTTATATGTCTTGTGGTAGCACTCGGACAGCGAGTAGAAGGGGTCCCCTGATCAAGAAAAAGCGTAGCCCCTCAGCACCGCCCGCCTCCATCTTGGCCTCTGTCTTTGATGGAAGATCCTGCCAGTCCATCCAAAAAAGGAAAACCAAAAGACCCGTGGTGCCCTTGCGCTGGTTCTAAATTCTCTAAATCTCCAGATTCTGTCTTGTGGTAGCACTCGAACAGTGAACAGAAGGAAAATAGAGTTCGGCACAAAGCCCGGAGCGCCTCACATCGATTCACCGGAAAGCCTTTCTTTTCTGGCCTCAAATATGCATCATGTGAAAACTTTGAATGTGGGATGGCAAAATACATACGACCTGGACACCTTTGGTATACATACAACGGATGTCCTTTCACATTTGCCCACTGGCGACAACATGCATCAGTCCCGAGTTCGGCGGCCTTTGCAAAGCCTGATCGCCGCAGATGCCTTGCAAACAAAACTCTTCTCTCAAGACATACCACCAACGGCACTTTTCTGATTTTGGAACAGGGACTGATATCGAAAATAGGCGCCAGACACGAACAAAGGTTGCCGTAGCACATCCACATCACGCCGAACACAAGGCCGCCCGATCACGACTGAATCGGCTAGCTCTTCTTCATGAAAGCTGAAAGCTCCTAAATAGCTGGCAGAATTTGACATTGTCGCTCGAAATTCACAAGTTTACATGGTTCTTAGTCACTAGTCCCCCTTAAGAGTAATAATTGTGCGTGCTAAGTTGAGAACAGGAAAGGGTGGGAGGGAACAATTTTACCACACTAACAACCAACCCTTCCGGCAATGCTGGGACCGTTTGGCGCATTAGTCACAAGAATTCTCTTACACCGCAACCACGAACATTACCAACTTGGCCAACCAACGGTTGGGTCACAAAACCACCAGACCAGACCCCCAACCTGGGCCGACCCAGGTTGAAGACTGCCTGAAAAGCTTGTCCGACCGAACTTGCTGTTTCTGAGCACTTCACAAGTACACCTGATGAAAATCCCATGACAACCATACAAAGTGAAGCCTGCTGGTCCCATACATCCAAAACGCCTTGGTGTTCTCAACACCTGGCCATCAGCCTGACGGTCGCCTCCTCTACTTCTTCCGGCATTATTCATCTAGGGCAGCAACTGCCACTCTGACAATGGAAACCTTGGGCAACACGCTCAGAATCCTGGCCATCCTGGTTCCCAAAACCGGCCACTTATGGCCACTCGACACCGCGCAGAGACGGTCTCGAACACCGGACGCATAGTTCGATCAAACCAGAGAAGTCTTGCCTCTCATGAGTGTTGCCAATGAACAAACATGAGTTGGACATGCCAGCCCATGAACCCACAATCAGTCCGACTGTCCGACCAGTCCCCATAAATTTCGTTGGAGCCTACAAAGTCCAACAAGACAACCACAAGCATGCAAAACCGACGGCATCGTGCGCACACCTGCATGTGGGAACACAGGCGTCCTATTTGGTGTACTTGCAAAAACGAAGCACCGTGCACATATGGTTTCTAGACCGAGATGCTGCCATTGGTCCACTGAGAACAATAAGCCAGCGCCCACTTGAGATGTGCTGACTCACCACAAACCCGCAAAGCGTTCCCAAACCAAACACAAAACTGGAAACGTAAGCTCCAGAAGAAACAAGGGCACTTGATTTCCCAGAAACCGCCCGCTGCGCGATGTCACATGTGCACCGAGTCGGAGCACTCTGTCACACGCCCCAGGCGTGAACTGTCAGAGACAAATCCTCGAACACAAAGCCCAAGCAGCCCTCCAAAGGGAGCCCACGGACAAGCATACCGAGAAACTTGCACAGTTGCTGCCAGAAATTGATATGAATCATTTTGTTGGAGACCACCAACAAGAATAGAAGTTGGCGAAGCTCTGACGGTGATCGGACTAAGCTCACAAACTGAGAAAAACATCGTTGTACAAACAGAGAAAGGCCTAAAACGGACACCCTCGGGAGCGGCCATAAGAGACCATTTTTGATACAAGTTGTTACTGAAATTGACTCAATGTGAACCGATCAAGATGTGGATATTCTACTCTTTTCGTAACTATGTCGGCCGAAACAAAATTGAATTGAACAAAAATAAACACTCACAAGTCGCTCAAAAGATTAACGAAGCACAGCAAGTGGTCAGCAAAGTAAAGCCGACCGCAAATGTTTTTGGTCATTGTGCTAAATGAAAGTGACATGTCTGGCTCAAACTTCATGAAACAGCCACAGATCATCACATGGGACCTACCACAGTGATTGCGACACCTTGCCAACATGTCGAATTTATAGCAACTCAAATGTGTTTTTCGCACATCGCATCCAACACCATCAAATCAGCCAAAAGCAAGGTCAACCATTGTCAGCTCCACTGACAGAAGACTCCAAAGCGTCAAAGAGCACTGAGCAATGTTCGGTTGAAAAACAAAGAAACACCGAGCAATATAAAGCGACGAATTCGCGACCTCGACTGGATCAGAATCTGAGAGTCAGACTTGTTTTGCCCTCCTTTCTGTGGCGTTTTTCGCTTCACCTGAAGGTTTTCTTTCAGTTACTTCTCTTCTGTTCTGCGACGCCAGGCGACGGTGACTTGTGCCTCTCGGCACACATAGCGCCCTTACCCGTGCAAAAAAAAAAGGTCCCTGCCTCCGAACTTTACATGGATTGGACTTTCTTTGCACGGGTGGAGGCGCTGTGTGTGCAGGTTCTGCACAAGTCACCTTAGTCGAGTTAAGATGGAGCTACAAACCAGGTTGCAACCAACAGGAAGAGACCCAACAACAAAACCACCAAACAAAAAAAACAACAAACCCCCAAAAACAAAAACACGCAAAACGCAGAGGCAACCTGTAAAGTAGCTCGTAAGGCCATGGAGGCATGAAGCTAGGTGAAACAGGGGCGATGAATTCAGAAGTGCACTCAAAAGTTCTTGTCCATCAACGAACTGCAAAGACGAAGCAGGGGCGTGTGCACAGTGAAGCATGTTGAGACCAGGTAAAACTCTCGCGGTAATGGGCATCACTGTGCCGCCAGTGGTACTTTGCAAGAAGAGAGTTAGGTGGGCTTTGCAACTTGGCATGGAAAAGTCTCTTCTCGAAAGCATGATGCACCTACAAGGGTGCGCACGAGTGCATTGGTATGGTCCATAAGGTTCAAACTTGGACTCATTAGGTCAGGTAGCAGGCGGAACCTGGTAGGCAACAATTGGGAAAACCACAGGCTTCAAAACCGGAATTTCCACAACTCCGAGAGTGAAGGACAGTGTGAGGTGACCACCCGGGTTCAAAAGGGAGTGTCAAGAGGCATGCACCTCCCGTCCCCCCTCGGGAGGTCACACACGAAGCACACCATGCAAACTCAGCTCATCAACGGCTCAGCGAAATGAACTAAGTAAGGTGCTTCAAGGAGAGACAACTCAAGTGACGCGTGCTGCAAAGACCTCGTTTAGTCATCTGACAGCATCTGACTGTACCATTCAAACCTAGTCAGAGCGATCAGTCAATCCATGCAGGGCCCCATCAACTATCCGAAAATAGTGAAAGAGTGAGACAAGGTGAAACGCCGTTTTCCGAATTCTGTACACTGTACTCATCCAGATCCACTACGCGGGTAGCAGTCTGGGACTGTCTAACTACTCAGGTCAACGAAAGGCAAGCGGCTCAGCACCATGGAATGGGACTCCTAGGACCAGCACACGGGTGCAAGTCGAGGCACTAGCAAGAACAAGCAAGCATTGTCGACATTGCATTTGTGGTCATGCTGATCAAGCGGTCCTACTACAAATCACGTCCTAGTGACAGGCACTCCTCCTTGGGTCCTCCTGGATGGTTTCTTGATGGACAGTAGACGCGTTTGGACGTTCTACAGGCAAAGCGCCTGACCTATACTAGGCCAGCACACAGGTGCCAACAAAGGCCTGGCAGCCATCACGTCGCCAGAGCATGTCTTTAATCGAGGGCAGCAAAGGAGTCATCTGCCCATTGATCATCGTCTTTTTGGCTGCGTGGCAGCCACCGTAACCATTTCGGCATATCTAGGTTATCGCATCTTAGAAATGTATTTGCGCGAGCATATGCCCCCCCTCCAAGTCAAGCTTTTGTCAGTTCTTTCAAATCGATTAAGTTGCGTGCACCCTCCAAATGCTCTTCTTGCAATATAAAGTAGTGTAGGGGGGCACGTGAACTTTCGGAGTTTGCCAGGAAGCTTGAGAGTTTGCAGGTGCTTACAGTGTGCAAATGCACAACGGATAATTTCCTTGATTTCCGTCCTTGAGAGGTCCACTAGTTGCAGCTGCAAACAGCGTTCACAGGCTGCTGGTCCCATCCAGGCGAAGTCTGGAGGCAAGTTCAGTTCTGTTAGGCCAGCTTCTAAAAAGCAGCATTCCGGCAAGCCTCGCATCAGTCTGGCAGGTTTGTGCTCCGATAGCTCAAGGTTGATGTGACGCAGCGCTGTGCATTTATGGAAGGCTCGAGGCCATAGCTCTGCCTGCGGCGCAAGCTGGTTGACAGTGTCGTTGTTGATTCCAACTTGCAGCAAGGCAACGCACTCTTCAAATACTTGTGCTCCAAATTCTCTACAGCCAGGGGCGAGGACTCTGCGCAATGCATA
>CAXAMN010023271.1:0-17992 GCA_963970005.1 Durusdinium trenchii | reverse complement strand
GAGGCTAGTGCAGTGCACAAAGGTGAATTCCGGAATTTCTTCAACATTGGTGTTGCAAAGGTCTACACTCTTAAGCAGTCGGCAACTGTCACACGCATGCGCTCCAATAGCTGTAAAATGCTTCGTGAGAGCGAGTGCGGTGATTCCCGTAGAGCTAAGACAGCCCGGTGCCAGCTCACTGGTCCTAGCTTGCAGTGTTGACCCTCGGGGGGATGGAAGCTCACTCAAGGTAAACTCAGCAAGGTTAATACACCCTTGAAAGAGGTATTGCCCGAACTTGGCTTCGTTGCTGAACATATTTGCAACCCCTTCCGATGCATACACCCATTGTAAGGAACAGCATTCCGCAAAGGCTTTGTATCCAAAATTTCGGCAACCAGGAGCCGAGACACTGTTTAGTAGTTTGCAGTCACGAAAGGCGTTATCGGAAATGCCTACAACAGTGGCCGGCAGTTTGACAATGCGGAGCTGTCGGCAATTTTGCCAAGCCTCTGCTCCAATGAGCCTGATACCTGACTCAACACTGACATGTCGCAGACGCGGAACCCCTGCAAAAGCCCCTTCTGGGACGATTTCCCCTGGGTTCATAGGGACATGAACGGCAAGCGGAACATGATGGATAGGGCAACCTTCGAGTTGTTCCTGTGATGGCAGGATGACACTGCTATCCTTGAAGACAACGGTGTATGCCATGCCTTGCTGTAGCCTGTCCCAGATTGGGTCCTCAAGGTATGTCTGTGTGGCAGTTTGCAGAAAGTCGATGGAGCACCCAAACACTTTGAGGTCAGTAACTGAGGCCAGATAGTCCATAACCTGGTCCTCTAGGTCCTCAAATCGGTCAAACTTTGCCACACTCCGACCTTGATAGTCACCCCCGAGAGCGTGGTCAGTACCAAGGAGCAGTCCATGACCGGCTCCATTTCAGGGGGAGTGCTAAGCCTGGATGAGTCGTCGAGCTCCATGTGTGGCAGACTACTTTCATTTACTGTTTGAGCCAAAAGCTTCTGACTCTGCTCATGGACTGTTCCTAGGGCCAGGGATGTTTCCTGAAGACAGATGCTAAGGCACCCACCTTGAACCTCACATGGACTGGCCCGATGTTAGGAGAACTCGTGGTATAGCTCTTCGTCAAAGGCGTCCGAATCGGGTCCTTCCGCGGGGAGCAGCTCCAACCACAGGGGTTTTTCAAATTTGTCGCACATAAAGAAAGCATTGTGCTCTGCCTGCAACCACTGTTCAATATCTCCCCAATCCAGGGGAGTAAATCGTTGCAGTTGCTCACACCCGCAGAAAGCACGGTTGCCTATGTCACTGAGCTCTGTCGGGATGACTACTTCTTGGAGCACAACACAATTAAGGAAAACTTCTTTGCCAATTTGCGTGAGTCGTGGTGGAAGCCATATGCAATTTAAGGCTACACAGTGGGCAAAGGTGGAATAGAGTAGGGCTGTGATTTCTGTGCCCATGAGGTTGACCTCCACAAGTCTTTTGCAGTTTTCACAGGCCCGCGGCCCGATATTGTGAAAGTCACTTGGCAAACAGAGCTGTTCAATGCCTGCTCCACAAAATGCACCTTCAGGCAGCGCTCGAGGTTTGTTGGTGTGGTCCATGTCAAAGGTGATGGTTGTAAGCGTGAGGCAACTCTCAAATGCATATTTGCCTAGCTGTGCCCCTGGTGCAAGGACGTTGCTGTCCTCAGTTTCGTGACTGACACCAACTCGACCTAGGGAGCAGCACTCCGCAAACACTCTTCGGCTGTACTGGACACACCCCGGGGCGGCCACCTCTCTCAGCACATAGCACCCCTGGAAGGTACCTTCTGCAAGACTTATGACCGAGGGTGGGAGCCTGACAATTTGCAGTTGCTGGCAGCTCTGCCAAGCCGCAATTCCTACATGTTGGATGCCCATTGCCACTTCTACATGCCGGAGCAAGGGTGCAGCATAGAAGGCTCTGTCAGCAATTTCTCCACGCGGGTTGGCCGGGACACGTACAGCTTTGGGGTAGCTTTCCCTTCCGTCTTCCTGGAACTGCCAGATGGAGTGTCCATCTACCATGCAGGGACGAACTACAATTTGTAGTTGCGGCCGTTGCAGGAGCACCGTGCGGAATGCTTCTGGCAGGGGTTGCTGCGTGTGAAGGTCGAGCAAATCCAACTCACAGCCGAAGACATCCAAATCAGAAACTGTCGGCAGAAAGCAAAGAATGTCATCTTCCAGCTCTGCCACATCCTCATACTGGGTGAGATTTGCTTGCATTGCATATTCCGTGCCTGCTATCGTAACCAAATCAAGACTGACCTCATAACGGTCTTGGTTAGGCGGCATTGTCGCGTAGGCGGCAGTCCGAGCGTTTTTGCTCGAGTTGCTTGGGCCAAACAACTGAGGTAACGGATATGTTGTCGTTGCGAAAATCATGATAACATTTAGACAGCAAGAATTAGGGTGGCTAAGGCTACCCATCTCATGGAGGAGGTCGAGTTACTAGGAGACGGTCACTGTGTGGGGAGACTCCTACTGGAGACCGCCCTACTGCCACCACCCATAGGGCGGAGGCGGTGGGGGAGGCCTGCTGTGACAGGAAGACCCTGCTGCAGACGAGGAGCTTCCCGCTCCTGGAGGAGGGACAGTATGGCGAGCTTTATTACTTGGGTCGGAGGCTTCCTGACTGTAGCCCATGTGGTCCCTAAGCGCCTGCTTGTGGCCTGCGAGCTGACTTCTAAACTTGGAATTCCCAGTGAGCCATGCACAGAGCTGATCCCATCGGCCTTCCGAGTAGAGGAGTGGGCCATATTGGTTATATGGGCGATCTTCCATTTTAGGAGTGAAAGGATATCCATGGCAGTAGTAGTTACTGAGGAGAGCACTAGGAATTTTGGTCAGCATATAGCGGGGAGACAGCAGATTCCACCCTGTGCGGGACATGGCAACTCGTAGCCCGGAGGTCAGCCACTGAGCTACTACTGTACTTTCTGCTTGGATGTTCCCTTGCTCAAAATTGCCAAGCGCCGTTGCTAGCCTAGTATAACCTATGCCGAAACGTCCGTATCCCTTGGCAAAGGCATAGTTGGGTTCTGCTGCCATGTCCTCATCCTCAGTAGCTTCCTCAGTGCCAGCTTCTGGTGGTTCAGCAAGCCCCACTGGCACCGGGAGCGCAAGTCTGGGCGATCGCTCAGCTGACCCGGTAGCGTCAGAGGCAGGGTCTTCTTCTGCAGGCAAGTCTGCAGCGGGGTGTCTGGCAGTCGCCAGGTCTCTCCACAACAAAACTTCGATGCGCAGCCTCAGCTGCAGAAGGGAAGGGAACGAGAAAGCTTGTCCCAAAGACGGGTCAAGGGCACCACTAGAGTAAGCTCTTTCAGCCCAGGAAGTATCCGGCATTCGGGGGTATCGGTCGTAAGCAATTTCTTTAGTGCGCACTCCCACCACGAGCAGAGGGTTGTCTTCAGCTCCTTCTTCTTTGGGTCGGTAGCCGTAGCCCCCTTTCACTTCCGCGGGCGTGAAGCCCTGCCGCTCCATGGCTACAACCAGGTCGGGCAGGATCTGTACTGGGAGATAGACAAAGAGGTCATTGGTGGGTAGCGTCTGCTCGCCATGCTCCATTCCCCTAACAAAGGACATGGTGACAGTTTGCATAAAGGTGAGGGCATCGACATCTTTTTCCTTTGTTTTCTGTGGTTTCCCTTCCACTGCTTGGGCTGTTCCTGTACCCTGGTGTCTGTGTTGATTATCAAAGGAACAGCACCTTGCGATGAAGGCAAGTAAGCCATACTGCCAGAAACGGGGGCTTGCGTAAAGGGCGAGCTGTTTGTGAGTGATGAAAGGGCATGCTGGGTGTCCACTCTTCACGAAAGTGAAGAGGTTGGACAGGGGAGCAGCAAAGGCTTCACTTATACGGAGAAGGTCTCCTATGTAGGCTTGGTTGATTTCATCTGGAATGTCCACAAAGGAGGAGCCATGGAGTGCTTGTTCTGTCACCCGCCTCCAGAGGAATGTACGGACAAGGCGGTTAATTTGCTTGTTGGAAATTGCAAGCCTTGCCATCGGCCATTCTCTAGGCAGGTCACTGTAGATCTGTAATGAGGGGAGCGGCACACTTTGTCCGTCAGCTTCTCTGGCCGTTCGAGCCGCATTTTGATAGTCGTATAGGGCCTGCATGGCTCTCTGCTCAGATTCCAGTTGGAGATCAGTGGCAGCAGTGCCTCCACGCTCTGCATGCTCTTGATCACTGGCAATGTCAATTTCTGTGATGGTGTGTGGGCGCTCTTGCGTCGATCCAGGATGGTCAGGTGGTGTCTCAGGGTTCCTGCAAACGGGAGCCTCCTGCCTTTGAGCTTTCCGACTGGCCAGGTCTGCCAGTGTGGCCGGTGGTTGCTCGTGTTCAGGGATGCTACCGAGCGGTTGCCTGGATGCTGGAGCAAGTGATTTCCGTAGCTTCTTGGACTGAGCTCTCCCTGCACTAGCCTTAGACCCCGGTCTTCGTTTGATAGGGGACTCGGAGAAGTGCGATGTGGGGCTGCTACTTGGGGGTTCCACGTCCTGCGGGGGTAGCACGCTCCTTGCTTCATCTTCTGCTTCCAGCATTTCGTCTTGTGCTGGACATGCTTCAGGAGGGGCCGGACGATTGCTAAGGCAATCATCCTCATCTGCAGAGGAGGTGTCAGCACTGTCATCGTCTTCCATGCGCGCGTCATCTTCCTCCGGCTGCTCTGTACTCGGGATGGTGGGCGACTCTGAGGAGGAGCTGTGGACAGAGACTGCTGCTTCATTTGCTTCTTCGTCAGCCATCGTGGCATCTGTCGCCGCAGGAGAGGACAGCGGCTGTCCCTCTTGCGCTTCATGTTCCTCCTTTTCTGTGTCACGGTCAGAGACAGAGAGGACATCAGGTGTTGCACTTGGCTGAGGCCAATAACAGCCATGCACTAAAAGGCCTGGTTGCGGTGGCAGGACAAGTTCGGATCCGGGGGCATCTAGGACTGGCTGCACTCTCCATGCATCATAAAAGTACACTCGGTGCAATGCTTCGAAAGTGTAATCTTGCGCACTGCGTTGTTCACCCGTGCTTGGCGTTGGTTGATAGCGCAGGGAGCTTCCTACGCTGCACCTTTGCCCTGGGCCAAAGCTATTGTGGAGGAGTCGCCAACGTCCTGGCTGCTGCCCATCTGTTATGACCAACCACTCCGGCTCAAGCGAAGCATCAACTGCATAACCATACAGACGAGGTCACGCAAGACCGTTCCACCAGGCAGGTGGGGTCCTTCTCTCAGGCTAGCAATTTCCGCCTTGGTCAAGTGCGTTAGCGCAGCTAAGACGAGACGTAAGCGCCTCACCTTGCCTTGATGGTATTCTGCGAGACAGACCGGTAGAGGGCCGAACCACATTGGGTGGGGCAGAAGCGCCTGCTGGAAGAATGTCGTGGCTTGCGCAACCTGCGTGGCTGTAAGGTCCAGCGAGCCTAAAATAGCGGGCTCTTTGTTGTTGTCATAGGTATATATCGTTTGGACACCATGCAAAAGGGCTGCTAGAACTTGCAGGGCCCCAGGCATCCCTTGCATGTTCAGCGGACAGGCTAGGATGGTGAGGTCGGTGGCTCGGCTGTATGCCACATTTGCTCGTGTGAAGCACTCCTGGTCATAATCCAGGTTGTGCCCTTCGCCACTGAGGAAGGTTGACACCCCGTGGATAACGATGCAGTGTTTGGCCGTGGCACCTGCAACTTTGACTGCAGTTTCTGCATTAGCCTTTTTGTCGGCAATGGTGAAGTAATTGCGTAGATTCGTTGCCCCTTCCCGGGTGGTTGTAAGGGCCAAGATGTCATCGGTGTCGGCTCCTGCTTTGGTAAGTTGGTCTTCGAGATGTTGATACACTCGCACTGTAGGGTCATTCCTTGGGTTATGCCTTGCATGCACATTGGGCGAAGCATGGCACCAGTGGACAAATCTTAGGCCTGAGGCAATCCGGTGATCCTCTCGAATGGAGGTGGTACCTATTTGCCAAGTGTCTCCCATTCGGCTGCACAACATGGGATACTGAATTCCTATTAACGGCTCATACACTTCTTGGGCAACCCTTGCGCTCGTTGGCAACATTAAACTCCAGCGGTGCGGGCTTGCGACTCCCGATCTCTCGGCCGCATTCTGCGCCTGTCGGAAGTCGAGCGGGCTGTCCGGGCTGGTGGCTGCATATCCTAGACCAACAAGAAGTCCTTCCGGGAGATCTAGATCCACTCTGGAGAGGTCTTTGTAGGTGGACTGTAACTGACAGGCGAACGAAGACGTGGCCTTGACCTTCTCCGGGCGAAACCAGTTACTCCCCAATGGCCTGTGGCCCACAGCATTAGCCGCTTCTTCTAGATCACTAAGGCCAAAGCCTCGACCGTGCCGGAGGAGCATGTGAAAGACACCTGGCATCTCATGTGGCATGTACCAGGTAGTGGGGGCTCGTCCCAATGGGAGCTTTGAGTAAGAGCGTGCGATGGGCTCTCTGTCCATCGGCTACTCCACCAGGGCTCTGTTTGGGATCACCAAGCAGCAGTCGAAAGAAGGGTTGTCGGGGGACTGTCGGCACGAAGGCAGATTTGAGGTCCATATCCTGCTGTGCCTCTTCACTAATGAGCAGGTCCACATTCTCCATATGGGTGTTGAGTGTGGAGTGAGTCTGTCCTTTTTGGTCCCAGACAAGCCCAGTAGTGACAATAACAACATGGCAGCCAGGGATGTATGAAGCCGCGTCGCTTGCACGCAGGTCGTAGGCAGTGCATGCTGTGTTAGTTTCTGCCTCTTCTCTGCTAACTGGCCGAATGAAATATCTCTGGTAGTCTGGCTCCAGGTCAAAAGCAGTTAGCAACTTGGTGATTGCCCGACCAGCTGGATTCTCTTTACGCACGACTGCAATCTTGAGGTGAGTGGTAAGAGCCAGCCAGGCGAGGAGGAAGGTCAGGGATCGAGTTTTGCCCGCACCAAAGACACCTGCTACTGCCAAGGTAGATCTGCCAGATCGGAGAGCCAGCGCTAGGCTGGAGGCCATCGAAACGATGTGACCATTATCTTGCCGGGCGGCTGTGCCTAGGGCAACAGCAAAACTAGCCGCTTGAGGACAGTGCTGTAAAGTATTGCCTGTGGTCAGCAGCTGGAAGAGGGCATGCAAGCTCTGCAATAGGACTACTGCGCATTCAAGTTGATACGGAATGGGCACTTGGCCGGGGATACCCAGCACAGTGGGTTTGTGTTCTGCCGCTAGGCTGGCCATTTGCAGCAGGTGGTCAGCAGTGACAGTGTCTCCTGCTTCCGCAATGGCCAACACCCGGAACTTATTCGCTCTAGATTCTAGCGCACGTAGGCTAGGTGGGAAGGCCCATGGTGCTGGGCACGCTAGTCCGGTTTCGGTTGGCGTGGGCAGCGGCACAAAATCTTCCGGGAACGGTACTAAGGCAACGTCCCAGTGCCGAGGGCTGCTCAATCGACGGAGCTTCTCACTTGGCAATTCCTCCCCTTTTCGTTTCCGAGAGGGAGTCACAAAGGCAAGCAGGAGTGCTAAGACTGAATAGCACGCGCCGTGCTCCTCCAGAACAAGTCGATAGGCCTTCCCAGCCTGCGAGCCCATATGGACCGTACTTGAGGGGCTGCTCGCTAGTTGGTCAAAATTACAGCTCTGGAAGTGCGCAGGGCAAAAGATAGCCGTTTGTGACCACGAAGGAAAGGCTATGCGATATTCATGCGTGCCCTGCAACCCGGTAGCTGTTGGTGTGATATCCACGAAGAGGCCAAACTTTCGAACAGTGGGACTACTCCACAGTTCTTGTCTTGTGGTGGCTTCTTCGACAAAGGTAAGCTGCGGGAGAAATAGGGCTAGAATGACAAACACTTCTCGGAACGGGATCGGTGCCAAGAGGTCTCGAGCCATCTCCGTCAGCCATTGGGCACACGCACTTGGATTGCCTTTGCCGACCCGAAAGTTTTTTAGCAGTAGTGCCTGCGCTTCTTCCATGGAGGCAATTTGCTGTCCTGCCACGCAGCTTTGCAGCAGCATGAGCAATTCTTGGTCGGGTCGGTGGAGGTTGGACACCAACAAGCTGATAGCTCCTTCCCAATCATCGCTTGTCATTACCGTTTCAAAGCGAATCCAGGAGGCCAAACGCATAGGGGCAGCGATTCGATCACGGCGAGGAACAACATCAGGGTGTGCGAGCTTCAGAGTAGTGAGACTGACTTTGCCTGTAGGGAGCTGGCACTGTAGCCAGTGCCAGTAACAGTGTTTGCGCTTGCCCATCCACCTTGCGGAGTCTTCTACATACGTGATGTGCAGGGATCGTTGCAACATGTCAAGCTCGTTATCTGTCGGCTTCCAGTCACACAAGCAATCTTCAGCAGCATGGACAAGATAGTAGTTGCGCCTGTCAGGCTCTGCAGTGGCAACGAGTGCCGCTAATACACTCTTCGGCATTGCAATGGCGCCTAGGCGCGCTGTGATCTGACTGGCTGGCCAGAGGCAACGAATTGCTAAGGCAATCACTGCTCCAGTGTAGCTGCCTGCACTAAAGCCATTTACCGTAAAGTGGGTGGGATCTTCCTGCTCAGCCGGCCGAAGACACCCAAGCACTGGCAAGTAGGCAATAAGTCGTAGCGGCTGTAACGAAAGTAGCTTCCACCAAAGACCACTGAGAAAGGCCTGGTGTGGCAGCCGTCGGTGAGCTGGGAGTAGCCGCGCTGCTTTCAGCACATGCTGCGTACGTTGGTACAGGAGGGCTGCCTTGCCATACCCAAGGTCTTCCCATTTCTGGCACGGGTTCTGCGTGAGCGCAAAGAGGGTGGCGACTTCATGTACTCCGGTCGACCAGCCATAGGCAACACCCCATTCCTGATCTTTAAAGACATCTGCGGGGGAGAGTGACGGCCCGTAGACTTGACTTTCCCCCACAGGCGGACACATGCAATGGAAGTGCGGGGGGGCCTCCCCTTCAAGGGCTCCTTTCCCAAGACCAGCACAATTGATCTGAAATACTGAGGGTAATGGTGGGAAGTTATGACCAATCCAGTACTCATTGAGTTGTGCAATCATCCACGGGACAGTGACCCATAGTATTTCACCCTGCTGACGTTGGTAGATGGCTTCAAACACTTGTGGCGCGATACCTTCCAAGGGCATAAACGAGCCTTGTAGTTGACAGAGCAAGTCGTTGTTGGCTTGAAGAAACTGCTCTTTTTCTCCCGGGACAAGACACTTGGGGTGAGCCAAAGCAACTTGCAGTTGCTCATACGGACATGCTTCAATGTCCTTGTGGATTGCAACAACCCCTTGTAGCTTGGCGACTTGACTCCACACCACAAAGAGGGGAGGAGACAGCCGTTGCGGACAGGGAGTGCATGGACTAGGGTCAGGCGCCTGACTACCCTGCGTCGAGTCTCTTTCGATTGCTTTAGTGAGTCGATCTGCTCTTCTGGCAGAAGTGTCAGACGAGGGCGTGGAGACTGACTCCACGTCTGCATCACCGTCCTCTGCCGGAAGACAGCTAAGGCTGTCCCCCTGCAGTTGTGCTGGAAAGAGTTCAGTCGCTTGCGGACGAATCGCCCGCCACTTTAGTGGCAGGCAGAAGCGTAAAGCACTGTTCCCAGCTACTCCGGAGAAGTAGCCTGTAAATTTACACCCACCTACTGGTTTCCAAGTCTCAATGACCCATGCTGGGGGCAGATTGGGCATGCCGAGTATAGCGATCGGTAGCGTTTCCCAACCCTGCTGCTCCAATTCTCGTAAAGCATCCTGCGCTCCAACTTTGGCCTTGCCAAAGGCATGAAATATGGCAGGTCGCATTCGGTTGCGCGGCAGCGCACTAGCTTGGAAGAGGTGTTCACCTGGCAACGACGCGACTGTGCATGGCCCTGTAAGCATTGGGAGCACTGACAGTATTCCCTGTTCGAAGGTAGCATGAGCCCAGCTGGTGACCCACGGAGTTCGCTCTCTCCCTTCAGGGGTGAGAGCCTTTGGATGTGATTGCCGTGGCCACTTGATTGTACCGCCAGGACCAAGTTCATCCGGGCTGGTGACGGGGCTAGGCCAAAAGTGCTTGCACATGTAAAGTCCGTACAAGGACCAGACCATACATAGGTCAAGGGCGGTTTGCATTGCTACCCCAACAAAAGGGGTAAACATAGTGCCACCTATGAGTGTGTCGCTCGGATTGACAGGCGGTCTGGCTCTAGACACCAAGGCAAGGCGGCCTGCCTGGAGGTTCTTCGCCAGGGTCGAAGCAGTCGTGTCATACTCCAGTGGACTGTGCTTGCTGCGATTGCCTGTCGAAATGACCAGACCTGCATTATATTCCAAGTGAGCCTCTGTGAAGAGTAGCATGCCAATACCTGCACAGAAGCTGGACTCTGAACGCACACACCCTATGAGGTCAACCCACTGGTGCTGCTGATGCGCCAGCTGCAGTAGGTCTTGCGCTTCGAAAAGCGTGACTGGTCCACAGTCATTGTGCTGTGCAGGATACAGGAAACGCGCTGCCTCTAGGACAAAGACTCCTGCCCAGTAGTATGGAACCTTGTGAAGGCCAGTAGTAGCATCTGCACAGACCCAAAGTATGTCAGTTGCCTCTTCTTGGGGACCCACTAGGCACCTACGTGAGGCCCACCATGCTGCAAAAGCCGGCCAATGCGGGACATCTGTCAGCATTCGATTGTCCACTATCAGGTAGATCATTTGATTGCTCATGATCAGGTCTCGGTGCAACATGAGTGTCTGAATAATGGCAGTAGTATCAGGCAGGTCTCCCTCTGTTTCAAGAGTGGCATACCCGTCGTCTTTTTTGGATGGCTGCGCACGGACATCAGACAACACGAGCGTAGGGCGAGCGGAATCAAGGCCAAAAGGACTGCAGAGGGTATCTTGCATAGCCATCGCCGCATAAGCATCCTCCTGGGACTGCGTCACACCAGCCTCCGTACCCCGGGCAAAGTTGGCCTGGTCATCTGCTGTGAGCCACTCCGCATGGTCACGTGTGAATGCAAAGGGCACATGGACTCTATCTTCCGCACTATCAGTTAGGTCCAGTGAATTACTGTCCTCCATCCATGGGTCATGTGACATTAGAGTTGCTCTGCTCGAAAATACGAGTGCAGCCCCCGCCAGCTAAGGTTGGCAGTTGCACTGACGGGCGCGAGCAAACGAAAAGGCAACGAGGGTGATGTCAGCTAAGGCTGACCTCACTCCTGCATGCAGGGCGCTACGACCTGCTGTGAGCCAAACGTTACGGCAAAGTGCATCTGCAGGAAAGCAACTGCATCTAGCTTTTAGCAGGGGACCCCCTTCCAAAAGATACGGTCAGAAAAAGGTGCATCATGTTGCTGCAAAAGCATGTCACCAGGACCCTGTCACTACTGGTCGTGATCATCTGCATGCGGATGCAAAAGGGAGAGTAACCAGGCAACGTACGCTAGGCCACACAGCTGGGAGTGCAGGTCTGCCAGGGGAGTGAGGAGGGCACCCTGCACATCTTGAGGCATATAGTCCACTGTTTGTTCAATTTCCTGTACCAAAGCATGCAGACCTTGCACTCTTGCGTGTAGGGCCGATTCGATCTGGTGGTGCGTGCGTTCTGTATGACGCTGAGGGGGGGCGCTTGTTCCGTAGGCTGCGTGTCTACTCGAAGGACCTGCTGTTGTTGCCTGCCAGTAGTGGTCCAGAAACCCACCCGCCGAGGGAGTGAGCCTGAAAAGGGGCGTGTCTGCAGGAAAATGTCGAGAGGGTCTGTGTTCTCTGTGAAGATCCTAGCGCTCACCGATTCAGCCAACACAGTGAGGAGGTGGCTTTCGTGCTGTATGTGCAAAATCATCCTGCGGAGCCGAGTTCGCTTTGCGCCATACGTTGTGGCCCCCCTAGTGTTGATTGCAATACAGCCCTGATGACAGAGCGGGATGATGGCACCTTCCACAGTTGCCCGAAGCTTTAGCAGGGCTGGCGGAAACTCAAACCCTTCCGTCCATTCTGGGAAAGGGGTATTTGCGTTTTCTTTGACTGCGTCCACTGGAAAAAAATGCAGTAAATAGCACTGCGCCCTCCGCCCCCGATAAATGAAATGTACAATGAGGTCCAGAACCCCATACCGAATATCCCCATGGTGGAGCTCAAAGCGTACAAAATCTGTGACATCGACATACGTGCCATCATCGGCCAGAAACAAAGGTTCTGGATGCGTCTGCATGGCTATTTCGATGTGCAGCTTGGCTTCACGATAGTGTGCGTAAGCGCAAACCCGGCTGTTACTATGCAAAGGAAGGCCGGCTGGCAATCTGTTTCTATCGCTCTGAGCCAAAGGTCTGGCCGGCTGGCAATCTGTTTCTATCGCTCTGAGCCAAAGGTCTGCAGAGACAAAAAGAGACATTTGGTAGGGGGCCCTTGTCAACATGGGAAGAGGGGCAATGGGTCTCTCTACTGGTTCACTGGACAGGGCGGCTGAAAGCACCGCAGCAGGCTGACGACTGTGTCTGGTAGGCCACTGGCTGGCAGCTAGGCCCGCCCGGATAAAGTGTCCCCTTTCGCCGCATGTTGCAGTCCACACACAGTGATCTCTCCAGCGTTGATCTGGCCTAGTTGGTCTTGGATGTGTTGTGCAGCCGAATGGGAGACACTTGGCAAATAGGAACCACCTCCATTCAAGAGGATCACCGGATTGCCTCAGGCCTACGATTTGTCCACTGGTGCCATGTTTCGCCCAATGTGCATGCAAGGCATCGCCCAAGAAATGACCCTACAGTGCGAGTGTATCAACATCTTGAAGACCAACTTGCCAAAGCAGAAGCTGACACCGATGACATCTTCCCTTGCAACCACCCGGGAAGGGGCACGAATCTGCGCAATTACTTCACCATTGCCGACAAAAAGGCCAATGCAGAAACTGCAGTCAAAGTTGCAGGCGCCACTGCCAAACACTGCATTGTTATCCACGGGGTGTCAACCTTAGTGGCGAAGTCGGCAAGCGCAGAGCGCAGCAGAGAGATCGGGGGTGGCCAGCCCGCATTGCTGGAGCTTAATGTTGCCGACAAGCGCAAGAGTTGCCCAAGAGATCCACGAGCCTCTAAAAGGAATTCAGTACCCTTTGCTTTGCAGCCGCCCAGGCGACGCCTGGCAAATAGGCACCACCTCAATGCGGGAAGACCATCTGATTGCCTCTGGGCTGCGATTCGTCCAGTGGCGCCATGCCTCGTCCAACGTAGATGCAAGAAAGAAGCCCAAGAACAACCCTACGGTGAGGGTCTGCCAGCACCTCGAAGATCAGCTGACAAGAGCAGGGGCTGGCACGTTTCCAACAGGCGGGTGGTTAAGAGGATGTTCAGGGGGAACCTTAGTTCCCTCTGTTGATGTCCGACATTTCCAATTTTGTGCAAAGAGGTACAGACACCATGCAAGGATAGGTCCTGTTTCACCTGTTTCACACGGGCCTTGCACGCAACAGAACAATTTTTGCAATGACGCAGCATGTCATGAAGATGGGGGGCTGTCTGAACCACGAACTACCATGCCTCTTGACTTGAAAGTGCACCAGTTGAATGGGTTGTGCTGCAAGAAAGGACTCCACGGCATGTTCTGCAACTGCTCAGCTCCCTTGTAGCTCAACGAGGACCAGCAAACCCTCTTCATCAGGCCGGTAGGTGAGAAAGAAGCAACTGCCAACGCTGCCAGCCACAAAGCATGACAAGGCCATGTTCCACAGCGCTGGCCTCATACTAGGGGCAAGAGTTGTTGTCGCCACTGCAGGACCCATTTGGAAGCAGAAAGGACAGTGCATTCGCCCTCAGAGCGTTTTTGATTGCCACAAGAACTCCCCAAGAAGGTGGCCTGCAGCCTGCTCAAGGAGAGTGGCGAAGCCTCACTACAAGAGCTTGTGCAAGCAGCCGAAGATCAGTGGCAAAGCTTTGGGGTTAGGACAGCACTCCCGTGAGCACCGTCCTGGCACTATGCCCACTGCTATCTTTGCAGAAAGCCGCTGGCTTCAGGATTTCGCTTTGTGAACCCATGATGTCTCGGACCGGGAGATAAGGGCGGTTCCGCCTCCAGAAGCAACCAATACAGTCTGCGATTTGGTGATGGCTCGTCCGGCTGGGCTCTTTGTGGGAAACGCCGAAAGGCAGATTAGTAGTGATGGCGAACCAGGCAAGCAAAAAACGGGGATCGATCTTCACAGCGTTCACTTCATAGCGCACCAATCTTTCGCCTTTTACCAAAGGTTGCCGTGAATGGGACGCATCAATGTGACTTTGCCGCCACGTTTGGCTTTTGTCGGGCAGCATGTGACTGGCCTTGTATGCGCTACCAGTTGAACGGGTTGTGCTGCAAGAATGGTCTTTTCCACGGTTTGCTGCTCAGATCTTGTCGCTCTTGGTCGACCTGATTACAACCAGTGCTGGAGCATCGAGAGACACCTGACCTGCAAAGTGACCTTGTTTTGCCACACTGTGGTGTGGCCGCTGGTCACCAATACTCGGTAAGGAAAGTCCGTTTGAAGCCTTCTAGGCGGCTTTCCATGAACACAGCTTGCGCTGCCGTCCTTTTCTTTTGAGAATTCAGGCCCATTAATTGCCACTAGTCTCTGTTTCACACGTTTCACCCAGTGTAGAGGAAAGACTACAAGATGGTGGAGTTTCGGCCTGCGGGCGTGGGTGTTTGGTTTGGGTTGGTTTTGGGGTCTTCGTTCCTTTCTCCACCATCTGTCTGTTCTTTCCTTCCTTCAACGATGACCTGGGCACCATGCCCACACGGCGTCCGTACTCGTGGAAAAAAAAGCAAAAAACGGGGATCGCATACGGAATACCTGGTGCAGTGGGCTTGTGCCAAGGGGCATTGTTGCCATTTGAAGGTGGTCTGCCGATACCGTGGTTCCGACTCAGCTAAAGTGTGTGTCTCTCATTGGATCTGTGTGTTGACTGCTGTTTCCGCACTGGTTGGCGGTCCATGACTTGGGCTACTTTGACGAACTGCAAGCTTCTCCTTTGATTCGAGGGAGCTTGTCCACCAGCAGCGCAAAAACTTGGCTGCCTTCTCTGAGCACTGCCGACTCTCCGTGGAGCCCATCCAGACGTCATCCCTGGCCGGGACAGCATGGCTGCCCCAATGCGACTGGCTTCGTGGGTACGCTTTGAAATGCTCACGCTGCAAAAAGACTGGGCCGGTGCCATTCGCATGCTGGTCTCCAACAATTTTTTTCCACGAGTACGGACGCCGTGTGGGCATGGTGCCCAGCTCATCGTTGAAGGAAGGGAAGAACAGTCAGATGGTGGAGAAAAGAACAAGGACACCCAAACCAACCAAAACAAACAAACCACCGCCCACAGGCCGAGTCTCGACCATCTTGTAGTCTTTCCTCTGTGCTAGGTGAAACTGGTGAGACGAAACTAATGACTATCAATGGGCCTGAATTCTCGAACGAAAAGCATGGAAGCGCAGGTCGGTGCTCTAGAAAAGTCTCCAAAAGGCTTCAAATGGACTTTGCTTCATGATTCCAGGTGACCAGCGGCCACACCACAGTGCGGCAAAACAATGGTCACGATGCAGGTCAGGAGTATCGCAATGCTCCAACGCCGGTTGCATCCATGTCAAAAGGAGCAGTGGTAGCTATGCTGCATGCCGTGGAAAAGACCTTTCTTGTAGCACAACCCATGCAACTGGTTGCACTGACAAGTCCAGAGGCATAGCGCCAGGCGGTGATCAAGTGGTGGCGGCGATAGCGAACGACGAAAGCCTGCAGGTAAGGGTGCGAAAGGCACACCCCCCCGAAGGGAGGGCAACTCAGCACCCTTCGGCGCACAAAGGTGCCAAAACGGGGTGTCTCCTAAGTCCGTGAAGTGCTGCGTCATTGCAAAAAGTGATCTGCTGCGTGCAAGGCCCGTGTGAAACAGGTGAAACTTTAGACTGTCCTAGCATGGTATCTGTACCTCTTTGTACAAAATTGGAAATGTCGGACATCAACAGCGGGAACTAAGGTTCCCCCTGGGCATCCTCCATTGCCACTCTCTACCACCCGCCTGCTAGGAACGAGGAGCTAAGGCTCTCGTTCCTATTGGCTCAGAGCATTGCGAATGGCGAAAAGAGGTCGGTGATCCTCCTTGATGTTTACGCATCTCACTTGTCGTGCTTTGTTGGCGTGTGCTTGTCATTGCAGGTCTGGAGAGTCTTCTCCCCTTGCTTGCCCCTTGCTCGAAAGTGCGGGCTGCCTGCAAGGGCGCATAGCGCCTTGTTAAGCAGGGATGGAAACCTCCTATGGAATGGTACTCTGAAGGAAGGCTTGTTTTGCGATGAACCTCAGCTCCACTATGGGATTAGGCCTGGCATGGCTTCTGACCTACCCTGGACTCGCGCTAAGGCGCGCGCCCAGATTCTGACGAAGTGACCATGGGGCCACTATAGCTGTGGCCAGAAAGACTTGTCCTCATCCAAGACCAGGGGTATATCCCATGTCCGGGATCATGTGCAGCCAGGGTGGCCATCTCATAGCAGGACAAATGGCGAAAGCATTTTCTTCCGCATATACTCCTCGCCATTTGTGCCTTCCTGGCATTTTGGCAAGCCTCTTAAAAGCAGTGCAATCCAAGAAAGCTCTACTTCCAATGTATCTGAGTGAGGGCGGGATGGCAAGCTCAACTAGGGCTGCACAGTTCATGAAGGCCTTGACTCGGATGGTATGAAGAGTAGTTGGAAGGCGAACTTCTCTGAGGCTAGTGCAGTGCACAAAGGTGAACTCCGGAATTTCCTCTACCTTGGTGTTGCTAAGGTCTACACTCTTAAGCAATCGGCAACTGTCGCACGCGTGCGCTCCAATCGCTACAAAGTGCTTTGTGAGAGCGAGTGCGGTGATTCCCGTAGCACTAAGACATCCCGGTGCTAGCTCACTGGTCCGAGCTTGCAGTGTTGACTTTGGGGGGGATGGAAGCTCACTCAGGGTAAGCTCAGCAAGGTTGATACACCCTTGGAAGAGGTATTGCCCGAATTTGGCTTCGCTGGTGAACATGTTTGCAACCCCTTCCGATGCATACACCCATTGCAAGGAACAGCATTCCGCAAAGGCCTTGTATCCAAACTCTCGACAACCCGGAGCCAAGACACTGTTTAGTAGTTTGCAGTCACGAAAGGCATTATCGGCAATACCTACAACAGTGGCGTGCAATTTGACAATGCGAAGCTGTCGACAATTTTGCCAAGCCTCTGCTCCAATGAGCCTGATGCCTGACTCTACACTGACGTGTCGCAGACGTGGAACCCCTGCGAAGGCGCATGCTGGTCTCCAACAAGCACCTGGAGTGAAGGTATCTTGGCTGGTTGGCGCGAACCACCGCGCCACGGTCGTGGAGGATGATTTTGGCTGCTGCTGCTGCTGGCAGAGTTCAAGGAAGACGCAGAGCCAGTTTCTTCCTTTGGAGATTCGGCTCGCGCGTTGCTTCCATTGTCAGCCTGCTGTTTCTTTTTGGCGCCAAAAGAGCTGATTTTTTATGCTGGAAAGTTGGGTCCCGGACGATTCGGACCCATTCCGTCTCTCGATATGGCTGTTTGTACCCTTTTGACGCGGCCTATCCATCAGCTGGATGTCGGGATAACCATCAGTAAAATATTTCTTTAACTTCCAGTGTGCCATGGCAGTGACCTGTCGTGTGGGGGAGAGAAGATACCGTCCCGTCCTAAGGACAGCCGTTTCCAGGCCCGTTGCGATTGGCAATGAGGTTGCACTCATACTGCGCATTGCCTGCTTCAAAGTTGCGCGCGGCACTTGCGAGATAAGCATTGCAAAAGACAAAACGTCCAGGGCCCTTTGGGACAATGTAGGTTGTTTCCTCCTCGGGCTCATCATCATCGGACGAAGGCTCTTCTGGCTGTGGCAATGAATGATCGTAGACATTGGGAAAAGCCTCCGCCATTCGCGGTGATCCTTCTAAGGTACGCTTCTGGCTGAGGAGGAAGTTGCCGTGCCTTTGTGATATCTGACACGCCGGGACCTCAATGCAAAAATTCATCTT
>CAXAMN010023270.1:0-18004 GCA_963970005.1 Durusdinium trenchii | reverse complement strand
GCATCAGCTCCACATTCTGAGCTTGCATCGAGCTGTGCAACATGCAGTGTACAGTCACCTCAGGCGGCAGTTTGCCTATACACGCGAACACTATTTTGTAGGCTTCTAGAGAGGTGAGGAATGAATATGTGTGTGAGTGATGTGAGCGCTTTGTTTGTGAATGTGATTGAACATATGGTGTTGGTGTCATTGTTCAGGCAAGCACTACCACGCTCAGTGTGAGGGCCCCCCCTAGGCCTCAAGGATATCAATGGTTGGACGCCTTTTACACGGTCCACGGCAAGGTGGGACGGCTGCGTGCAGAGTTTGGGCAGTGAACCACTTCAGGTTGCACTATGGCGTTGTTGCTTGCGCGCAGGATGCCACGCCTCCCACAGGGGCGGCCTTGACGCCGGCCTTTCTGCAGGACTTGGCGTACAGGAGCATGGAACTGCAAGCAAAGGCCACTTGCGATGTCACGTTGGTGGTCCTGCATGTGAAGCCATGTCTTGTGCAGGCCATGCTGGAGGATGAAGAGGTGGAGGTGGAGGATGCTCCTGAGGGTGTGGTGATGTGGCATCATGGCAAGAAGGACACCTGGCATAGGAGGCAAAACATGCTTCTGCAATAGTGTGGAATGTTGCAGACACATACATACATTGCTTCAGGTCTATCATGTACAGACTCACCTATGTGCCCAATTGATCGCCCAATTGATCGCTCAAGCTCAGGAGTGCTGGCTGGGTAATGGCTTGGTATTGATTGACAGAAAGCTGATCCCAGAAGCTGACGTCCCGGCCTACCGCGCTCGATCAGTGGAACGTTTGACCTCTACAAAAACGCTGATGAAGGCCTCTCGGTGCGCATGCTCCTAGACTAGAAGCTCACGTTGTCTTGTTTCAGTGCGCAGTGTGGTTGATTGAATGGCCTGAGTTGTTCAGGACGCTCAGAAGAACCTGCGCAGCGTTGAGGATGACGTCCCTTAGCTCAATGTTTGCTTGTGTGCATGCAATTCACGCAGCGCATCACTCCATGTGTGTGTTTTGTGGTCCCCGATTGCATTGACGTTCTTCACCGCTCTGAGGTAGCCAGGGGAAGCAGGCTGACGAATGAGGAGCGGCGGGAGACTATCACCGCTGTGAAAGACATGGCGCGTGCCTTGAAGGACGTTGTGCAGAACAAAAAGTAGATCTGCAGCCAGCCATGGTGGACATGTGCAACTATGAACTCAACACTCAACCCTCAGCATCAACCCTCTCACACACTCATTTATGCAAATGTGCGCATTCTCATATCACTTTACACCCTCACTTAGAAGATGGCAGGCTGCAGGTATAATCGTGGCCATCAATATAATGATGGGCTACCTCCTTTTCACAACCACTCCAATGTGCAGGGACAGTGACTGGCTTGGTGAATCAGTTTCACAAAGCCCAGGCGTTTCACATGAGCCTCCAGGAGTCACTCCCGGCAACCCTGCGGCAGTCCCAGCCGTTCTCAGTTGGGCGACAGCCGCGCGGAGTTGCTCCTGGCCAGGCGCCCATATATGCGGCAGTCCCAGCTGTTCTCAGTTGGCCGACAGCCGAACAGGAGGTGCGCATGGCAACCCTGCACTGCCGTACAGCTTTTCGCAGCTGAGCGACTGAGACCCAGAAAACGCGAGGCTTGCGTGTCCATGCATGGTACATATGAGTGCAAGTTCATCCGCTGTGGTGGAACAGGTGTTTTTGTTTTGTGAACCTGTTGTACCGCCTGTGCTCACGCGTTCATGTCACCGAACAAATCCTCTGCCGCCCTGCCCACAGGTTGGTTCATCATCATCGAAGCTGGTACATGCCCCAGGCGCGCCTTGCGTGTGGTGATGCCAGTCATGACTTGCCTCGACGTTGTCATTGGTGACGCACAACACTAATGGAAGTGCATCTTTGTGAAGCTTGATGTCACCTACCAGTCGAAGAAGCACGATGTGTGAGCACAGACCCTCACTATATAGCGTGGCCCAAGTATATTCGGTCGCGCAACTCATTGACGTAGGGTTGAACATTGTGGTTGTTTATGTGTTTATAGTTGTAAGACCCCATTGGAACGATCAATAATGCTCCACCTATAGGCACAGCACTCTGTTGGCACATGTTTCACAAATTGTAAATTGGTTGACACGCCTGTGCACATTAGGTCATGTGTGTCGGGGCTCAGTATATAGTGGACTGGTTGTGCCCTGCCCATGTGCGCGCGTTCAATCCAGCATGGCCACCCCAGCAGAGAGTCTTGCGTTGCAAATGGTACAATGTGTTTCTTGTTTGAGGGTGGTTCTTATTTTGTCTTCATGGTCATTAAATCTGATGTTGGCAACGGATACATATGTATAACCATATATAGCCGATATTCACGGTTACACTCGTATACATTTGATGGTTGTCAGTTGTCAGCATCAGGAGGTTGAAGAAAAACATAGAGGAGATTCAGAAGTTCCTCCATTCCCAGCAGGGCAAGCCCCGGTTCAACGAGATGAGGGCTGCCCAGGCGAAGCAGCTGTGTAGGAGCATTTCCGAAAGTGGCCTGACATGGAGCGGCCTCACAGAGGTCAGTGAATTGTTATGCTCGTCTGCGGTGTGGACACCGGAGCAGGTGGCGTCGTTCCAGGACGCGGTGAGCACACTTGCCATTGAAGAACCCACACAGCCAGGTTTGCGCCGAAGCAGACCGCCTCAGACCTGCAAGCACTTTGCGCCGTTTCTCACAACAGAAGATGTGCTGAAGTTGAAGAGCTCTGACGTTCCGGCCAGCTCAAAGGTCGATGTATTGGTCATCATATGTGTTCCCAGATTGCACTTCCTTCCAAATGTTTGTACTGCATGTGTGTGTATCATGTATGCGCTGATGCGCACCATATAACAACATCAAAATAGTTTTTGTAGTGTTTGACGTTTATATAAACCTATCCCAGTTCCTGTCAGGGTACTTGAGCGAATTATAGGTCATAACAATTAGTATTCCTGGGCATAGATGTTCATAGTCGTTTTGTGATTTGCGCCAAGGTATCTATTGGCCTGCATCTTCCAACGGAACCCACGATCAGGGAAGTGTTCAGGGCTGGAGTAGCCCTGGGTTTGCAGTTGCCAAGGAAGCGGACAGAGCAGCTGGCATTGCTTGATCGCTTCAAAAGATTCTTGAAGTCACAGGTCCGAAACAGCGCGAAGGTTCCAGGCGAGCAGCTCGTGCGTGAGTTTCCTGAGCGACCAGACTCTCTGCCGGAACAATGGAAGATAGTGTACGAAAAGGAACCATCGGCAGGTGTCATGCTGGAGGCTAAGCACATGACGCCCGAGTACACCATTTCACTGAGGAGCAGCGACAAGCGTGCGCAGAACGAAAGGGCAGAGGTTGAACACCCTGCAGTCACGACAGGTGTGTCTTCAATGGAACGTGCGATGCGCATGATGGCTGAGATGTTCCAAGGTGTACTGAATAAGAACACAGATAATGCTGGCTGCAATCTGACCATGACAAAGCCGAGAGGGAGGAGGCCGCTCATGTTGCAAGATGCAGAAGAACACGACACTCCGACATCGGCTCCGGCAGCATCGCCTCGAGGATCGCCTCCGGCGCCATCACCTCCGGCAGCATCGCCTTCGGCAACAGCGGCTCCGGCGCAATCGCCTGCCGCGTCGCCTGCAGCCACCGCACAGACGGCAGGCATGCGGCTTCCGACAATAGACGTTGAAGAAGATGAAGAAGATGAAGAAGATGCTGCAGAAGCCGATGCTGCAGCGTACAGGGCTGCCAAGATGAAGCGTCCAGCCGCAGCTGCGAAGCTTCCTGGCGCTGCAGGTGCCAGAAAGAAGTCGAAGCTTGCGAAAGGAGTCGCTCCTGCAGCTGAGGCAACTGGAGGGGTCCAGAAGCCGAAGCTGCCCAAAGGAGTCGCTCCTGGAGCTGGGGCAACTGGACGGGCCCAGAAGCCGAAGCAGCCGAAAAGAGTCGCTCCTGCAGAGGCACATGAAGTAGCCGGGCATGAAAAGTCGATGGCGTCCCGGCCGGCAAAGATGGAGACGGGCGATCCCACAGTCTTCTACAAGGGAGGCAAGATTCACCGGAATGAAAAAGCGACATGTTTCAGAGTCTTTATGTCTGAAAAAGACAAATGTGACAAAAAGGTCGCGTGGAAGACATGCGGCGAAGATGCTGCTTGGGAGAAAGCGTGCAAACTTTTGGAGGACAAGTGATTGTGGAGAAAAACATGACGTGGCAACGCTTGAATACCTTATGACATCACGTGTTTGCTGTGTGCTGCGCTGTGGCTTTTGTTATCTATATATATATGCAGCCATTTTCAGTTGCCAAGCTGAATGTTTCTTTGTTCTTTCTGTTTCAATCCTCGACCTGTTTGCTGGCAGGAGTTGCCCCCGGCAACACTACAGTATTGAAACTCGAACGGTTTCATCAAAGGAATGCCAGTCCAACCCATATATATACGTTCTTTTTGTTTCAATTCGCACTCTGCTTGCCTGCAGGAGTCTCTCCCGGTATAGCGGTAGCGTCAGATGATCAACTCTTTTGGCAAGAGATGTAAATATGATCAGTTCTCATAGTGATATATATGGTGAAGCAAATCATGACCAATGCTCATGGTGCAACACATCGCACCAAGGCTGAAGAATCACATTATTTGTGAGTTTCGGAGTCTCTGCAGGCATGGTCGTTCTGCAGCGATGGCGCCCAAGACACTTTCGGATGTCAGTGGAAACAAATTCGTTTCCTCCAGCGCTTTGAGCGTTGTGCTGACCAATGTCAAACACAATCCTGACCTCCTGAAGCAGGGTCTGACCCGGTGGAGCCTTAAACGCAAACGGGTGGCTGAACTAGCTGCTTGGCTGGTAGTTCACAATTGCAGTTTGCATTTTGTTGTTGAACAAATAACTATAGTTCTGCGTAGTTTTGGTGTATAAACAACCACATTATACAGCTGCTTCGTGAGCTTGAGGATATTGCCGGCCCCCACGGGCACTTGATTCGAGAGATCACCTTCACAATGACGAAAGGTGCTCCTTTGAAAGTGCCATACATCGACCCGGTCAGCTGGCTTGACCACATACTCCAGCAGAGTCCAGCCGTACATCAAGTATATTTGCAGAAGCTCACGGAGTTTCCTCCAGAGCAGGCAGAGTGGCGAGTGGTGATTTACACCGACGAGGTGACCCCGGGGAATCCTCTGAAGGCCCGGAACAAAAGGAAGGTTTGGGCAGTGTATTGGTCCTTCTTGGAGCTGGGGGAAAATCTCTGCAACGAATTGTTTTGGTACACCTTCCTGGTTGTGCGCTCAGATGAGGTTTCTTCTGCCAAGAAGAAGAGGAAACGTCATGCAGCGCCAACCATTGCAGATGGCATGTCTCAGGTATTCCGGGAGGTGATCAAAGTTTTTGTTGACGGAACGTCGTCGCTGATCCACGGGAAGGTCATGCATGCCCTTGGTCGATTGCTAGTTGCAAAGCCAAGGGTGCTAATCGGCGACGAACCGGCGATCAAACACTGCATCGGTCACAAAGGAAGTGCTGGGAACAAACCCTGCCTTCTTTGCAGGAACTGTGTGAACTTCCGGTCAGACCTGTGGAGACACCACCCGGAGCTGGTTGCACACAGCGCCCACCGCTTTGAAAGCTCCCGTGCTGCCAGCAATGTGAGCATATGGTCAGGCGTGAATTTGCTGAACAGCCGGAAGGACATTTTGACCAAAAAGGAGTTTGCAGAGCTGGAGCAGTCCATTGGTCTCAACTGGACACCGCGCTCTGTATTGTGGGATGAAAACTTGCGTAGTGTTTTCAAACCAGCGGAGATGATCCAATACGATTGGATGCATGTGTTTTTGGTACAGGGGTTGTTCCAGCTGGAGGTCAACTTGGCACTGGGCAGGTTGTCCTCCAAAGGCTTTTCTTATGAACGCATTCACCCGTTCCTGATACCTGGCCGATCATTAAGTAAAGGTGTGTGTGTTCGCAACTGCTTGTGGCTACTGCATGGTCCCTTTGCTAAAGCAAACCTCCGTAACATATACATATGTATTTCACTCCAAGTAGTATAATGAATAAATACATATGTATCATCATCAACCGAAATCGTATCATCACTCCAACTATGTATTTCAATACATATGTATATCGGGGCTGGTCACAGGAGCATCGCCCAGCTAAGTACATGACGCCCAAAGCTGTTTCCTTTCCTTTCAATCTCCTTGCAAGGAGCTCACTCAATTGGCCAAAAAGGATGGAACGCAACCACATTGGGGCCTTCGAGTTTGAAGGCGATTCGTTTCATGCACAGCATCAGACGGCTTGGGCCTTTATGCTGCCTTGAGATCTTATATGTTTGAATTGGGTGTTCATTCTGAAGGAGGCCCTGACGCCGATGTGGCCAAAAGTTTTTTGACGTTGATGGATTTGATTGAACTGTTGCATATGTCAATGAGAGATGCCGTGGACGCTGGTCGGTTGGAAACTTTGACCCAAACATATTTGAAGAGGTTTGTGAAGGCCCATGGGCACGAACCTGTCGTCCCCAAGCATCACCTGATGCTTCATTTGGGGAAGTGCCTGAGGGATCAGAAATTTATCCTCAGCTGCTTTTGCCACGAGAGACGGCACAAGGAGATAAAGAGGTATGGAGACAATTTACACAACACTGGGCCATGGTTTGATAGAAAAATTTTGGAGGAACTTCGGCAGCAACGGTATGTCACATGTTTTTATTGACGCTTATATCTATCTATCTATATATATATATATGTATGTCCTTGTGGTGTTCCACATTGTTGATTAATTGGTGTGTTTTATGACCATTGTTTGGCTTACGTGTTCTTTGGGGTTCCACACGAACCATGTTGCGTCCAGCACAGGAGATCACGCTATCGCAGCTGCAGAAGCTCCAAGCTCTTGACCCTTTACAAGACACCGTGTGCTACTTGGAGCCACCTCTGCGAGCGGCTCCTGCAAACGCGGGTTTTGAGTCCACATCGAGAACTGCAGTTCTTATTTCCGGTGCATATTGCATGGCTGGAGACGTGGTCTTGTTCGAGGATCCTACGGATGGTCAAGTCAACTTTGGCAAAGTTGAGATGCATGCTTTGCAAAATGGTAAAGCTTTCACATGCGTGTCGGTGTGGCCAGTGTCAGGGGTGAATGAACTGCGTCCTGACAAGAGTCAGAAGTGGTATCCAACAACATGCGTGAATGGCTGCCTCATTTGGCACACTTTGCCAAACGGAGTCGTAAAGATTGTGCCTCAAAAATTCTAACGGAAATCTTCGACCTGTTTGCTGGAAGGAATTGCTCCTGCGCAGGATTGAAGTTGTTTGCTTTGTTTCACGCAATCCTCGACCTGTTTGCTGAAAGGAGTTGCCACTGAGGGGGGCGCCGCACAGGGGACGCATCATTCATACAGCTCAGACATGTTCAGACATGTTTACGTTTATTTTGTTTGTCTGTTTCATTCCTCGACGCTATCTGCGGGAGTTGCTCCCGGCACCTGAAAGGAATGAAACTTTGGTGGTTTTCATCCCTGCAGGCGCCCCTCCGTGTGAACTTCTCAGTACGATCCAGGACGTGTTAAATGTGCGGGCGCGACTTGTGGAATTAGTATATAGCTCTTCTCACAGCAAAAGGGAGGGAACCAGAGGGCTGAAGAGGAACCAAACCTGAGGGATGCAGAGGGCTGAAGACACCAGAGGGCTGATTGTTTTGATCCGGAGCCCGAATACATTATGTATATATATACATACTGTATATATATATATATATCCATACTGTATATATACATACTGTATATACATACTGTACCACACCTGTATATCCAACCATACGATGGAATGGCACGAAGCGTTCAGGCCTCCAACGACGACATGGAGTTCACGGGTTCTATTCGCCGATCCTGTAGACGCGAACACTCTTTTGCAGGCTTCTAGAGAGGCGCTCGGGATTCGGGATACAGCGGCAATGTATATATATAGAACACTTGCATGGAACCAGGCAATTGATTTGGTAGGATGGAATGCCTATATGGTTTGGGTGATCTTTCTTGCCATCTACCCTTCAGGGTATATACCGTTCCAACCTGCTCATCCATTATAGTTCCATCCCACCGAGCACACCCCGCGTCGTTCCGCTCGGATATAGCCTGGCAGCAGGCTATATCCAACGCAGACATGACGGAGGTGTTTGGACATTTGCGGAGGCCGGCGACCGGGAAATTCATCTACGCCAGATTCTTCTACGCAGATGTGACCTATAGTAGACACATATATCGTTTATATGTTTGTTCGTTTGTGTTTCTTTTTTGTGAGTGCGTTCATGTCATTGAAACCCTTGCGAGACACAATTGTGTGGTTCCTCAATTAAACATCGAAACATATATACATAGCGCTTCATTAATTGAAACGTTTGTCAGGAGAGGGTCCATGATTATATAGGCTTCTGTTTGGTCGCAAGAACCACGTTTTTTGGCCGCGCCAGGATTCTATCTCATTTTTGGGATCACTGTTCTTAATCGTTTTTATATATAGGATGTTCCTTGCTGTTGGATATATAGTAGTTCTAGAATTTCAGATATACACAACAAACCGCAAATGCCAAACCCTGCCAACCAGTTTGCAGTGATTTGTTTCATCCGTTGTTCCATCCCACCGAGCCGAGCACTTGCCAGGAATGACGAGTCTGATGATGCAGCAGAGAGAATGAAAAAAAACGTGCGGCGACCGGGAATTCATCCATGCCAGATTCTTCTACGCAAGTGTGACCTGTTTACGCATATGTTTTTCGTTTGTGTTTATGTGTGTTTTGTTAACTTGTGTTTATGTGTCATTGAGACCCTTGCGAGACACGTGTTCTAATTGTGTGGTATAATGCAACAGTGTTTCCTTGCACCGGCTCGCTGACACAGGTTATAACAGGCAGTATAGGTGGATTCAGGGCATGGCAGATTGACATCGATTGGTGTGTTGTATCGTTGCGTTTTATCTTGAACGCTCTATAAAGTTTGACTATCTAACATCCGGAAGTGATTTTGCCATATATCAATGCTGAACTGCGTCAATGTTCAGTTAATTTCATCTGACAGTTTTACAACGCCCAGGCCAAATCCAACTCACGGGATGCGGATATATGATTTCATTTCATGCAGTACTCCATGGCTCAAATCCAATTCCAACGTCGTAGAATTGTTTGCGTGGAATATAGCAATTCTGTTTGGGTATTCGACGTGGCATCATACTTTGCAAGAACCACATTTTGTGGTTGCACATGGTGGCACATAAGCGCGCAGAGTTTAATATCATTATTCTTTAAAGATCACTATTCCTAATATGGTTCCACTGTATATGTACGTTGTGTTAACACTTTAATTCTTACTAACATTTTTTCTATATGTAGGACGTTCTTTTGAATCATTATTACTACCATTGTTTTCTATACGTAAGATGTGTTTTATTTTTGAATATAAACTGTATATGCACCATGTAGTTTTTTGGAATCACTCTTCCTAACATGTTTCTGTATGTGTTACTTTTTGTGTTACTCTTCCTCATATGGTTTTAATGTATATATTGTGCGATGTGTTTTTGTTTGTGATCACTCTTCCTGACTGTTTTTCTATATGTATTGGTTGGATCACTCTATATATGTTTTCGAAAAGGATATAGCACTTCCAATGGTTGTTTGTTATGCTCATGGAAGGGTCAAAAGCCTTGAATATATACCCAAAACGCCACTGCAACCGTTGCGTTGCAGGTATATATTAAACATACTCAACAGCCGAAAATATTTGTGTTCCGCTTTTTGTAGCTCTCACAATGTGTTTTTTTGCGTTTTTTGATTTATGGTTATCGCAATCCAATATGTTTATCTATAGTTTTCGTTCCACTAGTGTTCTGTTTTTTTGTTTTTAGATACAGTATCAGCACTTTTGGCGCGTCATAAGTCCAACTTGTCGAACTTAGCCAAGTGATTTTTTTGAACATGTTCTACTTAGTTGCACTTAGCTATGTTGGACTAAGTTCGACCTAAGTACAACACGTTGAACATAGGCCACTTGGCTAAGTCCAACTAAGTTCAACACTAAGTTCAACACTAAGTCCGACTAAGTTCGACTTAGTATGTAGGCTATGTTGGTTAGTAAGTGCACTTATAAGCTGGACAACCAGGCTATCTACTTATAACCCCAGCCGCACATCCAAGTACCGAGCCGCCACTGATGAGGTGTGATCCCTTGCAACCCAAACTTGCCCAACTGCTATCAGAATGTACTTCTGCGGCCCCAGTCATTGGCTCACATTCCTATGCCTCCTCTCAGCGGTCTCTCCCTGCTGTAATGCGTATACACAGAAAACGCACGTACACTGGCGCGCACCCAGAGCAACAGGAAGCCCTCGAACAACGACTCATGAAACGAATTAAAGTGCAAAATGCCAAGCGGCGACGCATACGATAATCCGCGACCTATGCGAACAAACCTACGGAACCCCCCTTCTCACCTGTTGCTGCTTCCCCTTTTTCTTGGCGTGGTTACCTCTGGTCTGGGGTCAGAGTTGTTGTGAATGGGCTCACCTGCCTCCTTCCCTGACGGATGTTTCTCTCGTTGCTTGTCTTGCTTACTGTTTGTTTTTGTCATTAGAGTTTTGTTATTTTGCCAGGAACGTTGTCCCTTGTATGATTCCGCTACCTGGGCTCAAGCTGCAGCGAAAGACAAGGCAGCCACTACGGGCGGTTCGTTCTGCAGCCACTGTCCCATTTTGCAATATCTCATCCTATTTGTGAGGGTCTGGACCTTAGTCCTGATCCTCACTGTACTGAGCACAGTATCAGCAGAGTGTGCCTTGAGAATGGAGATTGGGTCAGGGGGGCTGGAATTGACTCCCTTTGCTCGCCTAGTCTACAAACACCCTGATGGAGAAGTGCATTTTGTCCAGATCAACGTAATGCTAGCTCAGAGGCAACTTCCACTGCGTCTGGCTGTTGCTGGCTTCACAAGGACTCCTTTGGAGGATGGTACATGCCCTCGTATATCGGAGATGCAATTGGTTGCTGTGCCAGCTGAGATGCGCCGATCTTCCCCGGTACTTACTAGTGGGCAGGTTCTCTTCCCCTTTGAAGATTCACCACACATCACACATGATGGAGTTCTCCTGCATGGGCGGTGTGCACCACACAGGGCAATGGTTTATCGCATCCTCCAGCAAGCAGAATGCCTCTCTCCTCATGGATGGGCAGTAGGTCGAGGACAGGCCAGGCCTCCAGAACCGGGGGAAGCCTTAGCTTCCTTCCCTTTTTCACAGATGTCTACTTTACCGGCAGTACCTGCTGCCCCAGCCCGTCCAACACCACCAATCACGCCCTGGCTGTTGCCACAAAGTCGCCCCACTCCCCTCCATGAGCACTCAGCCAGAATTAGTGGAGACGCAAGCTCGCCCCATGCCAATACAGTACGGCCCCCCTGCCCAGCTCGGCGTATATGCTTTGCAGGCTCTTACTGATCAGGAAGTGATCGCTGGTCACGATGCGCCGCACGCACGGCTTAGTCGAGAACTCATCACCCGTGCTAGCACAGTGCGTGCCCTTGCGTGCGATATCCAGAGTACCTTTCAGAATATACACAAACATCGTCAGCACTGTAATGTTCAATCAGGGGCCAATGCGTGCAGGGTGCTAGCTAGCGAAATGGACACGATACTTAATGCCCTGCAAGAGACGCAGAGTGCTATAATATGAGTGGCGTCCTATTATGAACAAATCGAACCTGGCTACCGTCCTTATTCGCTGGTCGAGTAACGAGTACGCTGACTCGCATCTCTGGTCTCTTTACTTTCCTAACGATCCAAAATACGGATGCCACCCTTCAGGTAGTTTTGTTTCTCTTGTCAATATTGCATGAGACTCAAAGCCTGCGGCTGTTCAGGCTCGAAGTTGAGTAGTGATTGCACGCCTTTGCCCGGCCTGAATAGGACGACCAGTAGCAGCTTTTGCCCATGGCCCTCCCTTTCATCGTTGGCCCTCATCAGTGTTCCCTCACCCACGGCCCCGATGGGCGCCCGCAAGTTGAGGTAGTCTTGCGCATACGACTACCACTAGCTGAATTTTTTGATGCTCTCCTCCTCACAATTGCAGATCAGCACCCGCTTTTTCAGCAGGTAGGGCACGAGTCTGCCTCGACACATATGGCTCCGGTCAAAGCCGGGCTGCAGACAACGGGGCACAAAAGCCCCCCCTCTGAAGGAGGAAGCCTCACCTAAACGGAAACCTACTGGTCGTACCCAACCAAAGAGGCCTGCACATCCTCCCAAGCATGCTTCAACAGTTGACCCTACCCATGAAAAGCTGCTGGCGGTACTCTCGAATGCAGCACGACTTCCTGAAACGGCTGAGAGGGGAGCAACCATGGCTGCCACAGACTTACCCCCTGCCGGCCCAGGGGGTATGGAGATGCCGGCAGATGGCTGGCCTCCCCGACAGGCAGCTAGCAGTGGACTCCCTGCGCAGCAGTGCATATCGCACGGGCATATTCAATATCGTGTAGCGGAGGACGGAACGCTTGAGCACCTACCGCCGCCGCGTGCCTTTGCGCACCCAAAGAAGTGCCCTGTCCAGTAAACCAATAGAGAGACCCACTGCCCCTCTTCCCATGTTGACAAGGGCCCCCTACCAAATGTCCTTTCTTGTTTGCCTTTTGCAGCCCTTTGGCTCAGAGCGATAGATACAGATTGCCTGCCGGCCTTCCTTTGAATAGTAACAGCCGGGTTTGCGCTTACGTGCGCTATCGGGAAGTCACACTACACATCGAAATTGCCATGCAGACACATCCAGAACCTCTGTTTCTGGCCGATGATGGCACGTATGTCGACGTCACAAATTTTGTACGCTTTGAGCTTCAACATGGGGATATTCGGTATGGGGTTCTGGACCTCATCGTACACTTCATTTATCGAGGGCGGAGGGCGCAGTGCTACTTATTGCATTTTTTCCAGTGGATGCAGTCAAAGAAAACGTAAATACCCCTTTCCCAGAATGGACGGAAGGTTTCGAGTTTCCGCCAGCCCTGCTAAAGCTTCGGGCAACTGTGGAAGGTGCCATCATTCCGCTCTATCACCAGGGCTGTATTGCAATCAACACTAGGGGGGGCCACAACGTATGGCGCAAAACGAACTCGGCTCCGTAGGATGATTTTGCACATACAGCACCACGAAAGCCACCTCCTCACTGTGTTGGCTGAAGCAGTGAACGCTAGGATCTTTACAGAGAACGCAGACCCTCTCGACATTTTCTTGCAGACGCGCCCCTTTTCAGGCTCGCTCCCTCGGCGCGTGGGTTTCTGGACTACTACTGATAGGCAACAACAGCAGGGCCTTCGAGTAGACACGCAGCCTACGGAACAAGTGCCCCCTCAGCGTCAAACAGAACGCACGCACCACCAGATTGAATCTGCCCTACACGCAAGAGTGCAAGGTCTACATGCTTTGGTACAGGAAATTGAACAAACAGTAGACTATCTGCCTCAAGATGTGCAGGGTGCCCTCCTCACTCCCTGGCAGACCTGCACTCCCAGCTGTGTGGCCTAGTGTACGTTGCCTGGTTACTCTCTCTTTTGCACCCGCATGCAGACGATCACGACCAGTAGTGACAGGGTCCTGGTGACATGCTCTTGCAGTAACAAGCAGTCCCCTTTTTCTCACTGTTCTTTTGGGAAGTGGGTCCCCTGCTAAAAGCTAGATGCAGTTGCTTTCTTGTAGAAGCACTTGCCGTAACGTTTGGCTCACAGCAGGTCGTAGCGCCCTGCATGTAGGAGTGAGGTCAGCCTTAGCTGACATCACCCTTTTTGCCTTTTCGTTCGCTCGCGCCGGTCAGTGCAACTGCCAACCTTAGCTGGCGGGGGCTACATTAGCATTTTCGAGCAGAGCAACTCCAATGTCACAAGACCCATGGATGGAGGACGGTAACTCACTGGACCTAACTGATAGTGCAGAAGATAGAGTCCATGTGCCCCTTGCATTCACACGTGATCATGCGGAGTGGCTCACAGCAGATGACCAGGCCAACTTCGCCCGGGGTACTGGGGCTAGCGTGACGCAGTCCCAGGAGGATGCTTATGAGGCAATGGCTATGCAAGACACTCTCTGCAGTCCTTTCGGCCTTGATTCCACTCGCCCTACGCTTGTGTTGTCTGATGTCCGTGCGCAGCCATCCAAAAAGGATGACGGGTATGCCGCTCTTGAAACAGAGGGAGACCTGCCTGATACTACTGCCATTATTCAGACACTTATGTTGCACCGAGACCTGATTATGAGCAATCAACTGATCTACCTAATAGTAGACAATCGAATGCCAGCTGATGTCCCGCATTGGCCTGCATTTGCAGCATGGTGGGCCTCACGTAGGTGCCTAGTGGGTCCCCAAGAAGAAGCAACTGACATACTTTGGGTCTGTGCCGACGCTACTACTGGCCTTCACAAGGTTCCATACTACTGGGCAGGAGTCTTTGTCCTAGAGGCAGCGCGTTTCCTGTATCCTGCACAGCACTTCGCACTCATTGACAATGACTGTGTACCAGTCACGCTTTTCGAAGTGCAAGACCTACTGCAACTGGCGCATCAGCAGCACCAGTGGGTTGACCTCATAGGGTGTGTGCGTTCAGAGTCTAGCTCCTGTGCAGGTATAGGTATGCTACTCTTCACCGAGGCTCACTTGGAATATAATGCAGGCCTGGTCATTTCGGTAGGCAATCGCAGCAAGCACAGCCCGCTGGAGCATGACACGACTGCTTCGACCCTGGCGAAGAACCTCCAGGCAGGCCGCCTTGCCTTAGTATCTAGAGCCAGACCACCTGTCAATCCGAGCGACGCAGTCATCAGTGGCACTATGTTTACCCCTTTTGTTGGGATCGCAATGCAAACCGCCCTCGACCTCTGTATGGTCTGGTCCTTGTATGGACTATACACGTGTAAGCACTTTTGGCCTAGCCCCGTCACCAGCCCGGCGGAACTTGGCCCTGGCGGCACGATCAAGTGGCCACGGCAATCCCATCCTAACGCCCTCGCCCCTGAAGGAAGAGCGCGAACTCCATGGGTCACCAGCTGGGCTCGTGCTACCTTCGAACAGGGAATACTGTCAGTGCTCCCAATGCTTACAGGGCCATGCACAGTCGCGTCGTTGCCAGGTGAACACCTCTTCCAAGCCAGTGCGTTGCCGCGCAACCGAATGCGACCTGCCATCTTTCACGCCTTTGGCAAGGCCAAAGTTGGGGCGCAGGTTGCTCTACGAGAATTGGAGCAACAGGGTTGGGAAACGCTACCGATCGCTATACTCGGCATGCCCAATCTGCCACCAGCATGGGTCGTTGAGACTTGGAAACCAGTAGGTGGGTGTAAATTTACAGGCTACTTCTCAGGTGTAGCTGGGAATAGTGCTTTGCGCTTCTGCCTGCTACTTAAGTGGCGGGCGATTCGTCCGCGAGCGACCGAGCTCTTTCCAGCACAACTGCAGGTGGACAGCCTTAGCTGTCTTCCGGCAGAGGATGGTGATGCAGACGTGGAGTCAGTTTCCACGCCTTCGTCTGACACTTCTGCCAGAAGAGCAGATCGACTCACTAAAGCAATCGAAAGAGACTTGACGCAGGGTAGTCAAGCACCAGACCCTAGTCCATGCACTCTCTGTCCGCAACAGCTGTCTCCTCCCCTCTTTGTGCCCTGGAGTCAAGTCGCCAAGCTACGAGGGATTATTGCAATCCGCAAGGACATTGAAGCATGTCCGTATGAGCAACTGCAGGCTGCTCTGGCTCACCCCAAGTGTCTTGTCCCGGGAGAAAAAGAGCAGTTTTTACAAGCCAATAATGACTTGCTCTGTCAACTCCAAGGCTCGTTTATGCCTTTGGAAGGTATCGCGCCACAAGTGTTTGAAGCTATCTACCAGCGTCAGCAAGGTGAAATACTATGGGTCACTGTCGTGTGGATGATTGCGCAGCTCAATGAGTACTGGATTGGTCATAACTTCCCACCATTACCCTCAGTATTTCAGATCAATTGTGGTGGTCTTGGGGGAGGAGCCCTTGAAGGAGATGTCCCCCCGCACTTCCATTGCATGTGTCCGCCTGTGGGGGAAAGTCAAGTCTACGGGCCGTCCCTCTCCCCCGCAGATGTCCTTAAAGATCAGGAATGGGGTGTTGCCTATGGTTGGTCGACCGGAGTACACGAAGTCGCTACCCTATTTGCGCTCACGCAGAACCCTTGCCAAAAATGGGAAGACCTTGGGTATGGCAAGGCAGCCCTCCTGTATCAACGTACGCAGCGCGTGCTGAAAGCTGCGAGGCTACTCCCAGCTCACAGACGGCTGCCACACCAGGCCTTTCTCAGTGGTCTTTGGTGGAAGCTACTTTCGTTACAGCCGCTGCGACTTATTGCCTACTTGCCAGTGCTTGGGTGTTTTCGGCCGGCCAAGCAGGAAGATCCCACCCACTTTACGGTAAATGGCTTTAGTGCAGGCAGCTACACTGGAGCAGTGATTGCCTTAGCAATTCGTTGCCTCTGGCCAGCCAGTCAGATCACAGCACGCCTCGGCGCCATTGCAATGCCGAAGAGTGTGTTAGCGGCACTTGTTGCCACTGCAGAGCCTGACAGGCGCAACTACTATCTTGTCCATGCTGCTGAAGATTGCTTGTGCGACTGGAAGCCGACAGATAACGAACTTGACATGTTGCAACGATCCCTGCGCATCACGTATGTAGCAGACTCCGCAAGGTGGATGGGCAAGCGTAAACACTGTTACTGGCACTGGCTGCAGTGCCAGCTTCCTACAGGCAAAGTCAGTCTCACTGATCTGAAGCTCACACACCCTGATGTTGTTCCTCGCCGTGATCGAATCGCTGCGCCCATGCGTTTGGCCTCCTGGATTCGCTTTGAAACGGTAATGACAAGCGATGATTGGGAAGGAGCTATTAGCCTGTTGGTGTCCAACCTCCACCGACCTGACCAAGAATTGCTCGTGTTGTTACAAAGCTGCGTGGCAGGACAGCAAATTGCCTCCATGGAAGAAGCGCAGGCACTCCTGCTCAAAAACTTTCGGGTCGGCAAAGGCAATCCAAGTGCGTGTGCCCAATGGCTGACGGAGATGGCTCGAGACCTCTTGGCACCGATCCCGTTCCGAGAAGTGTTTGTCATTCTAGCCCTGTTTCTCCCGCAGCTTACCTTTGTCGAAGAAGCCACCACAAGACAAGAACTGTGGAGTAGTCCCACTGTTCGTAAGTTTGGCCTCGTCGTGGATATCACACCAACAGCTACCGGGTTGCAGGGCATGCATGAATACCGCATAGCCTTTCCTTCGTGGTCACAAACGGCTATCTTCTGCCCAGCGCACTTCCAGAGCTGTAATTTTGACCAACTAGCAAGCAGCCCTTCAAGTACGGTCCATACGGGCTCGCAGGCAGGGAAGGCCTATCTCGGCTTGTTCTGGAGGAGCACGGCGCGTGCTACTCAGTCTTAGCACTCCTGCTTGGCTTTGTGTCTCCCTCTCGTAAACGAAAAGGGGAGGAATCACCAAGTGAAAAGCTCCGGCGATTGAGCAGCCCTCGGCACTGGGATGTTGCCTTAGTACCGTTCCCCGAAGATTTTGCGCCGCTGCCCACGCCAACCGAAACCGGACTCGCGTGTCCCGCCCCATGGGCCTTCCCACCTAGCCTACGGGCGCTGGAATCTAGAGCAAACAAATTCCGCGTGTTGGCCATGGCGGAAGCAGGAGACACGGTCACTGCTGACCACCTGCTGCAAATGGCCAGCCTAGCAGCAGAGCACAAACCCACTGTGCTGGGTATCCCCGGCCAAGTGCCCATTCCGTATCAACTTGAATGCGCAGTAGTCCTATTGCAGAGTTTGCGTGCCCTCTTCCAGCTGCTGACCACAGGCAGTACGTTACAGCACTGTCCTCAAGCGGCTGGTTTTGCCGTCGCCCCAGGCACAGCCGCCCGGCAAGACAATGGTCACATCGTTTCGATGGCCTCCCCCCCC
>CAXAMN010023266.1:0-18011 GCA_963970005.1 Durusdinium trenchii | reverse complement strand
GCAGCTTGCAAGAGCTCGGAGACTCGCCGGCAGCTCTTTGCTGACTACTTAGACACTCCAAGCGTGTCCTTTGTGCATCGTTTTGGCTTTTAACAACGCCACATGCCTTTTGTTGGCCAGCCATGTCTCTTGTATTTGTGACCCACGGCGCCACCGCCACCGCCACTCACTCTCCGCCACCAGCACCACGACTCCCACCTTCATCACCACCATCACCTCTCTGGACCCCAACGCGTCCAGATCTCTTGCATCACCAGGCCCATGAAAGGCAAACAAACGATTCCTCTCAACAGTCTATGGTGAAAGGGCGCTTTCACCACAATGGAGCTACAACGTGTAAAGCTGAAGGGCACAGTAGTGAGGGTAGAGTCAGCAACAACAAGAGGCCCCAAACAGTGTGTGTGAGGTCTGTAAGCAGAAAGTCTAATGATAGCAATGAGGGACATAGTATATATATATATACGAAAACCGTGTTGTTTTTCCACCGCCTTCTTAAGTCTTTTCTCCAACCCCCATGTTTTTGCAACAGGGACAAACCAAAGCAAAATGCTTTGTTGGTCAGCGCGGCCAAACTTTACGACGAGCCTTGAGAGGACAATGTTCAGTGAGAACCCGCACCGCTTGGAAGCCATTTGGCTTTTTTTCGGAGGTTTCAATTTGCAGTGTTTCTAAATTTAAGTCTATATAAGTTTCCTACGCACTTGGGAGGTGCAGAGTTTGGGTCTGTGTGTTCTACGCACATGTTCTAAGAGCGATGGCCTCCAAAGAGCGACGGCCTCCAACCTGATAGCTATGGCCTGCATAGCGATGGCCTCCAATCTAATAGCGATCGATGGCCTCCACCAACCTAACAGCACATCGCTGCAGCCATTTTCCCCATGGGCAAGTGAGCTTGGCGGCCAATCCTCAGGTACGCTTGCGCCCCCACCAGTCTGAACACGCGCGTGAGCGTGTCAACGTGGGTGAGAGTTTCAGCAAATCATGGTATACAGATCAGTCTTGTTGAGAAAACATGATCTAGCTAGCGGTGGCCATACCATTGCGGAGTTGACAGCTTCGATGTATGTTTCAACCCGCCCGTCCATCGAAAGAGTCCAGGCTTCCAAGGAGGTTTCTTGTTGGGGTAGAAACACAGAGCGGTCGCAACTAGACTCCATGGCGGAGAACTTGCAGTCCGTGATGACTCCATGGAAGAGTGTTAGACACTAGCTCTAAAATTGCAATTTGTCTTTTTCAATTTTTCAACTTTGTTTTGACCGTCGGTGTCTCGGTGTCACTTCGATCCCAAAGACGTCAAAACCATGCGCCCGAGGAGCCGGGAAGGTCTCCTGGAACCAAGCGGATGTGCAGTCGATGGCCATCGCCTTAAAGCAGAAGCTGCCACTTGCGGTTGCCCAGCTTTTGGGCAGCGAGGATTGGAAGGGGGGCCCTCTAATCCAGCTCGAGGACTCCATCAGCACCGCAAGAGCTGACGATATTGTGCTCAACTACACGTGGAATTCGTTGCAAAATTCAATGACCGTGTGCCCTCAGCTTTCTTCATTACGGACGTGTTTTTGTTCCTAGACCGTCTTTTCCATGGAGCTCTTCTCAAGCCTTTGGAGGCAGGTGAATCCAAGAAAACCCTAGCGGCCCTAGAGGCAAGGAAGGTGAAGAATCTCATTGGCTCTTTGCGAAGCCTTTGGCGCAGCAGTGCTTTGGTGATTTTTTAGATCCGTATGGTCGCTTGTGGGTTTGGGTTCAATTGCTAGCTGCTAGCCCCGTCGCACTTCCAGTACACCACCCTAATTTCCCAACCATGGTCTGGCCCAAGTAAAGCAGCAGGGAGCCATCCAAGAATTTCTGAACTGAAATCGCTGCTGATCCCGTCTCCATCGAGGTCAAAGGCGAGGTAAAAACACTTGGGGGACATGAGCCTGAAGAAATAACAACATCCGGTAGTTCTTATCCCTTTGAATGTCAGGCCACTTCAGCGCTTGTTGAGCACGAGGATGATGCGGCCCAGGAGGACCTGGATCTGGATGGCCCGAAGCGGAACGATGGTGGGGGGAGTGACAGCGAAACCACATTGGTCTTGGGGGCTGAGAATTCATCTTCAACTAGCCCTGGTGAGATGAGTGAGGATGGTGAAGATGAGATTTGGGATGAAGCCGATCACAAAGAAGAGATCGATGGTGCTGAAGATGGCTCCCAAACCCCTAGCTCTACACCAGGTTCCAACGATTCAGCAGCCTCTCCCGACAACGTGAAGGGGCCTGAATGGATTGAGGAGTTGAACCACACTCCTCCAGGAGGGAGGAGGGGGCCAGACCGAGCAGAGGTCGTTGAAATGTGCATTGCTTTGATGGAGTTCTTTGCAAAGCATCACCCAGCGATCATGAAGTACTTCGGTCATCAACTGTGTACCTTTTGTTTTCTTGGTCTTGGTTGGAGGACAAAACCATTTCAATTGAGTTGAATCTTGTTTTGCCATAGTGGCCCCAAATTGCATCCAAAGGAATTATAATTTGGTGCCCTACCTGGACCACTGTGAGTGGAGCTTCTCAGCTTTTGGTGTTGACGCGACCAAGTGGCTCTCCACTCGCGAGTATTGGGAGGGGTGGCTGGCGCGCTATATGGAAAAGGGCAACAAGGTTTGGCGTGTCAAAATCATCCATCAACTTCCAAAGGTTATGTCATTCATTTCCAAGTTGAAGGTCAGGTATCATGTAGCCCTAGTCAAGTTTTAAACTTCAGCTTTAGCCCCTGGCAGGTGCTCACTCCAGAGGAAAGTCGCGCCTTGTCCAAGGAAAACCCCATGGTCCACGAGTTTGAGGAAGAATGCCGAAAGCGAAAACGTGATCCTCAGGTGGGGTTTTGAAAGGAAACAGGTTGCGTGTCATGTGATTGACCTCAAACTAGGATCCAAAACTTTCCGGGAATGAATTGGTTTCAAAGTGTCAAGGCTGGTGATGATTCAAAGATTGGGAAGCTCATGCGCAAAGACGCCTTTGTGGAGGAGAAGGGTCACTACTCAGGGAGTGCGGCTGGGAGCAAGAACCCTCCTATTCTCACTACGCCCCCACCATCCACTAGCTTGACGAAGCTTTTGGAGTCTGATGCAACGCCATCTCCCATTGGTGTGCAAACAGACCCTTGGATCAATGTTGAGTTGTGGTACTGCTGTCCGGTAGTGGTGGCATTGGGGGCCTGGTAGCGAAGCTACTCTAACGGTTCTCCACCCTCCTGCGCATTGCTCAGCCAAGGCCAAAGGGGTGAAGCGAGCGCGGGAGGCCAAGTGCGCGGACACGACCGTCAACAAGAAGGTAAAGCAGGCCAACGCAAGCCAGCAACCGGTCCCACCATCTATCTCTCTTGATCGTGATGGTGACAAGAAGTTCAAGGGTTACTGCCTGTCCGAGGTTCCAAGTGATGCCTGGCCCCAAGGTGGCCCCAACAAAGGCGCCCATGGATACACCATCAAATCCAAGAGTGGCGCAGTCCTTTGCCATACAAGTACTTTTTTTGGTTCATGTTGAACTATATCCAAAAGGTCAACTCCGGCCCAAACCCTTGGACGCCCTTCGCCCTTTGTTCACCTGTTGCCAAGTAACACTAGGGTGCCACCATCGATTTGGGAAGCCTGCCAGCCCAGCCGCCAAGTCCTGAGGTTGTGGAGGTACTCATGCGCAACCGGGCATTCGTCATCAAACGCTTCGGATACGGGGAAGAAGATGATGACAGCGAGCACCGGGGTCAGTGGTCATGGTCGAAGCATGGTGGCGCGCAAATGTGCTGGGATGCAGTGAAACAGGCGTCGCGCTGGCGACCAGTGGCTATGTGACGCCAAGAGACCTCTCCGGCTTTCTATGGGTTTTGTTGTGTGTGAACACTTCTTGACAATAGAAGTGACTTTTTGTGTGAACACTTCAGGACAATAGAAGTGACTTTGTGTGTGATCACTTCTTGACAATGGAAGTGACTGAGTGACTGATCTATTCGATCACTTTTGGGATAGCGCAGCCAGGAGGGAATTGGTTTTGTGATAATCTATGTTTACAACACACGGTCCATGAATGAACCAAAGCAGTCAAGAACCTCCGGCTGCTACCTGGGGTGTTGGGGAAGGCCCTTACCGGACCTACTAGATCAAGGTTGTCAAAAAATCAAGGCGAGCGTCAACTGCCAGCGGTCCAAAATGCTCCAGCCCAGTCATCCCGCACCACCCGCTCAGCCTTTCCTTAGATTTCCGCGCAGCTGATTGACCGGGCGCAGGTGCTCTTGGACCGCATCTTCTTGGCTTCTTTGTCTCTTCTTTGGAGTGGAGGAGGCCCCGTGATTGGGAGTTGGGCAACGAACGAACCACCCAACAAACCTGTTGTGGGTTTTGGTCAGTGTGTGCAAGACCAACCTCACCACCTATCCATGTCACCTTTGCCCCAGTGTCCCATTCTTTGACATGCGCTGCAGGAGCTTTCTTCACACCGTTGGTGGAGAGGAGCAGTGGGAGTTCGAGTTTGATCAAACATCAGACTCACATGTCTCCATCGTTTCATGCTCCACCGCTTTCACAACCACAGGGACTCAAACATAAAAAGGGATTCACGTGCGCTTTTATATTGTTCTTTAGAGGTGCTCAAAATCACAGGCTTGGTGGAAGTGGTGGTGTTTGACTTTAACGCACGTGAGTATTGGCCTCTCTTTGGAAGGACTGCCATTGATCATCATTGAGGCTGCTCCTTTCACAGGCTTGCGACCGGATCAAAAATGCGCCCAAAACAAACCAGTGGAATCTAGATATGGGTTCATGGCCTAGCCCCAAACAACAAAAGTTACCTCTGCAAAGGGCCAGCCGATATTCCACCAAACTTTCATCACTGACAGCTCCCCAATTAAAAAGAGAGAGAAGCAGCTTCAAAACGATGCTTCTGCCGCATTCTGCCGCCAGGTCCAGTGAAGCGAAGAAGAGGCGTCCAACAGCGCCTGCCAGCTTTTACGGGGGACTGGTTTGGATTTCCTCGTGTCTTGACATTCGTTTTCAATAGGAGGGACCGGAGTCATAGTGTGGGCTGAAACTCACGGTGAGTCAAAACAAGTGAAGGTGGTTCAACTTTCCCTTCTCATGCATTCTTCTCCCGAACGATTGCTCTGCGGTTCAAGCACACCAGGATCGGAAACCTTGTGTCGCCCGGGTCAGAGGCTGTTCTTCGCCTGTGGAACGGCAGCATGGGCAAGGTCCAGGTTGCGCGTCTGGCTCGCGAGTCCAATCGCCGCATGCCTTTCAAAGAGGCTTCTGCAAAGAAGCCCATGTCGTGGAAGAACAAACAGCGAGCGTATGTCTTTGCTGGGTTGAGGGCTATGCGTGCTCCAGCGGTAAGGGGCTCGGCAAAAGTGACTGTAGGAATTCTTGGTTCACCCCACCCTGGCTTTTCCGGGTATACATGGCATAACAAAAGGAAACAGTTTTGGCATCTGACTAGATGGTTCTAAAACCCTGGTAGGTGATACTTACTCTTTGTTCGCTGCTTTTCAGCAACCCGGATCTCAAATGGACTGAGCCCATCGACCACGTGGAGTTTTTCGCTGGAGTCTGCTCGATCACCCGTGGTGAGTGGAATGACAGAAGTTTGACTAAACAACGCTTTTGTTCCGGGTTGTTCCCAACCTAGGGGGCCACCGAAAACAGTTGAGCAAGTTTTCAATGTTTTCGATGAACGTCAGCTGAACCCACGCCGTATCTTTCAAAGGCCAAGGTTCTTTGCCACAGCTCGATGCAGGAGCAAAGGGATGCAGTGCCCATGGACATCAACTTCCATCCTGAGAACCAGAACATCATGACCGACATAGGCTTTTCGAACATGTTGTACCAAGTCCTGAACCTCAAACCTGGCGGCGGATTGTGGGCCGCTCCCGTTTGTTCAACATGGGTGTATATGCTCCTCAGCCAGGATATAGGACCTAGGACATTATGTTTTGGGAGACTCCAAAAACTGAATCTTTAGATTTTGTGAGGTGTCCGGAACTAACCTTTTTTGATATACTCTGAGGCAGCTTTCCGGACACCTCCAAAGCGCCCTTGTCGATACCAGGGAAAACAAGTCTATAGTCCTGTGTGGACTCACACCTAGCTGCGCTCAGGTCACGGGGCTCAACGCACAGAACAGCTAGCAACCCCATGGGTTCGAACATTGGGAAGACTGCTGAAGGCAATGTCATGGTTGGTCGATTGATGATATTGCTTTGCGTTGCGGTGGCAAAGCATGTGTGGTGGAACGTTGAGAACCCGAAGGGCAGCCTCTTAGAGGGGCATGTCTTGTTTCAGGAGTTCTTGAGACTCAGACACGTTGTGGCGACAAAGGTGACCTGCAATTTGGGATGGTTTGGTGGAGACACCCTCAAGCCCGTGTGGATCTATTCCAGCCATTGGTTGGTCACCAGAAAGATTTTACTCTTTTGCTTGGTCGTCCCACCTACTTACTTTCATGAAGCCCGCGCTCCCACTGTTTGTCAAGTGCCACTCTTGAGGCAATCGTGAAGCTCAGCACTACAACGACTTCGCAGACCGAACTCGGCAACTTGCAAAATCTTCTCAAATGGTGGTCCACTACCAAGATTCCCAAGGAAAAGCTCGTATCAAGGGTGGAACAGACTTGAAATCAAGTCAAGCATATCCGAAACGGTGTCTTGGATTGTTCCAGATTTGTCTTGGTACCATGACAGGCCAACCCCCCTACAAAACACATTTTACGCTTAGGGCCAACCGCCAACAGGGCTCCTCATCCTAGCGTCCTATAGTAGATTCGATCTACCCAAGACATGCGGCAGGACCCGCGCAGCACCACAGATCTTCATGCCCCTTCTAATCCTCCTACCTCCTGCTCCCTACCTCCTGCAAGCGTCTTACATTACTCCTAGTAATCATCCTCACCCTCATTCGTCCTCCTCTTCATCCGGATCCCCTAAGGGATGCAATTCCCAGTGCAACCGGATATAATTGTTTTATATTTGGGGTTGTCTTTTTGGGGCCCAAGTGGGGCTGGCCTTTCCTTTCCACATGAGCCACCATGCTCTCCCCAGGTTTGGCACTGCCTATGCCAGGGTCCGGTCAAGGTTCCTGAAGTCCAAGAAGCGCAGTGCCAATGCTTTCCTGCGGCGGGCTTTGCGAGGGTCTGACCGTGCAAACAATACCCTGAGAGTGAACAGGTTGTGGATAAAGCATTCCAATCTGGAACCGGTCCTTGATTTTTTGATGAAACGATGATAGTACCGTATGCTCGCGATGGCTTGCAAGAAGCTGCACTGAATGTGTATGGTGTCCGCATTTGTAGTGGAATGAAATTCACCTGCTGTGGAATACCCACAAGCAAATTAGTTAGCAGTTAGCCAAAAGCCAAACTTTTGGGGTTGCGCGTGGGACAAAGGTTGACGCTATGTTGCAAACCTGCCTCCCACCTCAGCCCACAACTCTGGCTCCTCACTCTTTCTTTTTTCTTTTGTATGTTCTTGTATTGGTACAGCCCCAGCAACCCCTTTTTTTGAGAGGCTACATTTACTGCGAGCCCAAAACCATGTACCCTCTACCCTCTTCTTCTCCAAACATTCATGAAGGGCCTTTCCAGCCACATTGCAGGTGATGGGTCGGCTGGTCTTGAAGCGATGCCTATCGAGAACCTCAAAACAAGAAGGCCTGGACCAGTGGGGGCAGGTTCAGGGCAAGATGCGACAAATGTGGTTAAAAAAACAATAAAAAATCATCAAATCCACTCATGCGATTTGTAGAGAACCACCTGCGATTTGTAGCGACCTCCTGCGATCTGTAGGTCAGCTCTAAAATTCACAAAGTTCCAGCATTGTGCGCTACGTGTTCAACCTGTAGCCTTTTGCTTGCTCCAGTGATTGGCTTTCACAAGGATGGGGAAAGCCAAGCCCGCCACAAACACAGAGCCGCAGGGTCGCAAATCGGCTTTGAGGAATGGTGGAAACACCGCCAAGTCAGACCCAGCAAAGCAGATGCTGAAGACATCTGCAAAGACAGCAGCCAAGAGCCAGGCGGCTATCCAGTCAGAAGTCTTGAAAAGAGCTGCGGAGGCAAAGAAGCGCGAAGATGCCAAGGCTACCAAGGAAAAGGACGACAAGAAGGTCAGTAAAGCTGCAGCAAAGGACAAGAAGAAGCAAAAGAAGAACGAGAAGGTTGGAGGGAAGACCAAGACGGCTCAGAAGAAAGGTCGCAAGGCTGAGGATGCGAAGAAGGAGAAGGCAAAAACAGCAGTTGAAGCCAAGAATAAGAAGGAAAAGAAGGCTGAAAAGAAGGAAAAGAAGGAGGAAAAGAATGAAAAGAAGGAGGAAAAGAATGAGGAAAAGAAGGAGGAAAAGAAGGGGGGAAAGAAGGAGCAAAAGAAGGAACGGGATGCAAAGCCTAAGGCGGACTGCAACAAGAGAAAGGATGGAACAGATGACAGCACAGAGGAGACAAAGCGGAAGCTTGCCGAGTCCATGCGGCAGAAGGTGTTGGAAACTCCACCTCCCAAGAGGGTTCGAACAAAGTCTCCTGGAGGGAGCAGCGGTGTTGCAAGCACCACTGCCAGCTCTAGTCAGTACAAAGCTGACAACAAGAAGAAGGCAGAAGCTCACTTTCAGAAGATCAGGGGATCTTTGGACAGTGCCCTTCTCGAGGCAGAGGATTCAGAAGACGAGGGAAATGGCATGCTGGAGCTACTTGACAGCCTCGGCAATTTGTCAAGCTCAGCAAAGGAAGCGGACGAAGCAGCAAGGGAGTTGGAGGAGGAGGCTGAGGAGATGGAAGAAGGAGAAGAAGAAGCGCAAGTGAGTAACAGCGAGGATGAAGAGCCAGAGGACAAGGAGGAAGAAGATACGAGTGAAGAGGAGTCAGAAGGTCGAGAGCGAAGTGAGGCGGAGGAGGAAGACGAGGAGGAGGAGGAGGAGCGAGATGAAGAGAACCCTTCACAGGACGAAGCTGATGATGAAGATGATGATGATGGTGAAGAGAGTGAGGGTGAAGGATCGGGGGGGAGAAGATGAAGAAGTAAAAGGAAAAAAAGACAGTTTGGCCAGTGCAGTGAGTGGCACTTTGAAGAACAGCGCCTAGATCGCTTTAGTCAGCTTTATGTGATTATTTGGTTGCCCCTTTCCTGTGTTCAGCTCTTCCCCAATCATCGCCCCCAACTCACACTCCTGCGGAACATGAAACACGCCCTGCCCAGGCAAGACTAACAAGAAAGAATGGGACAAGTTCGACCGGCAAACCAAGAGCTCTCTGAAGTTTCCTCCAAGCCTACAGCCGATGCTCAAAACAAAGAAGGTGGAGTTGTTCAACATGTGGCTGGAGAATGACATGAGTTGGGACCGTGTCCAATGTGTTGTTGAACGACAACAGACTTCTTCCAACCTATCGAGGAAAGAGTGGGTCGCGGTCCAGGCCAAAGACCTGAAGACCCGCTTGCCCGAGGATCGCTTTAACGAGTTGATCAAGCGCCGGACAGAAGCTGGCCTATACTACCCGGATGAAGACTACCCGGATGATGACATGGACTGGTTTGTTGAAAGCTGGGCTCAAAAAGTTTCCAACGCAAAAGATAGACTCGGAGTTTATGTTTGTTCTGTCATGCCTTTACGAACGTCAAGTTTCCACAAGTTTATAAAGTCAAGTCTCTCTCCACAATGGTGCAACGCACACACACAAACACACACCCCTTGACAGGAGACTTGGATCTACATGCCCAAAGGGCGGGTTGTCCGTCAAGACGATGCCGCAGCAGAGATTTTGAAAGTCCGTGCTGAAAAAAAACTCGACGAGAACCTCTTCAACGCGCTGACTGCCGAGGAAGGCGGGGTCCTTGCAGCTGGAGCTCTCCCGGCTGTCAAAGCAGCGTCAGCTAGCGGCGCCCAGAAGATCATGGAATCCTTGAACGATGGAGCGAAGGTGGTCAAGGCACCAAAACCCAAAAAGGATAAGAAGCCTGACGAACCTGTGAAGCCGAAGAGCATTCTTGAGCCAGGGCCCCAGGGCCTCAAAAGACTCCAACTGTTGGTGTTGTTAAACCCACTGTCAATATACCATGTAACATCATGTAACTCGGTTTCACCAGGTCAAAGGTGAAACAAAAAGGCATGACGAAACTTGCAGTATCATTCTCAAGCTTAGGGAAAAGTTTGGATTTAGATTTGCTCAAGTTCTGGCAAGCTGTTCTCATGAGTTACTTTAATGATGTCATGTTGAACATCTCGAGAAAAGATAGTGACTTCACCTAGCCTCAGTTTGATGTTCAACACACCTTCGAATTCTGAAGGTTTCCAACCCGTGTCATGAAATACCATCCCCAAACAGCCAAGCGCCACCCCTTCCTTCTCCCAAGATTCAAATCCCAAGATTCAAATCAAATCTGCTCTCCGCAAAGGTCGGGCCAGGATGCGCTTGCAGCTGTCCTTGACAAGGCGACAAAGGCGCGCACCAAGGCCATCCAACTCCAAGGCATGGAGTTTGCAGACCAGTTGTCGCAACAGCTCTTAAACCGTGCTGGACAAATGGAAGGAATCTATGGGAGGTTGAAAAAGTCTGTTTCTGCTGAGAAGCCTTCGGACAAGGACATTTCTGCCATTCTCAAAGAGATTGAAGCGCAGAACAAATGGTTCGAGAAAGCTGAGGTTGGGTTTGTTCGCCAAAACATCTTTGTTTCTTCTTTTGATTTATGGAAGCCATTGACACTGAAAAAACACAAGAGGTCTTGGTCTTAGAAAACCCGCTTGGACTTTGCCCTCGTCCTTACCCTTGCGCCTGCCCTGAGGCTTCTGCGCAAGGAATTTTGAAAGGTGGCGGTGGCAGTTCCAAGGGCAAGCGCAAAACCGGGAAAGCCATGGAGAAAGTTGACTAAACTCTGAGAGTAGAGATGTGTGGGGCAGGGGTTTTTGCTACGCTTTCGTCAAGCGTGCTGTTCGCAAGTTACAGTATCCTTAGATTGCGGATCTGGTCTTCAGCGATTGGAAAATGAAAGATCAGCGTGGGTCTGTGGATGGTGTTTATTCTTACAGTATACGTATGTGTCTTCTAGACAACTGGTTCTTTTTCCGTTGATGTGGACTCATGAGTCGAAACCCTTTGCGTAGGAACCCCCAAATGAATAGTGTCATATCCTTTACCGGTCTTCTTTCTCACTAGTCGCCTGCAGCAGGCGAACCTAGCTGCAAGAAGCCGCGAACTGATGGGGCCGTTTATGACAAGCTTCTGCAACTTGTTGGGACCGGTCGTAGCCATGTGTGGACTGTTGCAGAAGTTGCCAGGGCTGTGGAGGAAGATTCGCACCAACTATCCACAGGTCTCCAGAAGCTTGCTCATTTCGGTGCGCATGGGAAGTGTGCTGGAAATACTGAGCGGGATTTCCAGAGGTGGGTTAGAGGAGCCTATGGGTTCGAGCTAGAGCCATACACGATCAAGCTTACCCTAGAAGAGCCTTACCCTCACTTTGGTTCAGCTTTCTATTTGTTTCGTCGGTGACAAACAGTTTCACTCCACCACCAAGTCTTGCTGTCCAGATTCGTCACGAAGCTCGAGCGATCGACTTGAGGTTCCTGGCGAAACTGATCCTCAGGAGTGCGAGGCGTCAGTGCTCCTGCCCCATTAGGTTTTTGGTGCGTTGCATCGATCCGGACAGGTCAGCCTGGTCATAAACCTTTTCTTCCTTGTTGCCCCCCCAAAAAATTATTGAAACGTCAAAGAACAGAACGAAGAGGAGTCTTTTTGTTAGGGTTGCTAGGATGCCAAAGCAAAAAATAGTTCACACATGGAACCTCACAACCCTGCCAGTTCCAATGTTTGATGTGTGGCAACCACGATGGAGCTTCTATCGCACGATTTTGGAACCATCTGAAGACATTACGTGGGTTCAAGTATCACACACTATTGCACAATCTCTCCGAGAACGAACTGAAGAAAACCATTCCATGCGTTGTGCATGGTGACGGTGCGGAGATGTATCGAGACGATGAGTTTTGGGTGGTGAATTGGTCCAGCGCCCTTACTTCGAGTGGAGGGCTAGATTGCCTTGTCAGCCACTACCCAATACTCCTGGTAGCAGAACGTCAGACTGTGGATGACACTGAATCTTGACAATAAGTGCAGTAAGGGTTCAATCTTTTTGGCTCCCTTGTCCGGTCGACATGGCTCGCTGCGGTGGAGCCCACAGTCCTACATTAAACTCTAGTTTTAAAACTTAAGTTGCCCATTCCGTCCAAAGGTACGTGGAAACGTGAACAAGGCCATTGCTGACCTTGTTGCCTGGTCTTTGCATTGGGCTGCTCTGGGTGTGTACCCCAGCCGTGGATTCTATGGGGAAGAACTTGAACACGGCTTTCGAAGCTCCTTACGTGGAACCAAAATTGCAGGTGACTACAAGCCCCTAGACTTTCTTTCGGCTTGACTTTATTTGATTGGGTGATGGAAGAATACCGACAAAAAAAGACACAAAATGAAGACCAAACATTTCCTGTTGTTGGTGTCCCTTTTAAAAACTCTACAGTGAGGTTGGTTTACATGGCCTTCAAAGCAGACCTCAAAGCACGCATGCAGTGTCACTTGCTTGACAACTACTACAAGTGTCGACAGTGTTGTGACCGCTGTGGAGCCATACAGCAATTCACAGCAGTACCGCACGCTATGTCTTACAAAAACATGGCAAAGAATTCGCCGTATGCTGCGACCTGCAAAGGCCATGATGAGTATGTCAGAACTGCAAGGCGGTTGTCACCGTGGACAGCTGTGCAGGGGTTTCAATATGAAACCTTGGCATTCGATATGATGCACATAGTTTTTTTGGGAACCGCAAAAAATCATGTACCCTTCTGCCTGAAACTTTTAAGACACATGGGGTACCATTACAGTGCTGGTGAAACCGATGCAGAATTCCTCAAAAAGGTTAGCTTTGAGATGAAGCAGGACTGCAAGACACACAAGCCCCTCGGAGCTGTGTATGGGACTCATCGTTCGGAACTGTGGAAAGCATTCTCCATATTTAGTTCGCGTCCATCATGTTTCTATTTTCTTCAGTTCCGGATGAGTATGATTTATACAAACATGTGTGGGTACCACATTTTTGCAAAACATTTTTTATGGACTTTGAGTGACAAACATTGTCACCCTGGAAAAGTGTTGCCATTTGGTGAGGAAGTATCTACCACGACGTGTCCTTACGCTGGCCAACACTGTGTGGGATGATGATTTCTGCGAGTTGGGTTCGAGGTTTAAAGCCCAGCACATAAAACTGATGACTTGGTGGGTAGCCTTCAAAGTGGGGAAGCTCGCGCGAGATTCCGACGCTTAACCAAAACCCGTGTACTTTGTTGGTGTGTTTTTTTTCCTTGAGCCCATTTTCCCTATAGGTTTGGTCTGTGCAAAACGTCAGCCAAGGATGACCCAACGCTTCAGCTCATGAACCTTTGCGCTTACTCCTTAGCAAAGGCCACTGAACAAATGGATTGCTCAGGTCTGGTTCTCACTGTCAATGAAGCAAATGTCTCTCGGTTGAGCTGAGAGAATATACCACTCGTTTCATCGCCAGATCATGTCCAAATGAAGACTTGGAGGGGCACATGTGTCGAGCAGAGTCCTGTGTCCAACCCATCTCACGGGTAGAAACTTTTCAAACCAACTGTGCCTCCCACATGTGGTTTCTTTCACGCATGGACCATCCCCATGGTTCAACATCCACTAGTGCCAATGGAAGTTATGCTTCGGAGTGTCGCAGCTCAGGAGATTTCAGGGCACCTGCTGATGCACTTGCGTGCTACTGAGTTTCTAGCGTCCTGGTGCTGGTCCAACAATGTGTTGGCGTTCAAGATGCGCCCCAAGCATCACTACCTATGGCACATTGCCATGGATTTACCATCCTGCCGGGTTAATCCGAATCTCTATCACTGCTGGGAGGAGGAGAATTTTTTGGGAAGCTTAAAGAAAATAGCTACCAAGTGTCACGGCAGAACCGTTCAAAAGCGATGTCTGGAACGGTATGTTTTGGGACTTGCCAGCTTTATGAATAAGTTGGCGTAGCATGCAGTACGCAGCCTGCAGCGGTGTGGCCATTTGTATAGTAGGTACACGCACTCATCGATCACCATAGTTTTTAGACTTCATATGTTTAAATCGACAGAGACCACGAAGGTTGCAAGCGCTGTAAAGGCTGCACCTGGGGCAGCTGCGGGGAGTTTGCAGCCAGAGACCGAAGCGGCAAAACAGACGCGGCGCTTGCCCACGGCAAGCTGCTGCCGACCGATGGGAAGAGAAGCCGGTGGTTGGGTGTGTGTGTGTGTGTGTGAAACTTAGATGCGTTTGGTGAAGTTGTTTCGTGGGCACCTTTGTTTTCAAGTAAGGGGTTGTGTGCAACTCACCCGCTCTGATTCCAAAACAGTGTTTGGTAAAATCTTTGGCTCAAGTCGGTTGTGGCATAGCTGCAGGTTTTGCGATGGAGAGAGATTGTCACGCAAGTACCGCCAAAAGGCTGGCCCCTATACAGTGTCTTGCGTTTCTGGTTATAAGCCGTTGGTGCTACGCCGTCGACTGTTTGCAAACTGGCTCGTTTGTTTGACCTTTGTCGCTCGTTGCCAAAACATGTCGCCTGTGGCGATATTGTCGTCCGTTTTTAAATTCTTGTGCGTTTGTGCAATTGTCTTTCTCTTTCGCCCGCTAAATCTCAAAGCCCTTATGTTGCGCATTGTTGCGCAAATTGTCGTTGGTGCTGCATTCGTGCCCTGTGTTTGGGCGGTGTCGTTGGTTGACACAATGCACATGCATGATCGTGTATCTGCTTTTTTGCCTGCCTGCGTTGCAGCCCTAGCTATACATGCACGCATTCGTGCAATTAGCCTCGCTGGTCCTCACCAGCTCTTTTTTGGGTCAGCCTTTGCCCAATTTGTCGTTCGCGCTCCATTCATCCTCTGTGTTTGGGCGTTGTCGTTTGGCTGAGACTACTGCAGCTCGTCCACGTGTGTGCGCGCGACCGATCAAAGGTGTCGTTTGGCTGAGACAACGCAGCTGGACATGTGTGCTCAAATGCTCATATTGTCGTTCGTGTTCCATTCATCCTCTGTGTTGGGGCGGTGTCGTTTGGCCGCGGCTCGTCCACATGTGTGCGCTTTAAAGCTAGATTTGTCGTTCGCGCGCGATTCATCCTCTGTGTTTGGGCGGTGTCGTTTGGCTGAGACAATGCAAAGCTCATATTGTCGTTCGTGTTCCATTCATCCCGTGTGTTTGGGCGGTGTCGTTTGCTGGCTATACGCACATGCAACTATAGACTTCCTGGCCATTTTGCACAAATTCTCGTTGAAAGATCCTCATATATATAGACATCTGCGACATGCGATGCATACGACATCGTTGTAGGCAACACTTGTCGTTTGTTGCAAGACTTGTCCTTTGTGCAACGGTGGAGTGTCTAAGTATCTCGAATCGGGTGACTTCGGGCAGGTCAGCGCTAAGTTCGAGCATAGGCTGGAAGAGACTCAAAAGACCAAGCTCAGGTATGGCTTTCGCAATGAACAGTGGTTGAGGAAAAACCATGGTGACACCAAAGCCGTCAAGATCATGAAGCGGAAACGGGAGATGGGGTTGAGACTTGGCGCTATCAGAAACCTATAGCTTGATAGCCACGTCTTGAAATGGTAGATGGTCTTCTTCTAGTTCAGCCCAAACCCATCCCAAAACTCCCAGAACCAAGCCTCTCTTCCCTTCCATAGAGCGACCATCTTCTTTGATCAGTCCTCACGCGGCAAAGGACAATTCCTGACCCTGAGCTTCCGGGTGAGCCAGATTGCTTGTTATACTTTGTGATGGTCGAGTTCAACATCGATGATGTGAAGGAACTGCGTCGAATAACCCAGATTGAGATGTCCGGCCATCTGGATGCTGATGGCCTAAAGGCCTTTGAAGTTTCTTGTCGATCATACTTTGGTGAACAAATATGATGTGCATTCATACCTGAAGCTCCAAAGACCTTGAAGCTCTTCTATATATATACATATATATATATGTAAATGAACCTAAAATGACAGCGCATGGTCCCAGGCTGGTGGATGCCTTGATGGGAACCAGCACCTATCGATCTCTGAGCTGTCTGGCCCCGGAGGTATGAAGAACGTGGCTGCCGCTATGGGATCCTTCGGTTCAGGTAAGATTAACAAAGGCAAAGGCGGTCCCAAGGAGGTCCCAAAGAAGGAGGATGCTAAGAAGGCTAGAGCCTATTTCATGCAGGTCAGTTTCTAATGTTCTGTCAATTTATGGGGGTAATGTTCATATTGTTTCTTTCAGGTGGAGATTGAAGAGCCCCTCAACAAAGCTCAATCCTTGCTGCAGCGTGTTCTCAAGGATGCAAACAGCTGCAGGTAACTTGGTGTGTTACTGGTGGTGTCTGGAAAGAGTATGTTATCAGTATCACTTCATGTCAACAGATTATTTGTTATCTTTTGGTACACGATGCATTGCTGAGGGACCAAGCATTTAAAATGCGGCCTCTATCCTTGTCGACTGATCTCATTGCGCAGCTGAAAGCTTGCTCCGTCAAATTGCAGCATCACGCTGATGTGTTGCAAACGAAGATCGCCAAGAAGTGCAACAAGAAGAAGCATTATCGCGAACTCGAAGCACAGGTAAGGGCTTAGTACATGCTCTAGTCGGATCACGCTGATCGTATCAACCTTTGTTCAGTGCATTCGACTTCAATCCATATGTTCACATATGTTTTTGCATGTGTATGTGTGTTACCGCGTGGACAGGTGGAGCAGGACACCAAGATTGCCAAGGACAGAATTGATCTTGCAAAGGCATTGATCAGGGCATCTGACAAGCCAGTGAAGGCAAAGAAATCCAACAAGGATGAGAAAGACCCCAATACAGCTAGCGCAGAGGCCAAAGGCCCCACTACTTCCTAGTTTCACTGAGCCCAATCTTGTGCGCCACGAAGCCCGTGGCCAATCTTTTCGGGGGTTGACAATTGAGTGACTGACCAAGCCAGCAATTGATAGTTCTCTCTGATGATTATGTTCTTTTCTTTTTGGTGCTTCCAACCATTTAAACAATAACAGCTAACAACACTGAATTTCTTCTAGCTCTAGCTCAGGGGTGCTGCACGGTCGCATTCAATCTCGGGGATTACCTCGGCTACATTAGCAAATTGCCTCGGGGCTTACCTGCGAGGATCTGCATCGAAAGGAAACGTGAAAAGGGTTTTCTGTCAGCTCGCGAGGACACATATTCACATGCATAGAAGTACTTAAAAACCCACCGCAGGTCCAGATCACCAACATCACGATCCAGGTCTCCTACCAGGCCATCTTCGCAGAAGCCTTCTTCCAAATCTGGCGCCTCAGATCGCATAGCCATGATGTTGTCTAGGTTCGAGGTCTGGGTCATAAGAGGTGGGTTCTTGGGCTCATCTTGGGGTTAGAATCTCCCATTTTGTTTAGGGCGTCCCATAAGTCGACCATCTAAGGCCTTGAGATGGTCAAGGACGCTTCGAGTTCCAGCCTCCGCTATTTGCGGAAAATCTGCAGTGGCGTCAGGGGACCCAAAACAGCGTCGAGAGTCACAATGGGTCAATGGTCTTTAGAGTTTTTGGTTGTCATCATCATGCCACAAGAGCTACTGCTAAAAGCTTGATGTGAGTTTTGCACGTGCAATGCCCTAGGCTACATCTGCTAGAGATGCCTGTCAAGATGCACAACGCTTGCTTGATGATGGGGTGGATTGTGACCTGGCTAGAACATTGGCCAAGTGGGGCCATGGGGGTCACGAAGAACGAAGTTTTTCGAGGCACGGCGTGAATCGCGCGCCAAAAAAGGTAAAACATGTTTCAACATGTTTCAACTGTATGTTCATAGATGACATACTTATATACTTCTTGCTCTTAAAGAGGTACGCTGGTAAGATGTGTTTCATAGATACTATCGGATACTATCGGACAACCGCAGGTGGCTTCGGGATGTTTGCGAAGTTCAACCTGGTGAGCTGAGTGTTCCTCTGAGTGTGATGGACG
>CAXAMN010023265.1:0-18017 GCA_963970005.1 Durusdinium trenchii | reverse complement strand
CACACGTTTTCTACCTCATCTTTACACACGCACACTTTTGATTGCCTCTCAAAGCACACTTCTGCCACGCAAACCCATGAGCGGGTTGGGGGTGGGGGGTGGGGTGGGGTGGGTTGCAGTCAGCAACCAGACAGTGTGACTCTGAAGTGCTGAAAGGGTTGCCAAATTGGACACGGTCAACATCTTTACACACACAAACACACGTTTTGATTGCCTTTCAGAGCACACTTCTGCCACGCAAACTGATGAGCGGGTTGGGTGGGGGGTGGGGGGTGGGGCGGGGTGGGTTGCAGTTAGCAACCAGACAGTGTGACTCTGAAGCGCTCAAAGGGTTCATAAGATTGTGTTCATAAGATCGAACACATATATACTAATTAAATATATATATATATGCAGAAGATTGTGTTCATAAGATACTCCCGCGTGCAAAAACGATTGATTCCATCCGCGTGCAAAAACGATTGTTCGAACACGTGCAAAAACGAGCAACCGCCCGTAAGAACCCCTATAGTGTGGACCCACTGTTTGGGGAGCTAACAAATAAACAATACAATATATGCTTGAATGAATCAAAACAATGCTTTGTTTAAACAACATAATGAAATGATATGTAATGTAATGCTTGAATCTAAAGAGCCCACCGAGGTGATACCCTAATGCTTCCGAACAAAAGAGTTGACCTTCGAGTGCTAATTCATATGTAGTGAGGAGTTCTGATAAAATCCAACAACCCTCACCTGGCAGGTGGGGGAAAAATAAGGAATGGACACCAAGATGATGTCCAATCCTCATGTGGATAAGAAAAAGAAAAAGGGCAACGAGCAAACATGATTCAACAAACAATGGGGAGGAGGAACTACATGAGCAACCCCTGCACGCAGGGGCCCTATGTGTAAACAAGAACGTGGCCACAATGTCGATCCTAGAGATACCGTGGCCTCTGATTGTGGGCCGGTGCTAGAGGAAGTTCACGAAAGAATGACGGAGGACCCATGGTTAAAACCTGCTTCTTTAATTCACTGGTATGCCGGTATATGCCGGTATGCCAGTCTTCCGCCAGATATGTCAGTCGGGGGTTTGCCCCAGTGCCTGGAAGAAGAAGTGCCTGGTATACTGCCCTGGGACGCCCAACACTCTCCCTGCATCTCCCGGCCCTTCGACCCACCACGGCACCAGTCAGCGATGGACATGACGCCACGGAATTTCTTCCCTCGGCGATGCGGCGGCACGAAGCCACCCGAGACGAAGGCATTGGTGCGCACGGCACCCTCCCAATCGCTGTATTTTCCACCTGCGGACCAGCGGCTTCAGCATCGCGGTCCGCATCGCAGAAGTTGGGAACATGTTTCACATTGGGGAGCAGCATTGAAGCTTCGACCGACACGGGGGGAAGAGTGTCACTTCCAATCCGACAACAGCTACATGTGCCTGGCCCCAAGGCCGCGTCCGAAGCTCCAAAAAAACCGGCCTTTGAGAGGATTGTTGTTGGCGGAACCTGGCTCATAGACAGGTCCTCCATTGTCAGCCGTGAAGACAATGAGGGTGTTGTCATACATGGTACCACTACCATCTTGGCCTGAATATTGCTGCCGACATGCCGAAACCAGATCCTTCAGAACTCGGATTTAAAACATACACAAGCATTCCGGACACTCCCGAAGAACAAAGAATGGATTCACCAAAAGAGGCCAGAATCAAAACAACCGATTCACCTTGGATCATCCTGTCTGGGTGTCCATAGCTCCTGTCAGCCCCCGTGGGCTGGGCGGCGACAAAAACGGAAAAACACCACCGCTGCCGGGCGACGCCGTTGGAGCTCTTTGATCACCCGACCGATCATGGTGTCGAGGTACAAGGTCATGCCCGCATACAGGCGACGGTTTTGAGTCCATGGAAGTTGCTGCTGGCCGCTGGCATTGGCCAGTTTGTCAATCTCTTCCAGGTACGAATTTGGAAGCTGCAAGGGAGTGTGCAGCAAATGGAAGGCGTAGAAAAGGAAGAGAGGTGAGTCTTGATCTGTCAGATCGTGCTCCTTCCGATGCGACCCTCCCTCCAGAAATAAATTGAAGGACTTGACGACTCCATATTTGTTTGTTGGCAACCACTGTCATCCAAACATACAAAAACGAACAGTTTGTATCCCAAGTAAACTGTAAATAGAACAAACATGGGTTACAATGGTTGGCAAATTGGCAAATGCTACCAACAGTAGCACTGGCTCATGTTTTGTTCCATGTCAGTGCGTCTCCTTGATGACTTGAAGTGCCCGAGCGTTGAACATGGCCTCCTCATAGCATGAGTCCGGCAGGCAGTAGTCTGGATCTTCAAGATTGCCTTGCAGTGGACTTAAGCAAGTTGTGAGCTAAGGCTATAAAGCCATATTTGATGGGCCATCACATGGCAGCAAGGATTGACAAAGCTTCCACAAGCTTTGACCAGACTCCAACAAGAACATCTCTTTGGCAATTCCAGGAGAAGAAGGACAAACACAATAAATCACTAAGGACCTAACATTCCTTTTTCACTGACCCGTTTCTTCAAAACCACCCACGGACGCACACGGACGCACACGTCGCCCGCGATCCGCCACCAAAACGGTGGCGAAACGCTCCAAGACAACGGTCTGACCCACGGTCTTCCAGCTAGTAGCTTCTTGTTCCTAGTAGCGTCTAGTAGAAAGGCACTTGTTACTAATAGCTTCTTGTTACTACTAGTAAGGCACTTGTTACTAGAAGCGATGCACTTGTTCCTCACGTGGTGTGAACACTCTAAAGGAGGATCCTGAGGACCCCGAACCAACCCGGTCACCTTTTCCCGAAACAACCCGGTCACTTAGGGCCCTCTTCAGGGTCTGCCAAGGTACAGCCTGTAGCATTCACCTGTGGTTGGATGTTTGGTTTCCTCATGCTGTGGCGAACACTCTGGTCGCAGCCCAGCTCAGCCGCAATCTCTTCAATCACTGGACCATGGTACGTGTCGTTGTAAAAGGAGAAATCACGGAACCTACGTGCTGGAGGTGTGTCCAAAAATCACCAGGAGGACCAGTGCTTGAGGAAACATGAGGAAACGATTCACCGAACGGAACCGACGTGAATCCTTGTGGGGCCAAACAAATCGGAAAAAACAAAACGAAAAAAAAAAAAAACAAAAAAAACTTGCCGCATTTGGACCAAGCGTGGCACTCATTGAGACACACATCCAAATTTCCCGTGGAGGCCAAAGGCATACTTTCTTGCCAATAGTCATTGGCATGCTGAAAATAGCCCAACCAAGTGTCATAGCCTTTGCCCAAAGGTGAGTGCTCAGGCGTTGCCATGCCTGCATCCCATTTGCCCACCATGTGAGTCTTGTATCCTCCAGCCTTCATCTTCTTGGCCACACCCGTCATGTTGCGTGGGATGCCCGCAAAGCCTCGCGTCACGTCACGCAGTTCACGTCATGCAGTTCGCTATAGTTCACTATACCCGACAGATCCAGTTCGACCGACTTAAAGAAGCAAAAGTCTTTAAAAGAAACCATATTGCAGTCTTTACATGACAAAATGTTATGGTATATACAAACAGTATAATATATAATATAGTTAACATAAGCTGGTCATTCATAACAGTGTAGTAGAACACAACATGAACCTAACGGCAAGCTGTGCCTGATATAAGTTCAGGTTGCATGGCTCAACCACTTCCGTGCCCAAAAGAACACGCATCACCGCGCCTGACACGTTGTCTCCTGGGTTCCAATATGTCACTCCTGTGTTCACCGTGTTCACGTGCACTGCCAAACGTCCGGTCTGCAAGCTGCATCGCGAAGGCGAGCAAATCTTGTAGGCATAGTGACGCTCGAGCAGGATGCCATTGTCGACCAACGAGTCCATGTTGGGCGTCTGCACCTCGAAGCATTGCAGCATTGCGCCGACGCGAGACGAGGCGACGAGGGGGCGTGAAGCGTGAGAGCGCTGAGAGCGTCCAGCTTCCGTCCACCCAGAATTGGACTACCCGACTTGTTCAGGTTTCCATTTCTTCAAAAAGAAAGAATGCCCACTAGAAACCTTCTCCATAACTCGCCAGGAACCAGGAAGATTCAATGAAATGGACCTTTGGCGTTTCGAGAGTTTCGTCGGTCCCGCCTCTGCTTGGGCCTGGCGATCCTCTGCAGTCGCGGAAGACAAACGATGCTTGCCAAAGTTGGCCCAACCATAGTCGTCCGCGAGGATCAACAGCACATGGGGCTTGCGTTGTGGTGAGGGCGTCTTACGCTTCCCCTGGATGAAAGAGGAGTCTGTAGCCTCACCCTCACAGGATGAAGCTGATGAAGCCCCACACTGCTCGCACGTCACTAAAGACACCAACGTCACCACCAAAAGGGCACGCAGCATGGCGGGACGATTTTTGTGACTTTGGAACAAGTGGCAGCCAAAAGAAACTGCGGAGAAGTTGAGACTGGAATGAGGCGGCAAGTCATGCCAAAAGAATCTTGTTAATGCAAGCAGTTGTGTTGTCCTTTGCACCATGCGATACAGTCTTCTGCCGTGAACTTACAGAAACACACACACACACACCCCGGAGCAGCTTGCAGGGGAGGGATCCTCCCAGGTTTTACACGCAGACTTGGAACCAGGCAAGCGTCATATATATATATATTCATTCTATATATACCATGACCATCAGAAACCTACAAAATTGTAGGTCGGCATTGAATAACCTGGCTTTCACCAAGAAACCTACAAACATATACGTTATTTCCTCTCGATGTCAAGAACCCGTATTTTCTCATGCATCCTGGCATGTACTATTCCATGTATCCACAGAAGACCATTGGAATTCAATACCACTTCAAAGTGACACAAACCAGGTGTATCACGTCACGTCTTGGCAATTGAGCGAGTGCTGCAACGTACATTGGCAGTGGCGCACATGCATTGGACGAAGTCAGGATTCTTGAAGGGCTGAAAGATAAAAAGAAAAAGAGTTCTCTGTGCGCGAAGGGGGTGCAAATTGTGGCCATGAAAAGGATGTATATTTAAGTTGATTAATTTCAGTGATTTTGCCACATTGGCAAACATCCCATATGTTCAAGAACCTGGTTCTTGAATGAAGAACCTGGATATCGCCCGGGGCCCTCCATTTTCTCAAGCCTTCGTTGGTTCTGGTACATATATATATATATATTGGATGGTAATCTATATACACCTCGCCTGATGTGTGGCAGCCTGGCTTTCTTGGTCTCGAAAGCAAATTCTACGCGAACATCTTCGTTTGCACCATATCAGTCAGTCAAAAAAGCTTACTATCCTTCCGACAACACCTCTCACACCCTTTTGTCAAGGCACGGGAAGACCAGGTCACTTGACAAAATCACTGGCCTTGATCTTTTGTCAGGGCCAAAATAAAGTTTAGCAAAGTGCCAAGGGGCCCGATTACCGAGCCACAAACCTGTCACCCTGCTCAAAAGAAACACCGGTTGCCCAAACGAGCACGAGCCGGCAGGCCTTGGGGCCTGGTGCTGCCCACGTGAACTACGCATCAACGCCAACTCAAAATTGTTGACCTAAAACTCAGTCAAGCTACAACTGTATTTAAAAGAACCCCTCACTTCGGATATGCGAAGATAAACTCGCACGGACAGGGTTCTTTAATGTTCTTTACAGTTCTTTGCATACACATCTGGCGTCGCTCAGCACTAGTCCTCGTTTGTGCACTGGTCCAAAGTCATGTTGGGAGACTGCTTAAACAATTCAACCAGCTCAACCAGGCCAGCTTGCTCCGTGATCCTCTCAATCACAGCCTCCTGAGGGACACGGTGTTCAAAGCTATGAAAAGGCCGTTGTTCAAGTGGTGCCATGCTAAGGGTAGAAAAGGAGTCATATCGTTTCTGGGCAGGTATACCAGTCATATGCTATTTGCCTATTTGCCTGGCACATGGATTCAAACCCACAACCACACACGCACGTACTCACACACAGTCACACACAGTCGCATCAACCCCGTCTCCAGATGGTTGTCCAGGCTGTGGTTGAGTCGCCGGAACTGCTCCTTCATCGCCTCCGCGACCGCTTTTTGTCTCGCGTTCAATTCGAAGCCCTCGTAGAAATCTTCGGCGTCCACGAAGGGACCGTAGAAACCACCCAAATCGGCACCCTGATCACAAGCTTGTAGTGCTGGCTCGCCTCGATTTGGATTGAAATTCTGCATGTTCTTCCAATAGAGCCTGGCTGGAGCAAAGGTTAGGAGCAAAGGTTGGGTATGTTGTTCATTCGAGTCATGCCCCTGTCTCCACAGTTTCTTCACTCCTGTGTGATGCATGTGTGTCATTGTTTGTCAACATATGCCAGCTACAAAAACTGAAGATACAGCATCTAGGGTCCGTACTTCATTTGCATTTTGAACAATTGGTTTGCGTAGGCTGGATCTTGTGAAAGGTCATTGTGCTCGGTGGGGTCCACTTCCACATTGAAGAGACAGCCGCCATCCCCACAATCCTCCGCAAAGGTGTATGCATCCTGCTGCGTGGTGTTGTCACTGAGGGGCACTGGGATGCCAAAGACGTGCATATCAGAAAAGAAGGGTCCATCCTTCAGATCCTGCGGAGAGATCAACCGTCGTTTCTTGCGACGCAAACTTGAAGTTTCTCGAAGTGGGTGGATGTGGGGATGGGGATGGGATTCATGGGGTTCCTGATTGACTTCGGAGTCTGTATATATATTGTCATTCCACGTCCAACATGCCAAGTGCACAAGTTTCCTTGTAGAAAATACATGAACATTGTGACGTCCTTGACTGTGACGCTGCAATTGGGATATATGGTGCCTTGCCAGAAGCTGTAAGGTTGCGTGCCGGTGACCAACTTGTATGGCCACCAAAGTAGCGCATTGGCACTTAAGTGCAATGGGTCCTGGCACGTCACAAGCGAAACAACACCATAGATCATGCTCTAACATGTAAAGGTCCTAGAACCTAGAGCCTCGACGATGAAGCCGGTTTTGATCAGAATCTGAGGTGGTATTGCGCCTTATTCCCAGTCTTGGAAGAAAATGGGTGCGTCATGTCGGGAGCGTTCCGCGCCGGAACAAAAGTGACGTCTGCGTGAGACTCGTGAGACTCACCATTGAAGTCGGCTCTTGATTCAAAAAACCTCCCAGTAATTTCGAGGCTTGACCTTCAACTCTTGACTTCGCTCGCTGTTCTGTACAGCTGGCACAGCTGCAACGCTTGACACGGCACATGTGGAACGCTTTCGGCACTGCACTTGAACGAAGGGGGATCCTTCCGGAGCGCGAGGGGTAGAAGAGGTTTTACAATCCAAGCCTGGGATCCAAAGATTGAAATTATTTGGGATCCAACTGTACTACAGTATATGCCTTCAAAATAGGCTCACATAGGGAGCTTAACGATGCCAAATCAGTTCAAGATCTTTGGAATATATATGGCAATGGTTGCGCAGATCGAACTGCGGTCCAAACACGTAAGACCGACCTACCTGATGTCGACGTCTTCTGCCAAGATGTACAAAAACACTACCATGATGAACATCACATTCACAAATATATATGTATATATATATATAAAGACTCCCTGAGTTCTCCTTCTTTTTTACCGCAATGCAAGACCTTAGTAGTCAAATAAAGTAAAGGGAACTTGTCCAAAAAATTCGATTGAAGAGGCCCCTGCCTCTGACTCCCCCCACTGCTCCCCCGCCAGGCTGGGGTGAGCGTGAGCCAAGAGTCCAGGGTGGTCCCGGGCCCCGCCAGACCGGGGGACATCCGGACCACCACCCTCATTTCAGATCATCCCTTGATCTTTTTCATCCTTCCGCCGGCGGTATTGAATTCAGAAAAAATTCACTTCTTTACGCGTTTGCGCTTCTGTCTCTGGTTCCTTCCACGTCCCCCTGGCCCACCATTTGGGTGAAGCTCAAGAGTTTGTAGCGGGACGCGGAGAGATTTCTGAAATTGCCGCTGGTAGGCTTGGGCTGTGCTATTAAAAGCCAATTTGAGTTCAGCGAGAACGGCTGAACCTTCGTTAATGTAAATTCTGGCCGTTTTGCTAGAGGCCCACCTCCCCTGAACCAGGAGGCGGTCCAATGAGCCGTGTCGGCCGAAATACAAAGTGGCCCCGTAAGGCTGCAAGGCCGGAAATCATAACTGTCTAGCTGACAGGCTAAAAGGCACTCATTAAAGGTCTTTCGCCAGGAATGGGGTGTTCCACATAGGGTCGCCGGAGTATGAGGTGTGTTCAACCACTGCCAAAGTCTCCTCAAAGTGTCTTCTTCCCGAATTGTGACACTTTCAGCAGCTCCAGCCCTCTTTCCGCCCTTTGTAAGGCCTAGGGAGATCACTGCTGGGCTACGAGGGCCTGACTGGACAACATGCGCTTTTTTCACCCCAAGGGGCTCCCCGGTGCGCAGGAGCCCATGGAATCCCAGGAGCAAAGAAAGGGCAAACAGTGGCTTGTCACTGAATAAAGCGTAACCAGCTAAGACATGAAGTGCGTCTAGAGGAAGTGGTGGTGCGCGGTTTGGTAGCTCATTGGACAACCATGTTTTCAAGAGCCACCTTGCGCTGGGTAAATGTCCACGAAGAAATGGATGAAAGTCTTGAACCGCTGCGGCGGTATCACAGGCGAGCGCCCTACCCTCGCCAGTCTCCCAGAGGTTTTCGATGTAGTGTGAAAGAACATAGTCCTGGCCCGCGGCATCCCGGCAATAAGGTCGGTTCTCTTCTCGAAGAAAATTGCGATAGCGCTCCATAGCTTTGTCATAACGTGCTCTAGTTTTGCTTTGGACTGTCAAATTTTGAAGTGGTCCCAATCTTCGCCTTTGCGCTTGCCTTGCTGCTTTACTCCTACCTTCTAAGTGAGCTCCTAGCTTCTTCACCATTTCTTCTTGACCGGCCGCCTCGAGGGGCGGTCTGCTGGGTTTTGTGAAGTATAGACATACGCCCATACTCCATGACTCCCCGAAGCTTGGAGTAAAGCGTCAATTCGACTCAGGGTCCTTCTCATCTTCCGGCTGCTGCTCCGACCCCGAGCCAAACAATGCAAGCGCACGAGACTATCGATCATATGCACCATCTTCGTTCGAAAAGCGCGTACAGGTGATCCTGACCATCGCCACCCCATGACCGTGCGCCACCTCCACAGCTTCGCCGGAAGTGGTATGGTAGCGAAGAGTATGTTCGGACGGCGCCTGCAGCATGATGTCCTCCCCCTTGAAACCAGATTCAGGAACTTCTTCACAAGGGTTTGCTCCCCGGTTGGCGAGCCATGCTTCCTCCCCGATTGCATAGGAGGTCTATAGACTAGCCCTGCTAGCTAAAACAAGAACCCGGAGCTGTTCTGTCGACAGCCTGTTGAGGTGAAAGGAATGAGCACAACCCCAACTGTCCTCCAAGCTGCGAGATCAGCCAAGTGACGACTGTGACATTCCACGAGTTGCCAATCAAGGTACGTTTTTCTTTCATCCAAGTGTTGAGGCGACCCTTGCCATTGCTTGGGCATGCATTGCATAGTGTAGTCCTTGGGAAAGCCCATATATATAATCACCTCTCTCTCTTGAATGTCCGGTAGCCGCGGCTGCGTCTTCGCATCAACGATCATGAGCTTTTCTTGATACTGGTACGGCGGGAAGCGGAATGAATCCTCCTCCCACCAAAGCCTCTCCTGAGGGCTCAACTTGTCCAAACCTGCTGGCCTCCTACCTGCATAGTTCCTCGGCCTCGATGTAGTGAAAGTTGGGAATGGTTCAGTGGAAGCTTTGCTGCATCCTGGCTGCAAATAGCTCTGTGTTGTCACTTCTGCCATGAGCTCGATCTTCCTGAAAGTCGAGTCACCTGAGCCTTCAAGTGGCCCCACGGAGACTCCATGACCTGACCTCAAATCCCAATTACACCAATACAGCCTTGGTCGCCGAGCAAGGGAAACGCCACTAGCATCTATTTGAGCTGGTAAGTCTCCAAAAGACATCGTCATAACTTTTCGGTCTTGGGAGTCCGCCAGGTAGCGTACCTGGGCCCATTTGAACTTCTGCCTAACCAGCTCCCGGATGCGCTCGACGTGAATGAACAAGGAGCTACGGTGGTCCCGTAACGCTCCCCGGCGATCGGCATTCAACCCACTCACACCTTGGCACGGAGGGGCCACGTCACCCTCCAAACCCCTACAGACGTTGTTGCATGGCCCCAGATCCATGATGAGTCTGTGTACGGGTATCCCATTCACGATCTCGTCTTTCTTGACCCCAAACAGGCCGTTCAAAAGCGGTTGCCCATCAATGTGGTAGACCTGGCTCTTTGGAAAGAATGGTGCACACCCCATTCTTTGTCAACCCTTCGCAAACTTCTCGCCAATGATCATCGTGTACTAGAACCCGTGGCCCCTATGGCATGCTGCATCTCCCCGGGAAGGAGATACTCAGTAAAGTTTTCGACATATAGTGTCTACACCCCAACTCACACACCTCAGCCAGCTCAACGGAGGCTATCTCGGCTGGCATAGCTGGTGCCAAGTTGGCCCAACTCGTCGACTGGGCGCAGAGAACTTCATCCCCGCAGTAATCGATGGTCTGCCACGAAGTCTGCTCAACCTGAAGTGAAGTGGGGTGGAAGTCATTCTCAGCGGCCACCCCATAAAATAGATTCAGCGCCAAGCACATTCCTCTAACCATTCCAGCAATGGTGATGTCCCTTGAGTGCAACGTGTTGGTGAGCAATGGAAAAACATCACCCTTGGGCTGGTTCTTGCATCGCTTGTCCAAACCTACCTTCGGACACAGAAGAACCAACTCGTTCACTAACCAAGGGACGACCTGAACCAAACTATCCCCTGCCACCGGCGGCTGCGTGCAATCTTTTTCCGCAGACGAGGTCATCAACGAGGTCTCATCCGCAGGGAGGCGTGAAGGATCGGCCGGAGTACCCAGCCAGACGCCTCGGTGTAGCTCCAGCTTCGTCGACATGACTGCTTGGCCTCAGAGCTGCAAAAAGCTTGCCCTCCTCTTCAAACGGGGCATCATAGTTTGAGGGCGGACTCCCTCCTGTACCTGGCAATGGCAACACCTTTCTTCTCATTTCTTTTGATCTCCTTTGTCCTTGCCTCGCTTGCCTTTCCCCTTTGCTTCTTTGCCTTTTCCTTCGCTGCCATAGTCTCGCCACTGCCAGTTGTCCGACTTGCTTTTGCCCTTGGATGCTTCGTTGCGGGTGCGCTGCTCTTCTTTTTGTTCTCGGATTGCCTCTTTGGCTTCCCCCCTTGATGAAAGGAGGGGTCTTTCCGGTGGCAATACCTCGAGTCGCTGAGCGATTTGCCACGCAGATCCCAGCGAGACCATCTCCACAGACTTCAACCTCTGAACCAAGGCGTCGACGCATTCGGCCATCCGGCCTTGTAAGGCCAGATCGATGGCCCAGCAAAGGGTGAGCCCTTCGCGACCTGGCCCGCCTTGGAGGCGAGGTGCCAACGACTGGCGGTAGTATTGGCATGCCAGAGGTTGTATTGCCGTCTGATCTTGGTGCCATACTCCACCTGTTGCTGTGAGTAGGCTGGTCTGCCCGCATGGCTAGAGCCGCTAGGACCCCGGGAGCTCGGCGAGATAGTCGACGAACCTTCTGCTGCTCCTCGAAGACTTCCACGGACTCTGAGGTGCTTGTCTCGTCGCTGCCCGAACTCCCCGACGAAGAGGAGTCCTTCTTCTTCTTCTTCTTTGTCTTCTTTTGAGCTTTCATAGCGTAGCGGCGGCGATAGCGGGGGTCTGGATCTAGGCCTGTCCCGCCAAACACTTCCTTCAGTTCTTTGTGAGCCCCTGCCTTCAAATCGATCTTCTCTTTGCTCTTCTCTGGGCTTTCGCCTCGACCTTCGCTCGTCTTCCTCTTCTTTTCTCCTTCTTCTTTTCTGCTTTCTCCTCTCCAGTGGCCGCCTTTGCACCACTCCCTTTGCTCGCTCCCTCTCCTCTCTCCCCGACTAGGAGAGGCTCTGCTCGCACGTCCTCTGGTTTGGGACCTCCTCGATCAGGTTGGCCATCCATGGATCGTCCTCGCCCGTTCTCTTTTGGATGAGGGTCCCATGAATGAGGTCCTCCGCCTCCAGCCTTTGTGGGCACTTGTCTCCACAGAGGTGGACCCTGAGCTTCTGTCCGCTGTGGCCTGTGGCCCACTTGAGCAACGACTTCTTCGCATTTCACCTTCTCACCTCTTTCAAAGCTCACTCCTGTAGCAGCAAGGCGCAATGCCTCACCTTCCACTTCACCGTCACCTTCTGCCCGTCCAGCCTCTCTCGCAACTGGCCTTCTCCTCAATGCCCCTCCCCGTGCAGGAGGTGCTCTTTCCACAGCAGCTGGCCGGCGCCGAGGTGGCATCGCCTGCTATAGCTCTCAAAGATTGTCTCCTTGAGCCCGGTAATAATGCCTTTCACGCTTCTTTGCACCCTTGTTCTCACCAAAGAACCTTGGCTGTAACTTCCACGAAGGTGGCCTTCCGTCCGTTTGACCGCTGGCCTGATAATAGGCGGGGTCCTTGCAGGAGGATTGTTCCTCCCCGAAGGTGATCTGGATGGTGTACGTGAAGGTCGAACTGAAGGTCTTGCTCTCAGATCGGTCGGCGCTGGCTCTGCCTCTCTACAAAGGGGTTCGCTTGCTGCCTCGTCTCTCGAGCTCCTTCTGCGTCTTCTCCGAATGCTTGAACGAGTCTTGCTAGCTCTCTTCTTAATTGTCTCGTCTCTGCTTCGTGTCCTACTTCTCCTCCTTGCGGCTGATCTCGGTCTCGATGATGGCCCTTCGAGGAACTGGTATGCTTGCCTTCTTCTTCCGCCTCTGCTGGACTTTCCTCCTTCTTGATTGGACTTTTTGTCTCGTCCTCCTCACGCTTAGGCTCCACCCACGTCTTGTCTGGGCGCTCTTCGCCTTCTGCTGACTCCTCTCTCCCCGGACCAGGAGAAACTGTTGTAGCCGGGCTTTTCGCCTTAGGGGCAGTTGTCTTGCCCGCTTCTTCTTGTAGGCGGAGGTGTTCTTGATGTTTATCTCCCTCTGGATGCTTGTCCAGATACGGAGGCTGTTGATTGCCCAACCTCGAAGGGAAACCGGCAGCTCGTCGAGGATGAACCAGAACCTATTCCTGGTTCGACAGAAGGCGCAGAGACTCTCGTGCTCCCCGGCGCAAAGGAGCCCGCAGTCTCTGCAGTGCATGTGCATGAGAGCCAAACTCTATGGGCGAAAACGATTCCGAACCCGGTCGTCTTAAATTCCGGGGGCGTCACATCATGCCTATCTTCTTGATCTTGCCATGGCCCGTATGAGTACGGATGAAACAGGCCAGTCTCGACTCTCGTCAGGTCGGGGCCAGCGATATCAAAGTCGCGAAGATCATCTCCAACACACCATCAGTACACTTGCCCAATGGACTATACCAGAGCTAACGTACCCATCTGCCCCCGAAGGTCGTGTCACAAAAGTTCTTCCGGCCTACCAACAGAGGTTAAGTGGCCTTATAGGACCCGACCGGGGTACCTATAGGATGGCCTATAGGGTTCTTCAACCTCTGCTGGTATGCCCAACAAGGAGCCACAAACTTGACACGTTTGGGTTTCGCAGTGGACCAGCGTTCGCGGGATATCACGATGCCCACGCCTACCAAATGCAGACGCAGTATACAAATGGATAGAAGATATTGTCCTCACTATGCCTAGCAATCCGCCGTACCATACTGATATTGATCTCCCGGCCATTCCGACGGTGCATCCCAAACCCCCTGGCCGGACTGGCCTGAGCTTTCACTCCCTGAAAGGGAACCATTCTCGAGGCGCGTAAGAAATCATATGGCGCGCAAAAAGAGTTTGGATCTAATTAATTTCCCGGACCCTAATTTGGTATCTGTTAGATAAATTCACGTACTCTTGTGCCCTTTGCGAAACGACTTGCTCTTCGTTGCCGTTTCTTTCGTCTTTTGCCATGCTGTGTTCTTCCGTAGATTTGTGTACATGTTTTCTGGCCGCTTGCCCAGGTGTACATATTCCTGCAATTTTCACACCCACCCCAACCCCACAGACAACTTGGGAAGGGGGGGAGTGGGCGCGCGAGTCGAGACAGACCGCCCGCAAGTCCGTGCAATATATATAGTTGGCACATAAATACCATATCAACGATTGGCCGAACCTGGCCCGTGGCCGGCAAAATGCGGAATGATCCAGGCGTGCCGGTGCGGGAATGACGCAGGCCATTCAGCCCATTGTGTATCAAGGATATTGAACATCCGAGCGTCATTCAGCCCAACAGTTTGGAAAAGCAACAAGAACATGGGATTCAGCCCATCAGACGCCTCAGTTCCCTCAAAATGACCCGCCCAAGAAGAACATGAGTATTACAAAGGACATGCACGTTGGGAGCCCGCTGTATGAGGATTGGACAGCAACATCCCAGTGAACATGGGAGAAAACAACATGTGGCATCATCCAAATCTCGAATGGCATCACCCAAACAAGTGACATATGGGCCTCATATATGGGTGTGCATTAAAAGCGGGAGACCTCCTAGTTCGACCGCCTGCAAGAAGGAAACAACCTCAAAACCCATTGGGTTAAGAGAAATTCCCATTGAAATCACACCCAAATGAATGAAAGGGCGGCGCAGCTGAACAATGAGCGATTTGGCCGAGGTCTCAAGCAGCGGGCAACAAGAACACAAAGCAGACCATCCCCCAAACCAATACAAAAATACTCAGAGGAGCCATGTAGACCCCAACAAAATTGCCAAGTCACATGGCTCTTTTTGTTTTAAAACTAAATTAAGGGTGTTCAGAATCCCAACCAAAAACCCTTCTCACCAAGTGATCACACGAACCATCACGAACCTTTCTCCAACAATGAAGTCTCAGTCTCCCCAGACCACGCGTCGTCCTTTTCGTCGACCGAAGCGCCGACCTCTGACCGAGCGCGGACCGAAGCGCCGGACGAACGCCGGTCCGGGCGACCGTTCTGATTGTTGATGATGCTCTGCCACTGAGCACGGCCATCCACCGGGTGTAGCAGTGGGGTTAAGCCGTTCTCCACCATGTATCGATTGGCCTTGCGGGCTTCATAATCAGTGGATTCCACCCCAGCGATCTCACAGAGGGTCGTGTACCTCAGTGGGGTGGCAGTTCTGGAACAATGGAATTTGGGAAGCAGGTGCGGTGTGGGACATTGTGGGACGTGCCGTGCGGGTGAACATGGGGTTCCTCTTTCGATCTCACACGATCTCTCTTCAATACGGAGAGTACACAAGTCACAGGTCTCAGAACTTTGTACCAAGTATCCCGGCAAGAGACCCCCCACCGTGTGTCTAGAGTCTAAAGGTCTAAGGTCTAGAGATCTAGACATATGGTTTTAGAGAGGGGTGATGGTGGTGGTGGTGGCGGTGTTTGACAAACAAGGTTTAAAATTGAAGGTGAGTTCTAAGTCTAGAGGTGGAGAGAGATGTCTAGAGTTCTATAGGGCTGGAGGTCTAGAGAACACACATATGAAAGGACATGCAAAAGCACACGCGTGAGGGCACACACACATATGAGCACATATGGGAGCACACATACAAGAGCATGCGTGAGAGCACACACTTCAAGGTCCACAAGCTGCTGCGCCTGCTACGAAATTAGTGCTTCAAGGTCCGCAAAGCGGTGCGCCGGCCATCATCACGCAGCCCTGCCAAGGATATTCGCGGCAAGAGCACTGACTTCCAAAGACAACATGTAACATCAGCACCTTTCGCTTGAGGCTCCCTCCGACTTCTGAAGACGAACCACATGTCCAAAAGTCACGATTCACTGCACCTGCGACGACATCAAAGCGTGCCAAACACCACCATGTATGTCCAAAGTGCTGCACCGAAATCTGCACATCTCCTGCGCCTGTCACGAACGACCACCAAAACACGAGGTTGCCCTTGCGCCCGCCACCAACGGCACCCTAATGAGAGCACAGTCTCGAATAGCACGCGCGCCAGCGCACGAGATTCTGTGAGCCTGGGGAAACGAAGTGCACCTCGAAGATCTGAATGAATGAATGAATGAATGAAAGAATGAATGAAGGAAGGAAGGAATGAATGAAGGAATGAATGAATGAGTGAATAAATGAATGAATGAATGAATGAATGAATGAAAATGAATGAATTAATGATGAGCTGTAAACAGCAGCGAATTAGCCGCGCACGCCGACGCACCTCTCCGATCAAACACCCAACCTTAACAACTACCGTAAGAACGGGAGGCCGCTCATATTCGCACACAGATCCAGCTCATATTCGCACACAGGCCCCCCCCCCCTGAAATCTCACTCAGATTCGCACACAGATGACAACTCATCTTTACACTCTGACATTGGTTTTCAGTTAACTCAATTGCCACGATGGGAAGGAAGGTGAAGAACGGTAAGGTGAAGAGTCCGCAACACTTGTAGATGTTTGAACAAACTGTTTTGAAGTCTGCAGAAATCACTAAATGCACGGTGCAGCTGCAGAAACGCGGTGGAAAAGGTTTGGGGGTAGTATCATGAAACACCATGGAAACAAAAAGCGAGAGTGGACAGCTTGTCAACAGTTGAAGAAAGCAGGTGCGTAGTTCTGGCGTCCCAGAACTATGTCACTGTGCGACAGATGCGTCTTCATTGGCTGGAGACATCTGAAGCACACTCCAGCCCCCTGCGTGTAAGCACCCTTCGGAACAGGGGTTGACACACACACGGTGCCGCTTTGCGGCGCTCGTGCCAAGAACCTGAATAGGTACCCAAAAAGCCTTAGAAACAAAAGAAAGAAACACAGAAAGAGCAGCGCTAAGAGGTCAAGAGAGAAAGGTGGATGTAGGAAAAAGTGAATACTTAGCCCTTGACTGGGGTAGGGAAACGAGCCTCAAGAGCAACCTAAAAAGCCTGAGAGAAAGCCCGAGAAACGACCAAAAGCGCAAGAAGGAAAGCGGGGGGGGGCAGGGAGGTGTATGTACATGTGTGTGTCCGTGTGTGTGCATGAATACTTAGCACTCTAGAGTTACTGACTACTTAGCAGAAGCGAATTACGCGCAATAGTTAGGGAGCGGGACTTTAGTCTTAAACCGCCCGGGTAGAGAAGAATAGAAAAGGGACAACAGAGGGAAAGGTACCGACACACAAGTGTGCCGAGTACCATTTCCCTCTGTTACCCTAATTAGGTAGGGAGTAGAACTCGGCGGGGGGGGGATTGGGAGACCTGCCTCAAGTGGGGTGAATTTCCGTTTTTAAGCCCGGCGGCTATCAAATCCGTTTTTTAGCCCGGCGGCTGTGATTGCAAGTTGATGGTATTCCATCGTTTATAGCCCGGCGGCTCGAAACTCCGTTAATTCAGTTATATAAGTGGAAAACGTGGAGTCAGTTAGGAAAGTGGAAAACAATGAGTTCCGGCATGGCTTCGGCGCCCCACTGAAGGGGATCACACCCAGCACCCAAGTGGGAAGACTGAGCGGCTCACACTCCGACATTGGTTTTCAGTTAACTCAATTGCCACGATGGGAAGGAAGGTGAAGAACGGTAAGGTGAAGAGTCCGCAAAACTTGTAGATGTTTGAACAAACTGTTTTGAAGTCTGCAGAAATCACTAAATGCACGGTGCAGCTGCAGAAACGCGGTGGAAAAGGTTTGGGGGTAGTATCATGAAACACCATGGAAACAAAAAGCGAGAGTGGACAGCTTGTCAACAGTTGAAGAAAGCAGGTACGTAGTTCTGGCGTCCCAGAACTATGTCACTGTGCCCCTGCGTGTAAGCACCCTTCGGAACAGTGGTTGACACACACACACGTTTTCTACCTCATCTTTACACACGCACACTTTTGATTGCCTCTCAAAGCACACTTCTGCCACGCAAACCCATGAGCGGGTTGGGGGTGGGGGGTGGGGTGGGGTGGGTTGCAGTCAGCAACCAGACAGTGTGACTCTGAAGTGCTGAAAGGGTTGCCAAATTGGACACGGTCAACATCTTTACACACACAAACACACGTTTTGATTGCCTTTCAGAGCACACTTCTGCCACGCAAACTGATGAGCGGGT
>CAXAMN010023262.1:893084-924628 GCA_963970005.1 Durusdinium trenchii | reverse complement strand
CTCTCGCCTGCATTTCGCGCACTCGACACGCACGATCTCCGCAGAGGGTTGCGCGCACACCGGACAAATCGCACTCTCGCCTGCATTTCGCGCATTCGACACGCACGATCTCCGCAGAGGGTTGCGCGCGCACCGGACAAATCGCACTCTCGCCTGCATTTCGCGCACTCGACACGCACGATCTCCGCAGAGGGTTGCACTTTCGGTTGACGCTGTTCGTCCCGCACTCCGCCTTAAGAGAGAATTTATAAAGTGGGGAAATGTTTTTTCATTAGGACATCTCCCTGCTAGTTTTCCATACTCACACTTGCCTACTCATTGCATGCTTGTATACTCATTGCGTGCTTGCATACTCACCCTTGCATATCATGCTTGCATACTTACACTTGCATACTTTGACACTGGCATACTTCGCACTTGGATGCTTTCGCTCGTCCAGTGTGTGTGTGTGTGTGTAAGTGTAAGTGTCGAAGTGTAAGTGTTCAAAGGATTTTCCGGAAGAACCCTTCGCAATGCTTTCGGGAAAAACGTGAAACAAAAGGATCAGTTTGATGCAAAGGTGGTGCAAATAGGTGCGGTTCGCCTGCCTCGGGATCCTCCTTAGAATCACCTTATGCCGGCACCAAAGCTCAGCTCCTCCTGAGGACCCCTTCTGTAGTTGTGACCCCTGAAGACGCGGAGAAAAGCAACAGCTGAATTAATTGCACCAACCAACAATCATTTGATTACACTCCCGAAAACTAACATGGAAGTGGAAAACCACCTATTTGTAGTGGAAAATGGTCTTCCAAGGGGCCATTCTCCACTTCCATGTGCGTCTTGCAGAGTGTAAGCGGCCAGGTAACACCCTGGATTTGGGGCCCCAACAGATCCTTGGGCCCCAAATGTCATCTGAGGCTGTCAAGAATGCGGATGAAGTTCAGGAAATGAGTAAGCTGAAGGCGTTTCTTGAGCTGAAGATCTGAGGCTGAGAACCGAAAGAAGCTGAGAAAGGAAAATTACAGTAATACAATATATGAAAGAAACATCAATGCAACAAGCAAATGGAAAAGGACTCCTCCCAGTAATCCAGATTTGTTTTGGTGGTAGTCTCACCAACTTGTTTAGAAGGGGGACGGAGCCCCTTTCACTGATGAGGATCCAACATTATATAATAATCCCCAAGCGTACGTATAGTATCAACATCATATTCGTTCACATTTGCCCTTAACATGGCCCAGTTCACATGGCTGAAACGGATACAAAGGGTGCCAGTTCACCGCTACACAGCCCTGAAGACAGCTCCGTTTTGGCTGATTTCAGCATCCCTATGCCAGCTGATTTCAGCAGCCCGACGTACAAAAAAACATGTAAGTCAGTGATCAGAGGAGCTACAAAGACTTCGAAGACGTAACGAACGAAGCGTTTGATGTTGGACGCATCCCCCCATACCGCATACCGTCACACACACATGAGTCCATTGGTCACAGAAAGGCCCGATCCTAAAGGACCAGTTCACTCCGTTCGGTGTCAGGATCGCGAATCGGGTGATGAAGTACGTAGAAGGACCATTTGGGTGTGTACGTTGCCATAGAGAGGCCCCCAAAAGGCCCTGAACCAGGGGTTCAGCGTTGCCTGATAGAAAAGAAACACATCTTGGGACGGAGCGCCTCAGCACCATAGTTCTGGGGCAAGTTCACCCATCCTCAGCTGCTCAGGCTGCCCGCGGCACGGACTAGTGGTGGGTTACGACCCATCTCCAAATCAAGGGCCAGCTTTCATGTCGCCGCTGTCGCATGCATTCACCAACCCTAGGGCTCCAAGTACCTCCTCAGAAGGTATTTGGACCCTCCAGACCCACCTCAAACACCTTCTTAGAAGGCACTTGGAGCCCTAGGACAAGTGACTTAAAACCACCCAACTCCACTGGGGCACTTCTTCCGAGGCTGGAAGCGAAAGAAAAAAAAGAGAAAAAAACACGTGATGTACAGTGGAAACGATGCTTCTGCACAGCTTTGACTCAGGATCCACCTGTTGAAACAACTTGCACATCAATGGAAAGTAACACCTGAAAACTGTCCAGATCGCACTCGCTATATTCTGGTCAAACCGCTTAAGGATTCGATTCCCAACCTCAGCGTCCCAACCTCGCAGGTCAAACACCATACCCAAGAGCAAGAGCTCCGTCCGTACGGACCAAAGCAGGATGGCAGGATGGCCATGCCTGGACCCAGCTGGAAGGCCATGTTCTACATGGCAACGCATCAAGAATGATCATTCAAACTTAAGTGGTTCCCATCCGTTGGAACCCTTTTTCTCGTTGGATCCCTGGAACCTTTTTGGGACCTGCCGCCCTGGACCCTACCAGCAGTCACAAAGGCGTGCGATCCATGGAGGTTAGGGTGCCCCTGTCACATCCACTCACGTAAGGGGACTAAACACCACCCCGTACTTGTGACTCCTGGTAGACTGAGTCTGAGCAGTTCAGTTCCTCGGATAGTGGCTGCCAGTGGCTGGGCTGCCGACGGGACTCTGACTGGTCGGCCACTAGTGGGCTTCTTCATTCCACGATATATTCCACTCGTCTGCACCAATGGCTCCACATGGTCGGCCACTAGTGGGCCAAAGCCGGAATGGAAGGATGTGTGATAGCATGTGTAGCATGCATGTGTATGAAAAGTGGATGGCATGTCCGCAACAGGAAGACTTAAGAAATATTGTAGGTATAACTTGTAGTAGTGACTGCTTTGCTTTGCGCAGGGAGGGCCTTGTCCACTTTTCAGAAATGCTGGAGAACTACGGATATCTGGTGACGAGCAACTCTCCTCAGCACGGCCCAGTTTGAGTGGTTTATAGAGCCCCCCACATTCCATCGTATGTTCCATCCAAAAAGATACGCCCGAGCTTGGTTAGTGCTCGCGCCATTTCCCCGATTTGTTGCAGTCCAAAGGGCGGAATTCCTCTTGCGCCTCTGCGGCCAACTCGACCAATATCCGCTCCATCCATGGGAGATATCCGTGAAGGCCGCCAGCGGGCTGGTCTCGTGGATATTGCAGGTCTTTGAATCAAGGGGGATGTGAGATGATGTGGGGCATGGCGGGGATGTTCACAGGTCTTTCAGATCCTCTCCAAATGTCTCCAAGTCGGTCAACTCAGGAGTGAACACATCGACTTTGCAACCGTGCTCTTCTGGTTGTAGCTTCCCTGTCAGAAGGGCACCTGGTCCGGAACTCAGAACTCAGATCTTGACATCTCAGAGCCAAGACGAAGGACGGATGGACCAACAAACGAAGGTACGCAGGCAAAGCCGGCCTCCCAAAACGACGAACGAAAAACGATGCACATGGAGAAAAACACACGACTTTACAGGTCACCACCTCTCACCTGCCGCTTGTCTAGTCTAAAGCCATCAGCCATCAAAGACCTGTTGGAGGGTGCTGCAAAAAGGTTGTGGTTTTTGCCCTTCAGGCTGGCGCTGGCCAAGACCGCACCAGATTCCTTTGGGGGAGAGGATGCTCCATGCCCGCTCCATGCCCGCTCTACGTACGACAACTATCCCGGATTACATTGACCCCTGTTCAACCACCCCAATGGATCGATAGAATATGCCTGTCCCAAGCAGGTCTGGGATGAAAGCAACGACCTAAGGACATATGAACGGAGTCGAATTTGTGGGAAAAAGGCCCTCAAACTGAGAGCTAAAACAGCCAATTCAATAAATTTCTGGGAAAGCCAAGGAAGCAAGCAGAAATGTTATGCAAAAACATGCAAAAACACTTGTTTGCCCACACAAATGGGAAAAGCCAGCAACTTTTAGTTCATTCTTATTGATGTTATGCTTCCCCAGTCCTGATCACTTGTGCAAAGGATCTCAAGCAAGCAAGTAAGCAAGCATTGGAACCAAGCATTTGGGGTTTGCCAGGTTCGGTGTGTTTCTCACAGTGGCCACTCTGGACGACCTCTTGAACATGCTACGTCCGATGCTAGGTGCCCACGACGGAGTTCGACGTGGAGTTCACCGGTGCTCTTCTTTCGGTCGAGAATGGAAGGTCCCAGGGACCTGGGACCTGCTCCACCTTCCGTAGCCGGTCAGAGTATACCGTTCCTCTTAGCTTCGGCGGTGATTTGGTCGAAACAAGGTGAGGAATCTTCCAAAACATCTTCAATGATCAAGTCAAGAGGGTTTAAGTGACCGTACATAGGACCCGTAACCCTCGGGACCCATAGGATAGCCTATAGGGTTCTTCAACTTCTGTTGGGAATGTCATGGACCACTGGCCGCCAGCAGCTCCACTTGACTTCTCCCGTCTATCTGTCGGCCCTTGGTTCCCCCCCCCTGGGTTCCTCCTGAGATGCTGTTGAGCACCCCGGTGACACTGGGACTGCCAAAGCCAACTATAGTAATAGTGAGTCCCAACTCTGTTCTCTTTGCACTATATATCCCTAGAAGTTGTGGCCCACCATTGTTTTAATAGCCTGAATCCCGAACGCCGAACAACCATTGTTTTACTAAAGGTTTTACACTACAAAACCAGGTCAACCGAACTCTTTGAATGGTCTTGAAAGCCTTAGGGTGTCAATGGGGACACTCCAATGGGCTATACCCTACACTACTTGGGGCCTGTCCGAGATCTCTAGCTGGTCGACGCCTCCTTCCAGGGATGGACTCCCTAGCAGACCCGATGTGAACGTGAACATCGGAAAGAGAACCCTCCAGTTCGCAGAGTGGCTTCGGGTCCCAAACCTTTTCTATGGTTTTTGAACAGTGGTTTCAGAGGTTCGATGGCACTGGCACCCCGAGATGTCGTTGAATTTAGATGGGGATCCACTACTAAGCCACCGAATTTGGTGATTGTGCCATCTACTCTCAATCCACTGTAAGGGTGCAGGCCTGGATTCTTTAGGGTGGGATGTCTACCAGCTCCCAATTCGAGGCTGACTGTCGGATTCGCGCCCGACCGAGCACCCCTGGCGATCAAACAACCCAAGGACCAAATGTCGCTGGGCGCTGTGGGTTTGTTGCCCTGACGCATGCGGGATACGAGGACGGACGGACGGACAAAGCCCTTAGAGGTGGTGGAATCGACGGGGTCGGTTGAGCTATTTGGGTTTGTTCATTTCGACGTCATCTTGTGCATGACCTAGAGAGGTTCAACAGCCCTACGATAGTCTGACCCTATCACCGATTGACCGCTGTAAAGTTCCACAAGGTCTCTCAACCTCTCTACCTCTCTACCTGCAAAGACCAAGACCATCTGCCAGAATCCTGAAGGCCCTGACGGCCTGACCGGTCGCACGGGCTCGGCACCCGAAGCTCGCCGAAGTCCGAAGGGCATGGAGGGCATAGGGTGCCAAGTGCATCCACCGATTTCCGCTAACGCTCCGTGCATCGCGTCCCTTCACGCTCCGGATTTATTATTATAAAAGTGAACGATAAATCTAATAAATCCCACATTAGATAATATAAAAGAAAAGAATATGCATGGATTTTAAAGATATAAGTGACCATCATATTATTTAAAATCCCATGAAGGGAGCGGCCTCCAACCTACCTGCGATGGCCTCCGCCCACGAGCCCCCGAGCAGCCAGAAACGGACCGGGTACGGGTTCAGCACGTCGGTTCCATGGACCGCTGACATCGCTTCGTTCTCGACACCATTGACAAGTGACTTGGAGGGATCGTATTTGTGTGTGGCCATGCGAATTGTTCTGAAGAAACCACCATCTTCATGTTCCCTGGTGTGGATTGGAAAACTCCAATCCCCCCAACAAAACGTCGGCAGTTGCATCGACGGTCTTCTTCCGTCGTCCCCTCCACCTCCGACGTCGACGCCTCCAGCACCTCTGGCGACATCCAAGGCGCCCCCGATTGGGCGAGCGCCTCAGCGGCCCAATGATTTTTTCTTTTTGCTCGAAAACAAGCGTTTTCAGAGACTGAGACAAGGACTCAAAAAAGTAAATCTTCATCCGGACGCGTCCGGTGCGGACGCTTAAAAACGCCTTTTGGACGCAAAAAGGCACGTTTTGGACGCCTTTGGGACGCCGAAAAACAGTCTCAGGACACTGTCTAAGGAGGATCTGACAGGGCACAACCAATAAAGGAACATTGCGTGAAATATGGTTTAAAACGTGTTTTCTTTCAGCAACCGTTTTTCTTGGAAAGGCGAATTTATGCGATTTTAAAGGGGTCATTGGAGACTCAAGGTATATAAGTGACCTTATAGGACCCTGATGGACCCTGGGTACCTATGGGATAGTCCCCTAATTAGGGCTCCTGGCCCATCTCTTGAGGTGACCGGTGGTATTCGACCCCTGGCACCACCACCCTTGTCCCGAACCGAAACGAGTTCCGTGGGCTGTTCGGAGCCCAAACGGGTCCGGTGCACTCCTTGGAAGTGGATGGCTCATGGTACCGGAGATTTGGCTTGCGGATTAAGAGTAGAAACCACGTCTTCCCCAAGTTAGGTGCTTAAAACATGGTTCCATCATGTTCCATCCAAGAAAAAAACAAACAGAACATGTAAAAAACAAAATACCTAGAACATCGTTAGGCAATAATGTCCGCCCAACGCCATTTAGGCAGAAAATTCAGCCCGTTTTTCAAAGAACGCCTAAGCTGCAGCCTCGAGGGTCAAAAACGACGAGGCACAATCACATGCATTCTTACATGCAGGAGGCAAAGCCAGAATTTGAATGACAAAAAATTGAGAAAACAAACGCCTGCCACTTGACGCTAATCCCAGTCTAAAGTTATTGAAACTCATGTCGCTCACTCCCCCCAAAAGGCTACCATTCCGTTGTCCGCCCAACTACTGATTGTAGTGAGGGGGGAACAAGCAAGAACGCCTAAGTAACGGGAGTAGTAACGGGCAAGAACGCCCAAGTAACGGGTAAGAACGCCTAAGTGACGGGAAGAACACCTACGCATCAAGATACTTGAGAGAGGAGGGGGTGAACGAAAGGTAGCAGGCAATCACAAGCAACCCTGGTAAAAGTCCATGACGGCGTGAACCGGCGCAGGGGGGATTTGATCCAGGGGGGGGGCCCCCCCCGACGAACAGAATCAACTCTTACAGGACCAAATTCAATTGTAATACATTTTTGCTAAAGCAAGGAGAACTCAGGTAGCTCAAGCTACCTTTCGTGATTAAAGCACTGAATCAAAGCATAGAAAAACTAAAAACATACAACAGAGATCACCAGAGAAACATTAAGTGAATTCCTGACAAGCAAATGTACCTCACTGTGAAAGTTCCTGGAATCAGTGGTGGGTGGATCCTCATCTATTTGAGCAGTGCCACCAAAAGGACAAGAACGCCCAAAGGGGGCAAGAACGCCTACAGGGGGCAAAAACGCCTAAGCACGGGCAAAGTCGCCTTTACCCATAATAGGCAGAAATTTCTGCCCAAGAAGAGGTTATAGGTATGGGGGGTTGTGACATCTACTCTGAAACCGCTCTCTACCTACACAAATGGCCCATTGGTAGGTGACTCTTTCCATCCATCGGGACCGGGAAGAGCCATGCACTCCCAGGTACTACCTCACCGAACGTCCCATGCATAGACGGTTCCCAACACTGAACGTGAACCCGCGAAGCAAAAGAGTGATCCATCTACTTATTATTTGGTCCCATTTATAAGGTTTCTCTTTATCCTAGATCGGTCACATTAATTATTACAAAAAAAACAAATTGAGCGGAGAGATGGAGAGATGGACGGGAAAGCCTGATTGCGGGACACAGAGACTGGGATGGACGATATGTGGGGCGGTGAAAAACCTCAGACCTCTCTGGGCGAAGGGTGTTCCCATGCTTTGCTGCAACCCCCAAGTAGGAAGGTCTAACAGTCTAACAAGGCTGATGTTCCCTCTCGAACATGTGAACCCCAACCAAAAAAACACAACTATCTAAGGTGTTCATTGACCACCAAGGCGTACTACAGCTAGCAGCTGCTGCGACATCGACCCCGATGGTAGGTGAACTGTAGCCGCCCAGCCGCTGACAGGGCTCAGTCTGTCCCAACCATCAAAGCTTCTGGCTGCGTGAGACTAGAATATCTAGAATACCCCAACAACAATCCATGGGAGATATCTGACCTACATTCACCAACCAACCACCTAATATCACCAGTATATTTGCTTATATACAGACATGTATTACATGATCTTATATTGAATCATCTGGAAGGCTCGACATATATATCCAAGACAGCTCCATGGCCAGCTGTCTTCGCCGGTCGTTCGGCTCGTCACCGAGACTCGACTGAGTCGCCCGGACGCCCAGCGCCGCCGCGGAGGCGCCCGTCGGGGGGAGCCCTCCCGCCGCGCCCAGAGGCGCCGCGGAGGCGCCGGTCTGCCGCAAGGCGGCGAGACCGAAGTCCTCGGGCGGTTTGGGTCGGGCGGTGCTTGGGGGTTTGGAGGGGAAGCGGGGTCACTTCAGAACACAAGTTTTAGTTCACTTTGGAACACAGGGTTTTAGTTCGCTTTGGAACACAAAACATGGGTCACTTTGGAACACAAAACACACAAAAACATGGAAGGGTTAGCAAAAAGCGAGATCACTTTGGAACACAACGCACCTGATTTTTTGGTTCACTTTAGAACACACACACACAGACACAGATGGGGAGGGTTTAAGGATGAAGGATGGGGTGGGGTGGGTTGCAGTTAGCAACCAGACAGTGCGACTCTGAAGTGCTGAAAGGGTTGCCAGATTGGACAAGGTCAACATCTTCACACACACACACGTTTTGATGGCCTTTCAAAGCACACTTCTGCCGTGCAAACTAATGAGCGGGTTGGGTGGGGGGGTGGGGTGGGGGGTGGGGTGGGTTGCAGTTAGCAACCAGACAGTGCAGACTAGTCGTAGCGATGGCCTCCAACCTATAGCGATACCGTTCCCGCGTTCCGAAGCGAACTATTTCCACCCCCAAAAAATATATTATGCCCTAGGCCCTAGATCTCCAAATACCTGAGAAGGTGTTTGGGGTGGGTTTAGAATGTTTAGAGGGTCCAGTCATACCTTCTGAGGAGGTACGACTGGAGCCCTAGGGATGCATACCAACAAGAAGACCTCCTCGGATCACACTCCGGGGATCTCGGCGCCGTCGACGGACCGACTACACCGTGCGCAGGCGACTAGCAGGCCCTAGGTTGTGACGATCCATGACAACAGCGTCTGACAATCGCTTGAACTAATCCAGCACTTAGATCAGCAAGGGGTTCAATCAGTCACCTGTCCCTAATCAGCAAGGATTGTCAAAAAGGCCCTTCTTGCTTCCATGCATCTATGTTTAGTGTCCTGTGCACATGGTGTTTCATGTAGGTCCAGTTCATGGGCCGTCCATACCGAGTCCATACCTGTCCCATGGATCGTCTGGGTGACCAACGCCCACCACGAACGCGGCGCGTCGGATCCCGGGCTGCCCGGCACCAAGGCGGATCGCTGAGCCAGGACCTAACAAGACGTTGCCACCTGAGGCACCACATCCGCTCACGGTCGGCGCCGCCGTGAGCGAAGGGTGAAACTTCGCCACTCCGCAGAGGGGCATCCACTGGATCTCATGATGGATGCAGTTCTGGAGGCATCCGATGTGGACATGAAAGCATCGGGTGAATCATGACTTTAGAAACACATCTGGCTCGCTGGAAACTTCATGGAAGCCTATAGATTTAAACGAAAAGAAAATGAAACAAAGACAACTTACCTGCTGAGCTAGTTAGCTCTGTACCAACGCTGTATTAAACCTTGCCTTGCGCGAAGGTCCTTCTCATTGCCGTCTCTTCGAGCTCTCGGAGAGGGGTGAAGAGTGCCAAGGAGCCATGGCCATATAAATAAACATCCAAGCCACCAGCTGTTTTAAGGGTCTGACTCCCGAATCACCAGCTGCTTTACTAAGCTGGATTTGTACACTACAAAAACCCAGGTCAACCGACCTCTTTGAATGGTCGAACGGAAGCCGAACGGGATGCCATATAGACATCTCAACAACACCGGTCCCTACACCCCAGAGCTGATACAACTTGGTGTGCAAGAGTCTTGGATTAAAGAAATGGAACACATGTTGATTCGATTCATGTTGGTTCAAGATTCCGACAGGAGGCATCCGAGTCACCATGAAGCCCTGCACGCGTAGAAAGCATGGCAAATGGACACAAAATATCAGCTTGGACTTACTCATGTAGTAGCTTTTGTAGATCCACAGCTGTGCTCAAGTCCAGAGTTGTTTTTAAAGGCTGGGGGCTTCGTTCGAGTCCGGTCGCTGCAAAAACCCGGTCGGCGAGAGCGGTTCCGCGTGACGGGACCGTCAAGAATGGCAATGCGATGTCTGAACTCAAACGTTGTTTCAGGTCGTATCCGACAATTTTTTAGGGTTCCAGTGGTACCTTCTCAGGTTAGGTACTTGGACCCTCCTGGCACCTATGTAACAGTGCCTCCAATCACCCTTTTGAGAAGGTACTTACCTGGATAATCTTGGATCCCCAGGGGATGAGCCCAGCACATTCGTGAACAGCAGCATCATCACCGATCACTCGAACACATGAGTCGACGTTGACTGGGTTGACTAGTGCCAAGCGTCAGAATCAGTGGAGATTGAATGGTTGACGGATTCACCACTGATTCCAAATTCCGGTTTTAGTGATGACTCTATATACCCTAGGGCTCCTGGCCCACCTCCTGAGAAGATGGTTGGGGTGGGTGCCAGAGGGGTCTAACCAGCCTCAATATTGCCTCAATCACGCTGTGTGGAGCTTGGCATACTACTGCTCGGAGCTCCACAGAATGGTCGACGTCTATCTGTTGCAACCATTGTGCCCGCCCCCCCAAAAAAACATGTTTCCTATAGAAGGAACCAAGAATTCTAGGCCTATAGCTTAATTTAGGCTTTGGAACCACTGGTTACCAGTGGTTTGCCTGGATGCCCTGGCTTGTTTTTTGACCTTGACCCGAGTAGGTCCGAGGTCCTGCTCTGCAGTCGGCCTCGCAGTGCACCGTGGGTGACCATGTGCCGGTGGAGGAACTCTAAGCCCTGCAAGACGGACCTGCAAACGACTCCCACGCCGAAACTACGACGGGCTCCCGCCCTGCATGGTCCGTCGACGGTGACACAGTTCTTCCGGTGACGGGAAGGTGTCGAAATGGTTTGGGACAACGCCAACAATGGGATTTGGGAAGTCGAAGCTTCTTTGCGTTCTTGTTTCTACGGTTTCTAAGGGTTTTGTGGTTCAATTTGCTTTGAAACAACAACAACAACTTTCTTTCTTTCTTTCTTTCTCTAACGCTGAGAGGGTTGAGGTCTCGCGCCATCGACAATTGGAGGCATTCCAATTGGATCCGGGATCAGGTTTTCAAGGATCCTGTTTTCAAGTATCCTCAGTGATACCTGTACGGTGCAAAAAATCCTGAGGACTAAAGAAATCTCTCACTCTCTGGTCGCGGAGCCAGCTAAGCGCAGCCAAGCGCAGCCACATGCGGCTAGCCGCATCAGCTCAGCACGGTAGACGGCAGCTGCAAGGTCAGCGCAGCCACCGCTCATCAGTGTCATCCAAGACACTCTCCAAGACACTTTGGAGCACCAGGCTTAAAGCAGGTGCACCCTCAGGAGACACGGGATGGTCCTGTGGGTCCTCAGCTGGGGGGAATGGGGGTCATGCTACCATGGGTGATCTGTGTCACCGGCACCGGTGGACCTGACTCGGAGTCGGATTCGGACGATGAGTCCTGTGTCTGGTGGTCTGAAATGACCTCATCAGTGATCGGGATCATCCAGATCAGCACTGCTCGCTCGAGGCACCACTTGGGAAGGTGCGCATGGAAAGTTGGTGGTTCATTGTCCTGACAGATGTACCAGCCCTCCGTGCATCTCAAGACTGCTCGAAAATGGCCGGAAATGCTCGAGCCAGTGTGACATACGATGCTCTGGATTCGAAACGCGGACCACTGAAGGTCCACGCCATCGTCATAGAAGAAGGGCAGCTCCGTGGTGGACAAAATGTCCAAGCATTGGAAATGGCCTAAGTATCGAGTGGGTTGCATCAATCTGTCTATAAAAACACACTTCAAGCCAGGCAAACACGTGAAAGCAGCTCGCATGCCGTGGCCGTATGTCCACATTTGACAGAGATCTGTCACTGTTGGGTGCATGAGGTCAAGCTCATACAGTCCGTCAAGTGCCAAGGGATGGTGTTTTCCTCCGGATTCTTCGCAAATCGCCCCATTGACAGTTGAAACTCGACGTTCCCAGTGCATGTCTACACTGTCACACTGACACCATGACAGGAGCTCGGCTGTGAATTCTGCACAGTCACGAGGTCCTGTTTCACTGGTGTGCATCAACAAGGTATGCAGCTCAGGCATAGTATAGTGGCAAGTGCAATGGCCTCTCCCCTTGGCTGTTGCAGAAAAGCTTGGCAAACTGAGCTGACTTTCCCCATACGATCAGAGTCGCATCCTCTTTGATGAAGAAGCGTCCACAAAAAGCTCATGAGGCTCGAGTTCAAGTAGCACCAATTACTATCATTGCTCAAGCTCATGTTCAACAAGGCCGGCATCAATGCATTGCTGGTCAGGTTGCTGGTCGGCGGGCATTCCTCGGCATGGTGGCCTCCTGCAGGTCCTGTACAAGGCGGCTGCGTTGCAGGCTCTGAGGCATGAGGCGTCCTGCTATCAGCAACCAAGAGCTGTGATGGCATAAGGATCGTAGCAATACCATCAGTGGATCGTTCCGCAATGGCACTTGAAGTCGCCACGGAAAGGTTTCGCCCCGAGAGTTCTGGCTGGCCATGGAGTTGAACCGAATGATGTTCTCCGACTGGGACATCGCACTCTGAAGGGACTGGAGCTTGGTCTCCAAGTCTGTGCGACTCAGTGGGGTCAACGTGTTTGACGGCACAAGCTTCTCCTGATCCCGGTCCCACATCAAGTAGGGAAGCATCCCGTTCGGCAACACAAGGAAGGAGTCCTGGCTCGCTTTGAGGAAGCTCTCGTCCGATAGCTTGTTGCAGAAACTTGTATATCTCATCATCATTTGCTCCATGACTGTTTGCATCAGACAAGCTCGAAGTGGCTTCGTCGGAGCACTCTCCTCCTTCCAATCCATCCCTGCTTGGAGAAGGGCCGGGACTATCCCCTGAGCCCCTTTGTTGAAGTACAACATGAAGCTGTCCTGCGTGTGGATCGATTGGAGGGAGTCCTCGTGCCGGATGATGATGCGGGCCATCAAGTGGCAGAGACGGTTCACGTTCTGTTCTCGAGGATGGTCTTGGGACACGGTTTCCATCTTCATGCCACCTTTGTGCTTCTGCCGTTTCGTTCTCCTGGTATCCTCTGCTGGATCTTGTGGCACGAGCATATTTAAGAATGCTGCCTGGAGCTGGGTCGTCCTGTCTGCGGCGGACAGGGGCACCACCTCTCGTGAAGCCTCCATAGGGACCAAGCTGTGCCAAAATGAGGCAGAGATTCAGGATGGTTGGGCACTTGTGGCGAACTTGAGCCCACGCCGTGCTGTCTTCTAACCGGTAGGTGATGGTGTCCGTGCCACAAAGTGTGCATGGAAGGGCACGTCCAAGTGCCATGACTTGAGTGGTCACGTACTGTAGGAGATGAGGGATTTTTCCAATCAATTCTCCATGGAGGTGGTATTGATGATCCAGCAACATGTCAGGCGTGTGGAAGGTTCTATTGCACATAGAGCAACACTGACTGAGGGCCTTGCAGGTTGTCAAGTCTGTCCAGATCTGAGCAAAGGTGCGCATGGCGATCATGGAGCCAAGAGTTGGGGCCTGCGCCATCAGCAGTGGATTGTTCGCAAGGATCTTCATGACCTCTGTTTGTGGAGTCTCCCATGGTACCAATACCTGAAGTGGCCCTGGATTCAAAATATGATGCATCATCGCAATCTGCCTGTAGGCCAAACATCGGTGACTTCTACGCTGTTGTCCAGTACTCACGGTTGGATTACAACTGCAACCTGGTTGGATTTCCTCGATCAGGGCCAGGGCAGTGAAGATCTCAGCGGCCTTGTGGAAGGGGCCGTGCTGCGTCAGGATGTGCCTCATGAGGTCCGCTGCTCGGCGCAGACCTTGGCCGCACATCGTGCACGTGATGGTGAGCAACATCTTGTTGTTGGAACCCTCGAGAAAACGTTTCCATGTTCCCCACAACAGTGAATCCAGCATTGCTTCTTCTTGACGGAGCACACCTTGTTGGTCCGCCAAATAGTCTATGCAATTGCAAGACCCTCTGTTGATGTGCCTCTGCAATTCCCAGATCTCTTTGAATTCGGACCCACAGGGTCGGCACTGTGGATTGACTCGAACTGAGTCCCGAATGCAACAGTACCGCGGATGTGCAGTTCGCAAGTGCTCATTCAGCTGGGTGTCGGTCGAAAACGTTTGAGCACAATGCAAACAAATGGTGGCGGAGCCTGTAGTGCTGGTCATAGCCTGAGCGGAGAGCCAAGAAGCAAGTTGAAACAACGTGTTGCATTGATGGCTATTTACATAACAAGCTTGGCAAAAGGGACATGGTGAGAGACGAACGTGCGAAAGCCAGGATTGATAAAACTGATATGTTTTGGAGAGAGAAACACCAGCATGTTCACTAGCAGCATGTTGTCTTCCTGTTCTGGCATTCTTATTAAGCCTACCACAATGGATGCAATGACTCTTAAGCCAATGAAGCCATGAGGGATTTTGTTGAACCTCATGCAACAAAAGATCTGAGGGAATTGCTCGAAAGCGTTCTTGCAGTTCACTGTGTGTTCGATCTCCTCGAAATCCTGTGGAGTACGTGGTGCAAAAACCAAAAGCAACATGTTGTTTGAGCTTGGCCCATGACTGAAATTGGATGTCACAGTGCCCACACCGTGGAGGGCCTGTGGCAGCGTCCAGGTCGTACCTGAAGATGTGCTGAGTTCGTGGCACGGTGTCATGGATGTTGTGCATGTGCTTTGTCAATTGAGCTGCAGTGTTAAATACAAGGTCACAACTTGGGCAGGGAAAATTGGCTGGGCTCCACCTGTCAGGCTCGTGCAGCTGTTCCAATAGGTCCAGAATTTGTCGAATGTCCCGTTCATTGCATTCAACAGTTCTCAGCTCTTGACGTCGCTGTAGGTTCAGGCACAGGCGTCGCAAAAAGGCATTCGGCGGTTCGATGTGATTCTGTTGAAAAAAGTGGCTATGACTGTGACCAGTGCGATACGAGTGATCAGAAACAATCATTCTTTGCATCAATGTCATGGTCTTGATCACCTTGTGGAGCCCTGATCGATGTAAGCCGACAATCAAAAGACCATAGACCATCGAAGAGCGTACCATTGCTTGCCAGATTGCCAATTTATACTGAGTCGTGAGTCCTCTTTTCCTTCGCAGCCAGAGCGAGAGTCGTTTGAAGGCCAGTTGACTGGAGCGCATGCGTCGCTGCAATGTCTCCAGCTGAGGATTGCCATATGACAGTTGAATTCCCAAGTACCCACAACTTGAGGTCAAACGAACAAGGGAGGTCGTGTGTTGTCGTGGGATCTTCAGAAAAAATCCATTGGCAGTCCTTTGAACACACTGGCGCTGCAAAAGGGTCTGATTGCGGCCGTGTATGGTGATCATGGCCTCTGTCTTTTGCAAATTGATGTGCATGCCTCCAGCTTCCAGGACATCTAACAGGGCACCAAACCTCTCAAGATGTTTGTGACACTCTGCAGCGGTCTCGAAGGTGCCCTGTGCTAAGATGTCATCCGCAAAAAGGGTGATGGCAGCCAAGATCCAATCTTCTCCAGTTATACGGCTAAGTTCACACAGTAGCTTGACCGTGTAACAAACCCATAAAAAGGGTGCAGCAACACATCCTTGCCTAATTCCACGGAGAACAGGGATTGCAGCAGTTTGGAATTTATGGGTTATATGGTATTGTGTATTCACATGCCATGCCCGGAGAAGGGTGCAAATGCTGTGGCTGATGCCCAACTCCTCAAGGTCGGCAAACAAGGTGGTCCGAGGCACCGTATCAAAGGCCTGTTTGAGGTCGATACTCAATGTCAGTCCTCCAAAAACTTTGGGTGGGGTGAGGGAGGCACCATGGTGTTTATGCATGTTCATGACCTGCGTACAATGCATGAGAGCCCGTGCAATGGCGTCCTCACAGCCTCGCCCCGGCATGTATGCGAACTGTGGATATCGGACGAGAACATCCTGCGCTTCCCGCCTGGCCTGTGTGCAAATCAAACTTAACACGGCTTTCCCTACACCCTCTTGCAAGGCAAGCGGTCGTAAGTTGCTTGGCCGGTCAGGCGGTTTCGATGGCTTGGGCAACAAAAAGAGCCAGCCGTCTTTCCATTCCTGTGGGATAAGTGGCGGGAACCGTCCCCACCAATCCTGCAATAGAGGCATGAGTTGGGTGGCCATGCAAGTGGCAGTGCATTTGAGGGAAAAGCCTGGACTCTTATGCGGAGCCATGGATTTCATGCCCTTAATCCGAGTCAGTGCTCGAGCGTGTGAAAGGATTCAGTGGGACTCAAAAGATGCCCCTCTTGAGAACGGAGTTGGATCTTATCGGGTCTGGTCTTAGGGGTGAGCCTGTTAATGATAAAAAAAGCAGCCGGGACGAAGAGTTCACAAATTCACTTTGGGGCGTCTTGGCCATAAGCTTTCGGATTCTCCTTCTCTACAATGGCCCTTGAGATCGCACGAATCAAATCAGCTTTAAGCTGAACTGCACCACTGCTCAAAACTCCATTGTACTGGTTCCAGATCAAGCTCTGCAGAAAGAAAACTGCATCCTGAGCAATCTGAGTGGTGTATGGCAAATCAAAACCGAACCTTGCATTCATCGAAAACAAGGATCCAACACCACAAAGTGAAACCTCAAGTTCGTAAATAGATTGGAGCTCTTGTTGAGGTGGAGCAGGATTCCGAAGTCGAAGCAATTGATCATCAAAGCTCTTCTCCAGAATATGAAGTGCATCCATTGAAAGCGCTAGCTTCTGAATGGAGATCAGGCGCACTCCATGAGATCCTTCTTCTCGACTCCTCTCTTCACTAATCCATTCCAGAGGTTGGCATAGATCAAACCCATATTTTGGCCAACTCGCGAATCGTAGAGATTCGTCCAGAAATCGCCCTGAGCAAGCTCGTCACGAACAGACGCTAAATACGCGTCCTGAGAAGGTGTAGTAGCCCGCTCAAAGGCTGGCCGAAAAGGTTCGAAAAGGTGAAACAAGTTCACGATGTTGGGGTTGAACCTCATCATGAATGGGAAGTGAGTCAGAGTCACGACGTTGATGACGTCGTTGAAAGTTTGGCATCGGTTAGGAAGTCCAGACTCCAACACAGCTTTCATGAACGTGGCTAAGACGATGTTGGGGATGCCATAAGCCAAATAGGCTATGGGAATCTCTCCTCCAGTCACGTCATAACGAAGCTGAGCTTGTGCAGGGTCAGTGGAGACTTCTCCTGCACCTGGAGCTGCATCTGCAATCAGTGGATGAAATGGAATCCCAACCGACTCCAGATTTTCACCATTCTCCATTGACAAAGCACCAACAGATCTCGAAAGCACCGGTGCTGTCACGTTCGTCAAAAGAGCACTCTCCATTCCAGTCCTCACAGCGGCAATCAAGTCCTGTGGGTTGTCGATCTGGATATTGGAGCCCACCATTTTCGTGTATTGGCGGTCACACATGCTCAAAGACTGCATGACTTGCTGAGTAGTCATGTCATTGATTCCCAACAACAAAGGATAGAAGGGAATCTTGTCCGAACGTTGGCAGTCACGAGCTGAATCGAGACCATAGATGAGGCCCTCCATGATGACGAGTGGGTTCAAATAGATACCCAATCTCCCAGGTTCAGTGACTAGGGAGACGTCCACATCCGCAATTGGCGGTTCATAAGTGGAGTCTTTGGGAGCCCCAAACCTGGTGCGTTTCGGCTTCTTCTTCTTAGAAGCATCCTTCTTTGGCTTATCGGCATTCTTGGGAGGGTCTTCCTCGTCCTTCTCTTTGTCAATCTCTTGATTCTGTGGCGGATCTTCTTCTTTTCCACCACCTTTACCTCCTTTCGACTTTCCTTTGTCAAATTTTCCTTTGACCTTCCCCTTCTGCCGGTAGTAATTGTCCCATTGCTGCTTACCCTTGCCGTAGGCTCCTGACCCCATTTTCGATGTTTTGAGCCTTGAACCAACAACAACAACAACAACAACAACAACAACAAAAGCGTTATCATCACATACCATCACCATCAAAACTGTGTCAAAAAGTTCAAAAGATGTCAAAAGAATCCCAGAACATCCTGATTGGAAGATATTCTGGAGCTCCAATCTGTCCAAGATCTGATTAATGCGATTAACAAACCAGGGGTCACCAAGGGATGTGTAGTCCCTAAGTGAGTGGGTAATGAGCACCCTTAACCGTTAAACCTCCTTTATAAGCACCCTTTTGGCACCGCTGGGGCGTTGCTCTTCGGGTCCTTGCGGTGAATTCGCCCTCCCACCGGCCCTCCGACCGTTATCTCAAAGGCATCGAAACAACTGCGGCAAAGGTTCCCAACTTCGCCATCCGCACCGATCAAAACATGCACAACACCAATCAAACCGGGCAAGCCATTTTTTGCCCTAGCTGCAAAATCCGAAGCCCAAACCGTACATGGACAAGGGCCCCAGCTGAACCACTCGCAAGCAGGGAGCCTGGCACAGCCACACATCAGGAGCACATGCGAATTACTAAGTACTATTCCCAAACACTCCATGGGACTGCCATATATACATTGACACCCAAAACCACCCCAACTGATCAGCATATATGGCAGTCCCATGGAGTGTCTGGGATTGTTTTCCAGCAATGGTTTTGGAATCTGGCATCTTCATGCCTCACTGATGCATTCAGGGGGGTTCAGGAATGTCCTGGGGATTGTGCCTGCCAAACAGGTTCTTGCTTGCCTCTGCCCTACTTGGGGACCATGGAGCATGCATCCCAAGGAGGAATCTCAAGGGTAGTTCTGAGCCACGTCTCTACAAGTTCCTTTATGCACCACCACACTAGGTCATCACTCACTGCAACCTGGTTCGGAACGACTGTTGGAACTAGTGGGAATTGAATCTTGCAGCAGATCCAAGTTCCAGATACAGGAAGAACCTGCGGTCACCCCTGTTTCGATAGGAAAGGACCATGATGGGCCTTCATATGATTGAGTACTCCGGCGGTCTATCATAAAGCTCACTTAGGTGAAACGGTTCAACTCTGCCAAAATGAGTGCAACTATGTGCAACTGTAATTAACCTTGTTGTTTTTAAACTAACAATATATAAGCAAACAACTATCAACTAAATGTTACCATACGATATACTATATGTAAGTACCAGTAACACACTACTTATGAAGTAGAACCCACGGAACCAATCTTGAAAAAAAAACGTTTGTTCATATAATTCCTGTGTGTTCCTGTGCACATCCGTGTACCATGAACAGGACCTTCCCAAAAACGCCAGGAGCGTCGGACTATCCAGTTCGGTCACTGGGACGACCCCAGGAGTCACCTCCACCTCCGTCCGACGAGACTGGCGCCAGGCTTAGCACCGCTGTCTGGTCCGTGACGAGGAGAAGAGCACGTCTCAATGCCCTGAGCTAGCCGATTAACCCGAGCGTTTGGGCTCCCCCACCGAACTCGTTTCATTTTCGAGGAAGGCCAACCACCACACCTAGAACCCTATAGGGTAAACAACCACAATCATCACAACCTGTGACCCCCTCGCAACAATCGTTCACTCCTGGGACCGGCCTCGGGCACCGGCCCCGCGTCGGCGAGCCAATCGGCCACCGAGCCGCCGGAGGCCTCGGAGAGCCGGAGAGATGATTCGGCGCGGCGGTCAACGGCAGCAGCAACTGGGGACGCGTTTCTGGTTTTGGGGGGGAGCCGGCAAAATCGATCATGTTTGGCTTACAGATGGAGCAAGTAGATGGCAATGGCATGGAGGCCCGTCGAGTTTTTTGTGTTCGGATGAGCTCCGAAGAAGAAACAGGTGGTGGATGACCCACTTCCATGTTGGTGACTCAATTTGCGTAAACATCTTCCCCTGCATGCCACTGGATTGAGCCGTTCGTTTCCCTGGGAAAGTCATCGAGATTCAAACATCGAGTCAAGCACAAAACCACATAGATGGGCTGCCCCACATCCAAAAATGAAGTACAGGTGGTTGGAGACCCAAAACATCCCAAAACATAATTATATATCCCAGGGCATCCAGGCAAACCACTATAGCTGGCAACCAGTGGTTCCAAAGACTAAGACCATAGACCTAGAATCCCTTACATTACATGGTGGTAACTGGGATTTACTGTAATATTTGATAGTATACTTCATTATATTTCTACATGTAGCTACAGCACCCCCAAACCATCCATGTATCCGAAACAAACCAAAGGACTGGCCTATTGACCTACATTGGGGTGGTTGAACAGGGGTCGATGTAGAGCATCCATATAATATGGATTCCTGGATGGTCTGTGTATGGAATATTTACTTACTATATTGACTCTCAAAACATCTTATTTGTTATCCCCACTTGATCGGCAAGTGTTTTACTCCCTTGGATTGTCAAAGCACGGACGATCCAGCACAGTCTCTTTCAACTTCTCCAAGATGCGGCGGACATGTAGTAGATCCCCCCAAATGCCCAAATCGGGTTAAGGGTCACTCCATATGTCTGAATCAGTGCTGTAGACTGTACTGAATGAAAACTCTCCGCCCAAAGCCTGGAGATCACTGGAGATGTTTAGATTCATTTTGGATACTGGAGGGTTTGATTCATACACAATCTACAAACATCTATACACATGTCGAGGGTTTGTATCATGATGTGGATTCACTCCAGTGGTCTTCTTGACATCCAACCCCCCCCGGGCAGCGTCCCAAACGAGCTCCCGGACGTAGCCCGTGACCACGCACAGCTCCTTGCCCACCATCTCAGCACCGAAGTACCTGACCCATTCGTCCGAGAACCCTACTATCCCTCCAACCCAGTGGTCTATGTGCTGGTATACCAGTGATCAGCATGGTGGGAAAGATTTGCACTTTAGACTCCAAATGACTATATACTTATAATACATTATAATACATTATAATACCATATAATACCTCTATATATGGAGGAGCCTGTTCCATTGGAGAGGTCGCCCGGTCGGCGACTCCGTGCACACGAAGAATCGGTCGCACCGACGGAGCGACGTCGCCCCCCCGCCACGAAGTCCACGAGCGACGTAGCTCCTTCCAACAGAGGTTGAAGGGCCCGACTCTTCGGCTATCCCAGGAACCGGTACCCCAGGTGACGGTCCTATGAAACCGGTCACTTAACATCAAATGGCTCCTTTGCTTTTGGGTGAATCGAATGTTCCTCCTCCAAGAGGTGTCTATAACCTCGAGCTGAGTTGATTCGGAGTGTCCAAAAACCGTCGGACTTGGAAGGTCCTGGTAGAATGGATCTGTTTGATTATTTTTGTTAAGCTGTCCACTACGTCAAGTGACCGCCAGCTTTCCACTAGAACCACTGAAAAAGTCTGCAGCGAGAGCGCGCCGCTATGCGGCCTTGTGTGTGTGTGTGTGTGTCCCACTCCGTGTCTAGGAGGACAATCCTGGAACTTTTAATCGCAGGGGCGTACGGCTCGTCATACCTAATTACCGTACGCAATGAAGCTACGGGTATGACGAGGGAAGGGTGGACTGATCATATCTGATCATCCACCTGTACCTGCCTTTACCTACTGGATGGAACGTCAACTGGTAGAGCTGGCCTCCAACCTGGTGCGATGGCCTCTAATGTACGTTACTAGCGAAGACCTCCAACCGTGTCGCTTTGTGTGGTTTTGAGTTCTTTCAAACAATACCCGTTGTTGCTGACCCATCGCCATGCTGTTCTGCAAGTCAAGGGCTACGTAATCACCTAAACAGCGCTAATGCATGACTGAAGGCCACTGAAAATCCCTAGGGATCCAAGTACCTTCTCAGAAGATGATTGGAGACACTGTTATGTAGGTTTGGAGGGTCCAAGTACCTTCTGAGAAGGTACTTGGATCCCTACAAAATAATGCTCATTCAGTTGAGCTATGAGTCAAAGGTAGTCAAAGTGTTCTTGCGCCGTGAGAACAGGCCACGCCAAACAACCACCGCGGACGTAGTTGTCGCACGGGCAAAGGCATGGGTGTCTCAAGAGTTGTAGTTGTTGCACCTGAAGCGGGTGAAACGGCTGATGGCTCAAGGAGTCGGCTCTGATGCAGCGAATTGGACGACCACATCGGCCCACGTGTTCTTCGGCCCAGGATGGGGCGGGGTCCAGGATGGAATCTGGCACTCGGAGAGAACAGTCGGAGCGAGGGGAGTGAAGACATGAACACCCACCATATATGCCGACATTGACCCCCAGTCAACCACCCCAACTGATCGGCATATATGGCAGTCCCATGGGGAGTCTGGGACACATACCATCAGGTCCCTGCAACAAACATGGAAGTGGATAACCGCCTGTTTGTAGAGGATTTCATGGTCTTCCCAGACACCAGGATGTCAAGGCGACCGTGATTGTTGGAGAGAATCATACAACATACAAATTCAAAGAAAAACATATCTTCAAGCAAGTCTTAAGTCCTCAGTGTCCTCCCTTCCAATTCCAAAAAACAAGTCTTCAAGTCTTGGAGTCTTGGTCCATTCCTGCTGCTTTGGAATGTCATCCAGCAAGATCCAACAACTCTTCGTGCGCAAGTCCCAACAGAGGTATCCAGTGACCGGTTTCCTAGGACCCGGAAGACCTGGGGTACCGGTTCCTGGGATGAGCCGAACAGTCGGGTTCTCCAGCTCCACTGGTGGTCTTCCTCCTGGTCTTGGGAATCGTGGCTTCCTGGGTGTCCCCACATCCTTGGCCACGGCGTCTTGCAACAGCGCCCGGGGCCCAGCCTGGCAGGGACCCAAAAACCACCAAACCACGGATTCAAGAGATGATTAAGGGAACATCTGCAGGACACCCATCGTTTTGGGGGTGAACATGGGTGAACACCATGGTTTCTGGTAGATGTTCCCTATAAGCCCATTCATTGAACAAACAACGCATGTTGGACTGTTGGAAGTGTACCCTCCCGCTTCTCCGAGCATGGAACCCATGGCTTCGTGTCTGGGACAGTCGAAGCCAGTTCCGAGACCTGGAGGACATCGATCGCCAATCGCGAAACGGACAGATCCACGAGACCTGGGTCTTCGACACGACGACTAATGGGACTGCCATAGATGCCGCCCCATTGACCCCCAGTCAACCACCCCCAATTCCCAGACATGACCTGTCTGGGACTGCCATAGGACTGCCGCCCCAGACAGACCCCCAGTCAACTACCCCTAACTGATCGGCAGTCCGGACTGGCAGTCCCAGACAGGTCGTGTCTGGGATAGCCAACAAAGGTTGATCCCAGTTCAGTACCCTGGTAGGGTCCTATAAGGTCACTTAACCTCTGTTGGTTGGAACTGGGGTGGGGTCCAATCATACCTTCTGAGGTACGACTGGAGCCCTCTAGGGACAGTTATAGCTGAGGTCAAATGACTTAGGCCAAGTGCATTGAAATGACTTAGCCGCATGCATTTTGAGGCTTGGTCATTTCACCTGAGGAGTGTACATGACATACATTGACCCCATGCATGCATTTATGACCTCAATGTACAGTATCCAGTCCCATGGAGCGTCTGGGAGGTCTACAGGAAGTATTTCGAACCCACCTCCCTCCCATCCCGGGCTGCTCCAAGTCGACCCTGCGCGACCCTGCGCGACTGGACGCAGCTTCACCGGGCTGCTCTGGAGGTCAACTTGCTGCGACGTTCACGTGGAGGCTGGGGGGGAGTCCATGTCCCAAACGGCATGTTGCATGATACATGGGGACTGGCAAATATACTGATCACTGGTTGCTAGTTGACCTGCATGGTGGGAATGTCAGCGTATATACTGGTAGAGCCCAAACATGACCTCCGTTTTGAGAGGAAATTTGAATATATATATATATTTGCAGTGGCTGGTGGTGCAAAATAGAGATCACGAAAAAGCTGTGGGTCGAGGTAAGTCCAAGTCTAAAGTAAAAATTGCACAATGAGTCGTGCATCGATGGCAGCTAGCTAGCTGGACCACCAAAGTAATAATTACCTGATGAAAATGGCACAATGATCCGAACCCCAAAAAACTGGCTTATGACTCCAACACGTACCCTTTTCCTTCTGGTGCTTTCAGGTCCGGGCTCCAAGTCCTATGATGCCAAATCACCCTGCCCAACAGGTTGGATGCACCCGGTCTCCCTGAGCACGGCCCAGGTGCTCCCGATCCCGGTTCCGCGACGTGCTTGACCCGCTCCTCCAGGTGTTTCGGCGCCACGAAGCGCCAACACACCACCCGCCGGGTCCTCGGCTGCGATACGGTGGCTTGCTTCGCGGTCGGCGTTCGCCCACATCGTCGTGCCGGTGGTGTCATGGGAGCTGCGCAGTGTTATGGAAGACTTATACTGATTGGCCTTCTTCTATTGCGGGTGGCCCGAGGGGCCGATCAGGCATGCCCCGCAACAATGACATTGTCTTTGTGTGGGTGTATCATCGAAAAGAATCATGCAAGTGAGGAGGCTATTGCTAAAATGTTAGTGAAGAGGCTTTTGCAATCATCATTGCACCAAAAAAACTTTTTTGTTTATCAGGTTCCAGTGGGCCGAATGGTGTACCCTCAAAGAATACCAGCTCAATCATAGCGTCACCAAAAGGTGTAGTTGACATTTTTCGACATCATCCAGAAAAAATAACAATACCACCATGTGGTTTGTCTTGAAGGAAGCATTCTATTTTGCATATGGTTTCCCGTTTTTCAACTTTGGGAGATCGGGGACATTTTGACAAGTGGGTGCACAGTGACCCTCAATTGGCAAACGCCCTCACACATCTTCTGACAAATAGTCTTTGGTGAGACAGTGCTGTCTTAAAGGTTTTGAACATTGGTGCGTTCGAGGCAAAAAACCTGTTGAATGGTCGAGCAAATGGCAGCCCTTATTTGTTATGGCCTATGGTGCATCCTAGCGCCCTGCTGCTGTTGTGCAACCCCAAAACCCTAAGGGCCTAAGGGTGAAGGAGAAAATGACAGAATTTTGTGGAAGGTTGAGTAATGTTGGATGTGTTGCAATTTGTAGTGGTCCAGCCCAGAACCCATGTTTTTGGGATTGGCACCCGGGGGTGTGGGGAAAGTTGCCAGGTGTAGCTTGTCCAACAAAAAATTGGACGTCTGGATGGATGTTTGTAGATTGCATGAAAAACTTGGAATGACTCCGATTTGCCTAAGGGCCCGCAAAAACATCATTATTACATATTCCCATAATGATAAACACTCACCGGATATAGGGACACTAAAATCACCCTATCCCCCAAAACGACCAGAACGACACCTGTTCTCCCATGGTCAGTCGTCCTGGCCAGCTACTTGCTGCTCAGAACTAAGACAAAAGGGTAGCCCAAAGGATTCCAACGGTGTCTGCTGGGGTTTCGCTGATAGCCTTTGCAAAAGGTTGGAAAACTGAAACTATTTCAGTGCCACTTGCTATGTAGTTCCAAATGGTTCCAACTACATCCTCAAAGGGTATAGTTAGGCCCTACAACCTCAGGAGGTAGTTGGAGCCCCCAGGGTACTTGCGCCAACCAATGCTCCACCAATAATCACCATTAAAGGATGGATGCTCCCAATGCCCCCGTTCCTCAATAACTCACTAGCACTGAGGGCATTTAAGGGGCCCACCCTTCATAGGGGATCAAACACATCAATAGGCCAGCAATGTTGTGGAAACCATCTGGTTAGGGTGCCTAAGTCTAACTATCAAAAAATGCCGATGACATCAAAAACATTCAAAAACAACATCAATACCCCGTTCATCTCAAGGCCAAGCGATCCTAAACATCCTAAAACAATTATAGGAGCGGAAAACCCCACATGTTAACAACTTCACAAGACACAGGAGCAAACAATTGGTGGTTGGTGGTTGGTGGTGGTTGGTTGGTGGTTGGTGGTGGTCGGTTCGTTGTTTGTGGTTGGTTGGTGGTGGTTGGTTGGTGGTTGGTGGTTGTTGTTGGTAGTGGTGGTGCCAGGGCGTGCGTCCTACCCCTTGGAGAGCACTAAAGAGCTGCGCCTGCCACGCAAATCACGCCGGCACAGCGGCGGAGTCCCAGCAGCCTGCAGGGCGACGCCAAGGCGTACGTAGGACCCTCTGGACACCACCAAAGTGCTGCGCCTGCCACGCAAATCACACCGGCACAGCGGCGGAGTCCCAGGAGCCTGCAGGGTGACGCCAAGGCGTACGTAGGACCCTCTGGACACCACCAAAGTGCTGCGCCTGCCACGCAAATCTCACCGGCACAGCGGCGGAGACCCACAAGCCCCGCGCCGACGCCAGGGCGTACATCCGACCCGTGGCAATTGGTTGGTGGCGATTGGTTGGTGACAATTGGTTAATTGGTTCATCACAATTGGTGTCAATTGGTTGGTGAAAAAATTGGTTGGTAGCAATTGGTGCGTGGACAACTGGTTGGTGACAATTGGATTGGTTGGTGACAAGTGGTTGGTGGCAATTGGTTGGTGGGTGGACAATTGGTTGGTGACAATAATTGGTTCATGGAAGTTTGTTGGTGGCAATTGGTTGGTGGCAGTTGGTTGGTGGCAATTGGTTGGTTTTTAATTGGTTGGTGATAATTGGTTAGTAGCAATTGGTGGGTGGACAATTGGTTGGTGACAATTGGTTGGTGACAATTGGCTGGTGACAATCAGTTGGTAGGAATCGGTGGGTGGCAATTGGTAGGTGGCAGTTTGTGGGTGGCAGTTGGAGCGAGGAGGAGGAGGGAAGGAGGAGCGGATACCACACTAAAAGCAAAAAAACACGTCAATGTGGTGAATTACTGGGAATATCAGGCACATTGCACAGAATTCGGCCCCTTCTGCATTTCACAGAATCGATCCCTCTTAAAACTGCAGGGGTTCCATTTTGCTCCGGCTTACGTTTTGCCTCCCCGCATCGTGTGCCGGTGAAAGGGGCGCCAATCCAAGAAACCCAGAGCAAACGAAGGGGGACTGGTATATGTATCGGCCGAATACATGTGTGATATCCATCCATGTAGGTACCCTAGGGCTCCTGTCCCACGTCTTCAGAAGGTAATGCGTTGGAACCCAAACGGGGTGTAACTCTTCCAGTCCCTCTTGGGGTCTCACTCCAGATGTCGCCATGGCGCAGTTTCGCATCCAAGGCGATGAACTTGGCACCTGGCTGTGACCCAACGGTGCGGTGCGCGGAGGGAGGGGTGCCTGGAGGGAGCGGCGGTGCGCGGAGCCTCCAGGCCGTGTTTCGCACCAGGAATCATAGAGCTTGGGGTGCCGAGAGCACTCGGAGGAAGGGGTATAGGTGCCCCGCGAAACACATCCACTCACTCAAAACCACTCCGACCTGTGAATCGTGCTGCCTGAAAAGTAGACTCCAGCCCGAGAAGAAAAAAGAGCGGGACGCTATGCGTGGGTGTTTTCCCGTGCTTCGTTGTTTAGGCCTGTTTAGTCGCAATAGGTGGTATTGTAGTTGGTCCTGGATGCTTGCCACAGAAGTTAAGTTTATATAGAGCTTTCCTGTGTTACAACTTACAACCATTCACCCTTGACCTGTGGGAACTTGATGCCATCAACCCTTGACCTGTGGCAATGGTACTGCAAATTGTGATGATGATGCCGATGGCACTGGCAATGCTTATGACAAGTGTGATGGTCATGCTGTGACCTGTGCGAGTTTGATGCCATGCGCCTGTGATCTGTGGCAATGGTGACGCTAATGACAATGGCGATGGTAATGCCATTAACCCTGTGACCTGTGGGAGCTTGATGCCATTTACCATGGGCGCCCATGCTGGGACAAAGTGGCTGTGAAGTAGGAAGACTTCTTGGCCAGGGCCTTCCTCCAGGAAGGCGGCGACGGTTTTGCAAGCTAAGGTCAACTTTTTCCGCGCCAACACCCCCTGGACAGCCACGCCCCACACCACCGGGGTGCCCCAGTCATTTTTCTCACATTCCAAGACTAGGTGAAAAAGGTCTCGCAGGGCCACCCCTTCCGCTTTGGCGAAACTGCTGACCGACCGCATCGCGTTTTGCAATGAAATGAAAATGCAATGGACAATAGATCCATCTGAGCCCAGGATCTTCGATCACTTGTTCGATCGTCCCTGTTCCACTTCTTGCAATGCAAGCCATTGCTTGGGATCACTCATTGATTCTCCGAGTCCGCGGTCCCATCGATCTGCCAGGTCGTCATCTTCAACTATTTTACCCAACACCTGGCCTGTCATGTCCTCCTTAGTGTTTCGGAAAAAATTGGGGGTGAGGGCAGGCACCCTCCAGCCAGGTGAGGTATTCCTGTCGAATTTCTCTGATCAGGAGCGTGGCCTGGTCTTCTTCATCCCCTGGCGCAAAGGTCATTGTGGTTTTGACCCGCGGATCAAGCATGGAAGCTAAAGCTGCGGCTTCAGCACAGCAAAACTTGTGTGCATCCAGACCACCCATAGGGCCTCTGATGGCCGGTTTGAGCATCTCTTTGAAGGCCGCTTGCAGCTTGTGCATGTCTAAATCACGCACTGTGGCCCACACATGCACATTATACAGCAGCCGAGGCACAATCAGACTACGAAATATATGGTTCTTGTTGGTCTGAGCAACTTGCTTCTGGGTCCACAAGGATCGAATCAATGGCCCCCAAGCTTTGGGCGCTGAGGCTATGCGAAATTGGGTATCCTTACAAGGCTTAGCGTCACACTGCAGATGCGAGCCTAAATGCTTGTACGAGCGTACCAACCTAACGTGTTCCACCCGATGTTCAAGCAAAATCGGCAAGGTGCCATCAGCCTGCATCCACAATTCTTGACGCTTCTTGCGAACCCCCTTGCCTTTGAGCCCAAGCATTATCTCAGTCTTTTCGGCCTGGAAATTGACTTGAAGTCCTCTAGTACGTGCCGAATCGCATAGTGCAGACAGCACCATAGTGGCAGCGGCAATCAACTTGTCATGTGAGGCGTGCACCAAACCAAATGCCACATCGTCGAAAAAGGACACATCCAAAAATCCTGGCTGCCCTCCATCAAACATCTGGTGCACCGGTCGCTCTAACAAGTCGAGACATCCCCAGTCTTTGACTCGACAACGGACTTCAGCCAAGACCTTTTGCATGATGATATTGAAGCATATATCTCCAATCGGGTCGCCTGGCCTAGTTCCCCGACTCGTCAGGGCAACCGACGAAACTCCTCGCATGGAGAAGTGATCATTTTTAAATGCATCCTGAGTCCAACCTTGAACCAGAGGGCTCTGGTCCTTAAAGGCAAAGTCCAGTTGTGCCTGCTTTTACCACTCCTCCAGCTCCTCAGGTGACACCCCTTGTCTAGCCAAGAACATGCACAAAAATTCATCGTGCATTTGCTGACCGAACAGCCCTTGACGAATGACGCTGTAAAAGGCGGCGTGCAAGTCTAAAAAGACGAAGGCAGAAGAGACTACAGAGTGCTCAGCTAAGCTCAACAATGACTGTAGCATATGATGCCCCATGTCAGTGCCACATCCCTTTCTTCCACCGAAACAGGCTTTGCTCGCCACTTTCTCATACGTGGCACACAACCGATCACGCAGCAAACTGTGGCACAACTTGGCAATGGAATCAGACACTCCCTTGGTGACTGTCTTGGTGACCTCCAGAGGTTCAGGACGTACATTGCCTTCGTTGAGAGTCAAGGTGACTCCTGAGAGCTCGAGAACCAAGGAAGCACTGTCATCATAGTTGGCAACAACATTCTGGACTGTCCCAATGGCCATGTCCATAGCCTCCCTTGTCAGGGTGGCTGTGCCAGTGACTCCAGCCTTGATGTTGTCCAGAACTTCGCTTTCTCCCAAGCCAGAGATGTCATCCTTTGTGATGTGCTTCTTGCAAAATTCCTCCCAGGCCTTCTTGATCTGAGCCTTCTCAGCAGCTTCATTGGAGTCTGCTTGCTTTTCAGATTTCTCAAAGGCTCTGTTGATCGACCCCAGGAAGAGATGCTTGTCAATGAGAGAGCGGGTTGCAGAATCAAGGTCATAGTAATCCAGCTCAGCAAACTCAAGTCCTGCTGATCCTGTCGATTTCAAGGCCTTCTTCACGATCTCACTCTGAGTCAGCTCCAATCCTGTCACAATGGCTCCATCGAAGCAGCGCGCTGGGTAGCCATGGGTGGAAGTGTTTCCTTTCAATGTATGGAGCACCTCGTGTAAGTGGAAGAGGGCAAGATTTGAAAACTTCCCAACAGCCACTTTGATCTTGCCGAGAGTGTTGTCTTCACAGGCTCCGAAAGAGGGATCCAACAGGCTCTGGTGTTTGTGGTACACGAGAAAGTCGAATTCTCTTGATGCTGCCAGGGTTGATTGCCCAAACAATTCAACACGGGATAGGCCTTGGCCTATGGCCTGCTCTGTGGCCATCCAGGATTCCCTCCTCAATATTCTTTTCCCGAAAGCATTGCGAAGGGTTCTTCCGGAAAATCCTTTGAACACTGACACTTCGACACTTACACTTACACACTGACACTTCCACCACACTTGCACTACAACATGAACGCTATACGTACCCCAGTGCACGTGGAAGAGCGCAAGCATCCAAGTGCTAAGTATGCAAGTGTCAAAGTATGCAAGTGTAATGATGCAAGTGCGATGATGAGCATGGAAAACTAGCACGGGAGATGTCCTATAATGAAAAACATTCCCCACTTTATAAATTCTCTCTTAAAGGCGGAGGGTGGGACGAACAGCGTCAACCGAAAGTGCAACCCTCTGCGGAGATCGTGCGTGTCGAGTGCGCGAAATGCAGGCGAGAGTGCGATTTGGTATGCAACTTTAGTACGCAGAGTAGCTGGGGAGCTGGAAGCTGAGAACTGGCGACGTGGTAGTACGACAGTATAGTACGCGGAGTCTCTGGGGAGCGGGAAGATGAGAACTGGCGAGCTGGAAGATGAGCACTGGCGAAGTTGTAGTACAACTTTAGTACACGGAGTATATGGGGAGCTGGAAGATGAGAACTGGCGACTTTGTAGTACAACTTTAGTACGCGGAGCAATCTGTGGAGCTGGAAGCTGAGAACTGGCGACTTTGTAGTACAACTTTAGTACGCGGAGTATCTGGAGAGCTGGAAGATGAGAACTGGCGACTTTGTAGTACAACTTTAGTACGCGGAGTATCTGGGGAGCTGGAAGATGAGAACTGATGAGTGGGTAGTGGCTGAGAACTCGCGACTTTGTAGTACAACTTGAGTACGAGGAGTAGCTGGGGAGCTGGAAGATGAGAACTGGCGACTTGGTAGTACAACTTTAGTACGCAGAGCAGCTGGAGAGTGGGAAGATGAGAACTGGCGACTTGGCAGTGCAACTTTAGTACGCAGAGTAGCTGGGGAGTGGGAAGATGAGAACTGGTGAGTGGGTAGTAGCTGCGAAGTGGCGACTTTGCAGTACAACTGTAGTGCGCGGAGTAGCGGGGGAGCTGGAAGATGAG
>CAXAMN010023262.1:876063-891021 GCA_963970005.1 Durusdinium trenchii | reverse complement strand
TGACTTTGTCACCCTGCGCGCAAAATGCGCATGCTTGACAATGTGAAGTTCAAGTTGGAGGGGCTGTGTCATGTCAACATTTTGAGGCAAAGGAGCCTCCAAATCACCTTCCTTCTTCTTGAAGGAAGGCCTCTCCTCTCGACTCCTCTCTCCTCTCTCAAAATTTGCACTTCGAGGTTCACCAAGCGCTGTGTCTGCCACGAAATCTGCACTTCGAGGTTCACCATGCGCTGTGCCTGCCACGAAATCTGCACTTTGAGGTTCACAAAGTGCTGTGCCTGCCACGAAATCTGCACTTCGAGGTTCACCAAGTGCTGTGCCTGCCACGAAATCTGCACTTCGAGGCTCAGCTGCACCTGTCACGAAATCTGCACGTCAAGGTTCACCAAGTGCTGCGCCTGCCACGAAATCTGCACTTCGAGGTTCACCAAGTGCTGCGCCTGCCACGAAATGTGCACTTCGAGGTTCACCAAGTGCTGCGCCTGTCACGAAATCTGCACTTCGAGGTTCACAAAGTCCTGCACCTGCCACGAAATCTGCACTGGAGGGTCAGAGAGTGCTGTGCCTGCCACGAAATCTGCAAACGAGCCACATGTCCAAAAATCACGGGCTCCTCGACGATCACCAAAACATGTCCAAAGTGCTGCACCTGCGACGAAAACTGCATTTTGAAGTAAAAAGCAGCTCCGATCCCTTGCACGAGGTTTCCCCTGCGCCTGCCACGAAAAGTTACCACCATGTGCGAAAATTCGCACGGCACCACAACGAGAGCGCAGTCGTTAGAAGCACCCGCCGCAAACACCCAGATTCAGCGAGCCTGCGCAGTCAAATTAAGTGCACATTGATGATGTCGAGAGGCATGAATGTACTGTAAATAGCAGCGAATTAGCCGGTCACGCCCGCGCGCTTCAGCGATCTAAGCATCAGCTGCTTTCACTTGCCGTAAGAACCCCTCAGTGTGCCCACACTGTTTGGGAAAAAAGGTCCTTCTGTCTGAGAACTTCATCTCGCCGATGTGTCTCTTCATCTTGGGGATGGAAAAGCAACTCCGATTAGGCAGGATTTTTTGCTGGTGGCTGCACATGTGGATTTGTGCATGCGAGTTGCTGGTATTAGAGTATCTTACTTTCCTAAAAGGACTTGGTCTGCGGCTGGACCGGCATGTTCCTTGTTATCATAAGCTTTTTGCCGTGCAAAGGCACAAAGCTCAAATATGTTGCCAGCCGCTCGCGCAGGCGGTGCACTCCAGTCACTTGTGAATCAAAGCCGCTACTGCACTCTTCGTCAAAAGTTGTTGTCCGACCCAAACGCGACCCTGGACCCTCATATACAGGGGTCTGGGGTCGAGCCAATCCTTAGGTTTTGAGGGACCAAGGGCTGTTTGGAGCATCTGGGCAGGTCAACTTCCACGCAGCAGAACTCGTTTTAGAGGTTCGACCCTGGACCACCAAACCCACCATTGCCCGGCCAAAAAGAGCCTCCATAGACGGCGCTGACCAAGCAAACTAAAAAAATTAAAGGCTCCAACAGTGAAGCAGGAAGAAGGACCTTCCGAACAAGGATGAAAAGGATGTCAGTTTTCTTCCAGAAGAACGATATCAGAAGCTCCTAAGCCCTTCCTCCCTTCCTCTGAGCTCCCACACCATAGCCGCCGCCCCCCTGGTGCTTTTCAACGCGTCAACAATGCGGCGGTGTGGCTGAATTGAGTGGGCAAAAGCATTCGGATGCATTCGGCCCATCCAACGTTTGGTGGTCAACAACCTGACTCCCAAAAAGTGCGGGAAACAATCCCGCAAAAAGGTTAAAGATGGTTAAAGCTTCTCCTCTCCGACTGGGTAGGAAATGCAAGACTTTCAGGAATGGGCGGCTGCCTGTTCTTCCCAGGTTTCAAGACTTGTTCCGGATGGGCTGTTCAAACCGATAATATACGGAAGGATTGGGAGTCGTGGCTAAATTAATATGACTTGCGTTGTTGCTAACAACCGGATATGAGCTGAAAGAAAAAACAAAACAGAAAACAATGACAGCCTGAACCTTCATTTGTAGCACATTTTTGTGAGAATTTTGTGACGAACTGCACGTTTTGTATGTTGTTTGATTTTCGCATGGTTTTGAAGGGATCTGAGTGTTTCTTTTGTGCTGAGGACTGGAGTTCCTTCTGCTTTTCTATTGTTTTAACTAACCTTCGAATTCTACCACTGGCATCCACTGGCCCACAACGAAGCGCTCTGAATCTGAGTGGCTCAATCGGAAGGAAAGTCCCGAAGTGGAACAGGGCAACATGCAAGCGAAATGATGCCACACGTACACCGCCGAATGCGTGGTACACCAACCAAGTGATTTTGACCCCCCTCAGATATGGAAGCCCGATGGATTTCTGAAGGTTTTCAAGAACTGAAACGATTTCAAATGATTTCTGTACAAACCCCAAACGTTAACATCTTCTGTTGTGTGGGTGTAGTGTTTGCAGTGTGGAGGCATGGTCCATGAGTTGGCGTATTCGTACGCTGTCACAAATTCGTTTCCTTTCAACACATCCTGCCGTAGCCTCCGGATCATCAACGTGGAACCCCAAAACTTCAAAACTGCTTCGCAAAACGCCAAAAGGCTTTGTCTTCAATCGGTATGACTGAAAAGTTTCTATGCTGCTGCTACATGCACTGACTTATGACATATGATTGACTTATGACTCCTCCGACTTCAGTCTTAAAAGACCGCTGATCCCAGCTGCGCATGGAGCTGCCTTCGCTGGGATGAGGGGCGCCACGAGCTCTAAGGAGCAGAAGGACATCTCAAAGTTCTTCTTCTCGGTTTCCCTGGGCGTAAACGGCAGGCAGTGGCACCACCGCTTGACATGTACATTCTACAGGACCGCCTCACTCTTGGAGAATTGAGGAGGAAACAAATTCAGTTGTGAAGAAACTTTATTGGTTTACGCAACTTACGCAGGAATCCCCCCTCCTTTGTTAAAGTTTTTACCAGAGCCTCCTCTTCTTCCAAACTGGGCCGTCTCCCCATCGGGAGACGTATGTGATCGTACAGGTGGCTTTTCCACCCCTGTTCGGGGTGGAACTCGGGGCTTCCCCTGTTTCAACGACGTGCGGGTATACAGGCCATACCCTGGGAGTCAGAGACCATAAAATGATCGTCTTTGGGTGACCTGAAAAGGAGCTTGCTTTATACTTCAATGCAACATATAGTCTTTGGACTTATAATGGCTTATACAAGCCCAGCTGGGTGTTCAACTGTCCAACATTCTGGGAAATTTTGGTACTCCCCTGCAGCTCAACTGGGTTGGTATTCGGCAAATGCTCTTCCCACAGATTTGTCCTTCTCAGGTCGCATGTTGGTCTGCGGGGGTGTCGTCCAAAACAGGCATTTCACCACAACAGCTGCGCCGGACGACCAAACGCTTCGGACATCTTCAGACTTCGCTTCAGACTCCTTCACTGCCGAGGAACTCCACACTCTGAGTGCGGGAGTCGAGCCTCGGTTGCCAAAGCTTCTGGGCCGCAAACCCAGGCCATCCATGTATATACATGTACACGGACTGGGACCCCATTGATGGCCCTAGGCCTAGTGTAGGTAACTAATCCATACATGGATGGTCTGGTAAAAATGATTCCAAAATATTCAAGCATGTTCCCAAATACAGCCGTTCCAAAGTTCAGCCTTGGTTGCCTCTTTTGGCGTGATAATCGCACTGAGAAAAACCGTAGCCGAGTCTCCCATGGCAACTGCACTGACACCCAAGCCGAACTTCGGAACATCAGCGGTGAACCGAACAGTCCACGGGTTTTGCGTGGGGTGTGGGCCCCAATGTCCCCCAATAAAAGGTTTGCAGGTTACCCAATTGATTCCCACTGTTAATCCACAAGTTATAATGGCTGTGGGGTCAAAGACCGGGAATCCCTGGTCGGTTGACCTACCTAACTGGAGATCGACTTGACCTACCTGGAGATCAACTTAACCTCACTGAGCCAAACATGTTTCATTAACAGTTTTTAACTTTTTAACCTAAAAATGACATCGACCGGTTTTCTGATAAACCCCAAGGGCATCTTCAGCTGCAAAGCCTCTATTTTTCATCCAGCCACTCCAGTGCTGCAGTGGCAAGCCCCCGCCGGACACGATTGGTCCTCACCCCTGTGCTATGGAAACCGCTTGCCTCAGCTAGGTCCACGATTTCTTGCTTCTCAATTTACTGGGCCTACCTGCAACTAAGAAACTACAATGCAGAGCCTGCGGACAAAGTCTTCGTCCTTGAAACACACATTCAACTTCGGCGACACTCTCAAGGACTAAGCTTTCTCCAACATGTGGTACCATATGTAGCCTTAGATCTAACTTAGCTCTAACATAAGCGACATAATAGTGACATATATAGTTGGGGTCCCGAATGCTTTGGACTTGGGTCTGAGTTGTACCGCCCAATCTTGCGGATGTAGTTGGTGTAACCTTGCATAAGCTCGTACACATCTTCTTCTTCCAAGATCCGGATTTGCACAGCAAGTGCATCAACAGTCTTAAGTTTTGAAAGAATAGGTCAGCATTGCATTGAGATTAGTTGCAATGGCATTTTCAACATGGCCACAGGCATGTGTTTGCAATCCATGCCCTGGACGTTGAGAGATCCATAGTGAGTGTCTGGGAATCAGCCGGAGCCACATCTAACTGCTGATTGCCACAAGCTCCCAAGAGGACACCGCGCCAAAAATCGGGCGCGAACATGCGAAAACATACATGTAGGACATCGTCCCAGAGCAGCTGCGGGTGCCAGCTTTACAGGGCCAACACCTCAGTTGTGGCATTGCTTAGCTGCTCAACCAAATGGCCTGCAAAAGTCAGCGGGGTGGAAAAGTGAAGGTGAAAGCTAAAGAATCTGAAAAGGCACCTTCAGCTTTAGCAAACACCGGACTAACGGCATCTGCGATAGCTCCAACAACCTGCATCAAACAAAGTTGGGCGCCAGCACTGGCCAACAAACCTGCCAATCTCAAGATCATTGACTTTGAGCCTTGCCTGCATCTCTGGAGTTCTCTATGCCCTTCCATGGCTGTGTCTTTGCTGGAACAGATGCTTATCCCAAATTACATCCAACAACAAACTTAGTCTATGTGGCTTTTGATGGTTTTTGAGGCTCTAGTGTCTCTTTTTTTTTGCTTGCTCTTGTTGTTTTTTGTTCCTGGTTTCTGTGTTTGTTTGCTGCTGCTTATTAATGTCCAGCTTTCCTGCACTTGGGAATCGGCCCAAGAACCAAAGGCTCAGGCTCCTTTTCCCTCACTGGCGTGGGGTTTACAGGTGCCTTGTCCGACCTGCCTGGCTTATACGCACCTGCGGGGAGTGCCACCTGCGACGAGCTACTGCTGCCTTGCCAACGCTGCCTGCTCCCCGGCAACCTTGCGTAGGGGTCCTCGAGGTCCAACTTTGCAGATCTAAAGTCGCTTCGAAGAGTTGGTCAGCCTGCCTTGAAAACTGATTGCGCAGGCCCTGGTTGCAATCGTCAATGGCCGCGTCAAGTCTGGACTGGACTTTTGCCTCAATCTGCAAGGCGTGCTTTGCCTTCTTCTGCTCCTTTTTTAAGCCGGCGTTCTTCAACCTGTTTTGTAACCTCGTGTGTTTCGTCTTTTTCTTTAACGTCAATTGGCATTGAGCTCAGCTGCATGTGCAACATTTGCGAAAGCATCCACAGCTCAAGATACGCAAAGAGCATATGGTGCACTCGAACTGGATCTTACCACAGCATGGATGAGCTTCAGGCGCTTCCGGGCTGAGAGTTTCATCCCTATATAGTCTTGGATGTATACACCATGTGCGATTTACATATAGTTGTATTGCTGAGATTTTCCTGGCTATTTGGCGAAATGGGCCAGGAAGATCCACTTTGTTTTTGTTAAATCAATTGTCTTGAAATTCCTCTCTGCTAGTTCTGATCAAGTCCAACTTGCTGGCTGGTGAAACTGCTGCGGGATCAATAACTGCTGGGTCTCTCTGAAAAAATGAATCATTGACCATTTTTGTCCGGAAACAAGGAAAAACAAAATCGTCTAAGTTTCTGATTAGTTTGCAACAATGTCAGTGTTTTGGCGCTTCGCGTCAAAAAACTGGCCAAGCTGATCTCCAGGTAGTAGTCTATTCTGTTCCTTTTCTGTGGTCAAGCAGGGGGGTTTGAGCCATTGCCATATGATTCATTTTCCTGAACAGGGTAGTACTATAAGATAGGTTCTCATTCACTCCAGCGGTTAAGCAATTGGTCCATCCACTCCCTGTTTCGAAGAGCAGTGGTCTCCATCTTGGCTGAGAGAGTAGGGATGAAGCCAAGACCACTCTTGGCTTAGTATTTCGTGATCCGGAGAGGTGGGATGGAAGGCTGGCTGCTCAGCTCTACAATCACGCATGAACACCGAGAGCACCTGCCAAGACTCCGATTTCTGTCACCATCCTCCAGCCAGTTTGGCTGGGGAAGTTGGCGTTTGGCGCTCGGAATGGCTCCCCATTTTTGAGGGAACTGTGGCCCTACCTACCCCTGGCTGACTCAGTAGCTCCCTACCTGTCACCAGCGACAGTCCTTGCGACTGGTGCTTCGTCCTGTCTTCGGTCAGCGCCCCGACGGCGCTCCATCCGGAAGGGGTGGCAAGTCCACCTGCACAACAGGGCATCGCCCTGAGCAAGCCAACGCGACTCTTCCGTTGCGCCCCCCCCGGTGTTTTCGTCGCTGAAACCAAGCTGCCGGGCGTTTGGGGAACCGGAGGACCGCCGGCTTCGGCGAGTGGAAAGCGCCGGCGGCTTCGGCGTTTGAGACCATTACCTTTGAGACTTCAGTCTGCCAGCAGCCAAGGCTGGGGTGGTTGATAGACCATAGTCAGTGCGAGTCATATGAATTAGTTCCCCAGTCCTATACAATGACACAATCCCCAAGTTTGGTGGTTGTTATGGACTCCCATCCGTCTATATAGGACTTCTTGAGGTGTCAGTGCAGGGACACACATGGACACACCTTTCACCCCGCGACCCTCAATCGCTCCCTAACCACCGACCGGGCCATTCTGTTGCCAACACTGACCCAGTCACTGACCCCATTTCCCTGAGCTGGATGATCCCACCACAAAGTCCGCCGAACGCCCATGGCAGCGGCCTGCAAACTCACCATGGCATCAACTTTGGATGCTGGATTGCCTCAGCTGTCACTCCTTGTGCCACTTCTTGCGCTGATTCTGAGTCATGACTGCCTACCCTGCCTCGCCTCCCCTCGGAGAGGCACAGTCTCCGGACCGGACCCGTGACAAGGCCGGCCGTCATAACGTCAGGTGACTTCGCATGCATTCAAAACGTCTGAAACGCACGTGAAAAAAACGGAAAGCTTCGGAAAGCTCTCCTACTGGTCGGTGAATTTGACTATCTATGGGTCGGTCATTTGCTCCAAGAAACTACCATATACCAGCTACTTCCAATGGGGTATCCGATGGACAGCTGGCATTATGATTCTGGTTGTTTCCTCACTTGGGAAGACAAGCAGCCTGGTGACGAAATGTGGACGCCATTACCCAATCATACCCAGGAGCATGGATGGGACTGGAAGATGGACCCATCTGACAAATCTGAACCCATCACCCTGACCGCCGGTGGATTTGGGGGCCATATTCTTGTTAGGGATGCAGTAGTAGGTCCAGTGATCCAGTTGAGCTGGAAGACCACAGCCGATCCAGCACACTACGAGACCAGTGCGGTCTACGCTTCTCGGTGAAGACTCAGCAAAGAGAGGCTGTGGAGTGACCCAATCAATCAATCAATCCAGGAACCCTACACAAAATATGAATATTAATGAAAAGAAACTTCAACAAAACAAGGTCTTTCGAGCGTCGGCTCTGTTTTCATATGTGTTAAAGTGATCAGTGCTTTGTGGAATTGGGTCATCCTTGACGTAACAGACCTCGTGCACAGCAGGTGATCGGAAAAGCCTCGGGTCCTCCAAATGCTGAATTACGCAAAGGGAGGGCCAGGAAGGTTGGTTACCCCTACAAGTAGGGCTCCAGTCGTACCTCCTAAGAAGGTATTTGGACCCTCCTGGCACCCACCCCAGTCCCACCGTGTTATATAGATTCTTAATGATTCTTAGAAGGTGCGACAGGAGCCCTAGGTTGCATGTTCTAAGTTCATTCTGAAAATGGACTCCTCCAAGGCTGGAAGCGATGGACGGTGAAACCACAAGACTGGCTTCTTTGGCACAAGACTGGACTCATCCCCCAAGTCGCCCGAAGGTGAGTGTCTAAGTCGACTAGACACTGCCTGAAGGTGAAGGAACTTCTTGTGAGTGTCTGGTGCTTTCCGCATCAGACTCATTCCCGGAAGGAGTCTCTCTATACCAGGACCCACAGTCGGGGTGGTAGAAAGGACACCCCGAATCACATCTAAGGGGCTATCAACCCAGTGGATCCCAGGCAAACCACTATATAAGGAACCAGGGATTTGTTCGGTCCCAGGAGTCACAAAGGGGTGGTGTTTGATCCCCAAGTGAGTGGAAAATGGGCACCCCTAACTTCCATTAAGCACCCCTTTGTGACTGCTGGTCCATGGTTTTAGTCGAACTGGAACCACTAAAACTCCCAGCTATAGTCTATATAGTGGTTTGCCTGGATGGTGTGGGAAATAGAAGCCCCGGACCATCCGGGTGTCCTGGTGGAGGTTTCTCGCCCCAACGCTCTTCAGAACCGCTGACGAGAGGCGCTCGACGTTCGGCGCCTCAAGGTTCGATGAGGGTCGTAGTTGATGGGTCTGAAAAGCTAATTGATTGATCGGATTCATGGGGCCGGGGTCGGGGTACATGGGTCCTTGATGGGTCTGGGTTAATGGGTAGACATGATTGATCGGGTCCTCATGAACCAGCTTCTTCCGCTTCTTCAAAGCTTTTTTTCTTCAGAGCTCCTAGATGAAGTTCGATCACTTTGAAGATCCTCATGAAGTTCTTCATGGTTCTGGTGGGGAACCAGTAACTTGGATTTGCTGTCCAGGAACCTGAAACATATATTTCCCCAGAAGGTGGTTTAATACAACATAATACAACCATAGGAAGAACACAAGATCACCTTAAGGCTTACAGTAACTGGTAACCAAAGAATCTTGTTTGTAAAAACATGTAGAAGCTGGTGTGGAAGACTTAGAATGCACATAAACATCTGATTTTACAGAAGACACATCACAAGAGGAATCAAATGAAACCACTACTCATCTACAGTGGGATTTTTTTCCCCTACTCGTACGAATTATAGCTGCATGGGCGACGCACAAAAGAGACCTGCATGAACCATTCACTGGAGCCACTAAAACAGGAGCTTCAACGCGTTGAGCCCAAATTGGACATACAACATGCCCAAGCTAATCGATACAGCATGAGCAACATGATGCAACCAATATCTCTCCACATCCCTCTACCCATCCAGCTTCTTGGGTTCTCTCATTCACATGACATCAACTTACCTTAGGAGAAACAAACAGGTGAAGAACCCTACAAAATCCACAGACCTTCTCAGCAGGTCCTGAGTTTCGCCCTAAAGAGAGGTATACTTGGTGTCTCCCATCCCTCTGCGCACATGTGGAGGTGGATCTATTTAGGAAGACACACCATGGAACCCAACAGTTTGGGAGTCCCAACCATTTGGGAGTCCCCCCCATCGGTGTTTCCTCGCGCCGAGGGGCGCTGGGCGAGGAACTCCTCGCGGTGGTTTCACCTCTGAAAGCCGAGGAGAATGAGCTGGAGCTCTCAGTTTGGTACTTCGGAACAATGGGGGCCCCCAAAATGACCCCCACCAGGAGCAGTGACCCTTTGATATCCCAGGATGAGGTCACTTAGTCCCTAAAGAGGTCACTTTGAAGGTCCTGGCAGTCTAATCGCTGGGGTTTTCTGTTTAAAGTCGGGCTGCGAAGAACGGGTGAGATACACCTCTGGAAGAGACCCACATGGAACCTGAAAACCATTGGTTTGCAAAGGACAATCGTCTTGCAAGCTTCCATGAAGAGCTCTGGAATCTGTCAAATCTGTGTCATCTCTCACAAACTGGGGGTCCTAGTGCGACACCGGGCATGAGGCACCCCCTGTTCTCCCTTTGGGGGAGGTCAGCAAGGAGGCGGTGGATGAGGTGGCTGTCCATTCTGCTCCATCTCCTCTCCTCACTCCCTCTCTGTCCTCTCCGCTCTTTCTGGCTTCAGGGCATCCTCCAAATCTTGTGTAGGAGGATGCCGCAGCTGCCTCTCTGGCCTTGCGCTTCTCCCTTGCTGCTTGTCTCTTCAGGCCCCCAGGGGCCCTTTTCTTGGGGGGCCCTGTGGGCCCCTTCTTCTCGTGCAAGGCTCTCTCTCTCTAGCCTCCCCTTATGGAGTTGGAGTTGGACAAGTCTTACTTCTCCATACTCTCTGTTCCATGTTTGGCCAAATGCCACACAGGCCGGATGAACAATCCAGGACGTCTGCTTCATTCCCTGGGCAAGTGCTTCTTTGTGGTCAAGCCGCACTGCCATCGGTGCAAGAGTCTACCCAAACACTTCCAAGAAGCTTCTGAGCAGCACCAGCCATCTAAAAATCCTGGACATTGCTGTAGGCGACCCATGCAGCCTTGGGATGCCTCGGGTCCTGTGAAGGACATCCTCTACCTCGACACTTGCGACACTTCAGCTCCAGGCGTAGCACGACAGGCGCTCGCTCGGCGCCAGACTGACAAACCACGCGAGAGACAGCGGCTGCGGCGAGACAGTGCAGGCCACGGAGTTCCACACCCAACAACATGGCCATAGAGACCGTGTACCGCAGACTTGGCATGTGCAATTCGCCATGCACCGCTGTACATGGCAACAGCTACAAGCTGCCGTGACTTCTTCGTCGAATCGCCAGGCCAGACCGGCCTTCTTGGATATCGGGCTGTCCAGGAAGCCGGGAACAAAACAGAACAACTCTTCCCCACGGGGTCCACCCTGGTTTCACCCAAATCCACCACACCACCCAAACGTGCCAGGTAGGCTAGGCCCGGCCGGCTCGGTTCGGCTCGGTTCGTGACCTCGCATCGGCTCGGTGTTAGGAAGGACTCCGACGATGGCCTCCAACCTAGAAGCGGTGGCCTCCAGCCTTGGAGTTCGGGTCAAGGTTCAGGAAGTCCCAGACCAAACATGACCCCAAAACTTCCTCCCCCCCACCACCTTGTGGCCCACCTTTTGGTCGGGCCCCTCGTGCCAGGCGCAAGCGGCAAAGCTCCAAAGGTTCAAGAACCCAAGTTCGACTATCCCAGTTGGGTAGTCCAGGGGTAAGGTTCCTATCATAAATAAATCAGGTCACTGAACTCCTTAACTTTCACGGTTCCCCAGGCACTTCTCCACTGACTTCCCCGCAGGTCTTCCCGTGGCGTCAAACCGAAGTCCAGCCTGGAAGGCGGTCGTTCTCCTGTCGGTTGTGCTTCGCGTTCGGCTGAAGCGACCGGTGAATGCTTCGAGGGAAGGATCCAACTACCTTGAGAAAAGGCGGTTGGGGTAGGTAGGTGCCAGGGAGTCTGTCCCTACCTTCGGATGTGGAACAGGAGTCCCTGTTTAGGGATGGTCAAAGGATCACCCTGTCCACAATCTGCCCACCCAGGGCAGTCCCCTTTTCTTCGCTTCTTGGGTCGAGTCTGACCCAGAATCAGGTTTAAGTCTGACCCCGTCAGGCAGGGACCTCCTCGTATACGGTAAGCTGTTGTGGATGACGACCGCCAGAACAAGGAGACAAACTATATATACACAGTCTGGTCTCCTATATTTCACAAAGCAGTCGTTCACTGTCATGTACTGATCCCGTTTTTTTGCGAATGGGGTGAGATGACCACTGCTCGGTATACCAGGCAGTCACGCTCAGCTTCAACGCTCAGCTTCGCGGGGATCACGCTCTCCCACGCGGTTCGCTCACATCGCCGGTCCTTCTTTCCTCCTGAGCAAACCGGCGGCCGGGTGGGGCGGTTGTGTTGGAAAGGATTGGTTCGTTGGGCTGCGCGAACATCCTTGAACATCCTTGAAAACCATCTACATATCGAAATGTACCAACAGAGGTTAAGTGACCGTAAATAGGACCCGTAATCTGGGGTACCTATAGGATAGTCTATAGGGTTCTTCAACCTCTGTTGGTATACTCCCACTGTTCCTGTTCCAGGTCACTGCTTTTCTGGGATGTGACCCTGACATCAGATAGAATTTAGACATATTTAGACTCACTAATCGTTGCTTGGGGCCAACAAGTTTGCCTAGCTGCCTCACCAACCAGCACCTCCAATTCATGCTTGAGACTCTGGAGTTGAACACCGCGAGCCGAGGACGATTTTTTCCACAGATCCCCCAGCATGCACATGTCTTGCCTGAAACTCAGCAGCACCATTCAAGATACACTCCCGAAAATTGATATGAAGTGGAAAACCACCTGTTTGTAGTGGAAAATGGTGTTCCAAGGGGCCATTCTCCACTTCCACGTTAGTTTTCGGGAGGGTAATACTCTGCCAATGGGCGATATTCATGTCAGGCTCATGCAAGAGTCTTTGAACATGGTCCCATCCCAGTGATCGTGGATCAAGATCCTGTATTTCCACCGTCTACTGGGTGTGTTCAAAGGTGTGTTCATCATGGTGTCTGGTGCCAAGGTTTGCCAAGGTTTACTCATTTGTCATGTTTACTCACTCAGTACACCAAGCCACCAAACATATATCACATATCTAGGACTTGGATTTGCAGAAAACATCTGAACCTTTGCAACCTCCACCAAAGATGGCCGACCCCTTATACCTTAGACCTCATGCTTTTGACCAAGACCAAGCCCTTTCGGAGCTCCCCGACGCGAGCGGACTGGCCGGGTCGCCCGGACGGAAGAAGCCAGTCCTCGCCTGCGTCTCTGCCTGGAGACACTGGTCGCGCGGCTGGCCGCGGGTCTAGGGGGGGAAGGAAGACTGAAATGACTTGAAGCTAATGAAGCGGAGATGCCCCAAACAAACAGGGTGCATGGTCGACAAGGTGCGCATGGGTAGTGCCCTAGCTAGGTGGAGCTATTGGCCGCGAACGATTCAACAAGGCATGTCGACAAATCAGTTGCTTATGGAGACAGTGCGCATACATTTTCGGTTATGGAGATCAACATTTTCCAGGCCTAACCACATATTCACTCTCCATAAACCTCAGTTATCTGTAGAACCAACTCCCAGATCGACATTGGCCAAGTTGAAGTTCTGGCCACTGGCCACCAAAACCCTTGTTTCAGCACCTGGCTTCGAAGCAAAGCGCCCTGTTTCATTCTCTCCACCAGATCCACCACTCTCCGGCGACTCCTGCCCCCCCCGCGACACCAGGCAGGTCTGCTAAGACGGTGGCCGGGTGTGTGCCCCACCTTAGCATGAGGAACGGGTCCAGGGGGCGAGTTCAGGGGGTCGCAGGTCTGGCACGACCCCCCCAACATCTGCACCAATCATCGGTTGCTTACAGGGAGGTAGGTGGAGGCCCACGGTGGTGCCTAGCACTCTGATTTTTGTTGGATTACATCTTGATGGCTTTGCCCTACTTCTGAGCCCAGTGAAGCAACGGCTTTTGAGATAGGCACTTCAGAATTCCAAATGGTTGCCAAACCACATGACTCTCATGAATGTTTGCCCAAAAAGTGGATATCAATGAATCCTCCGTAGTCCCATGAATCCCATGAATCCACTTAAGACCACATGACTCCTCATCCACTCCGTCCCCGGTCGTCTTCTCAGCTCCATCTCCGTCCCCGGACGGCTCCCGACTGGAGCGTCCCCCCCCCAAGTCGACTGGACCGGTCTGAAAGAGAGGAAGTGCCGGAGCATGGGATCACGACGAATGAAGTGCCTGGATGGACAGACCAGTCATTTCGGGCAACCTCATCGGCATCGATCACGTCAGATGTGCGACGGGTTCAGGCAACCCAAAAGGGGGCAAATCTTCCAAGCAAGTCTGGACATGGTCGAATGAAGAGCCTAGGCTCATGCAAGCAACAAAAGAAGGGCAGTTCTTCCAACCCCAGACCATCGGTGATACCTATTCCAGTCCCATTCGTCTGGTGTGGGAACCAGTCGTTTGGAACATTTCTAGAGCCAGAAGAGCCAGACCATCGAAGAGCTCGCTCGCGCTCCGAGGCTGGGGCTCGGCTGGGGCTCCGCTAGAGCCAAACCATCAAAGAGCTCGCTTTTAGCTGGGCTGGGGCTCCCAGCCAGCTCGCGGTAGGGTCGACCTCCTCCGATTTCTCGAAAGACAAGGCCGCACCGCCTCGGGCGCGACGCCAACGCGGTCCGCGGGGTCCGCGGTCCGCGGGGTCCAGGGGCCCCGGTCGGACGGCGTTTGTGGCGACTCCAGGGCGACGGATGTGACTGGATGGCGACGGATGTGACTGGTGCGTTGGCTTTCTCTCACTGAACATGAGACAATGAATATTTAATAGACTCTACTTGGGGTCTATCCTATAAGCTGTAACAGCTCCAGGCCTTGTTCAAAAAGGATGATCATGGTTTACTGACTGTTACAGGTCAGAACGGACAAACCCAAACTCTACCACTATGGGACGTCAACCTACCGGCGTTCGCTCTAGGGCCGTTCCATCCCCGGTCCTGCCTCGGCAGGACAGGCCTACCCCCGGTCAGCACTACTGGGATAGGATAGAACCTGCAGCCCACCTGCAATTCCATCAAATTCCCATGCGGATTAATAAAAACACACAGAAATGCCAGGGTAGCTGGGTATAAATAAAACACACTTCGAACTTGGGTTTTCAGTTAACGCAGTTGCCACGTTGGGAAGGAAGGTGATGGAACAGCATGGCGAAAAGTCCGAGAAATTGTAGGTGTTTGAACAAAGGTTGTTTCTCTTGACTGCGGTGACGAAGCGGCTCAAGCGGCAGCGCTGCTGGGGAAGAGTGGGTTTGTGGGGAGTATCATGAATCACCATGTAATCAAAAAAA
>CAXAMN010023262.1:860556-876053 GCA_963970005.1 Durusdinium trenchii | reverse complement strand
AGCCAGCGTTTGCTTGTCGGCCGCTGGCCCCCTGCCTATATAAGGTGTTGTCCAAGGTAGTTGAAAAGCATGGAAAGAGTGGTGGTGGAAGACCCTTTGTCCAGGGGTGGACACACACACACAATATATACATGTTCTTCCACTCCTTCAGATTTCAATGCGCTGTTTATGTCCCACATCGGCCCACGCTGTTTACGCATTCCTCCCCGAAGAAAAAAAACAAAGTGGTCCCGAAGGAATCATGATGAGGTCCATGTTGATCATGATGTGTCTTTATATAACATGGGTGGTGGGCTGAAGAGGCTTGGCTCTGGCCCACGCATTCTGGGTCACTCTCTAGGCTACTTGCTTGCCCACTGGGTCACCAGGTCATCAGGTATGCAGATCCCCTCAGTTCCCAAAATCAAGGTCGACCTAGTTCCACCTGTTGGATTCTGGAAGGGAAACCAGTTTCCAACAAAAACTGGTGCAGGATATCATAGTGAATCCACATTTCCTGGCTGTTCCTGTTTTCCTGTCCATTCCATGGCCATCCGGAGGCCCTGTGCGCGAAGGGGCCTGTGAAGGGGTCGGGCGCGGCCATTCCTTGCGCGGTGGAGTCGGCGGTCGGCGGGCCGAGTCTGGTCCCGAAGGGCGCGGTGACTTCGGCCTGGTATACGAATTGGTCGAGTTTGACCTCAAATGCCTTCGGATGGACCAGAAACCAAGGGCGTAAGGTACTATCACAACATGATAGTAGCATACCCCCACATGGGAGTACCCATAAAATACCCATGGATACGTTGGCATCACCCAAATAGTGGTACTACCCAGTGACCCTCTGATTCACATGATTTACATGACAATGGACCTGTGGGACCCTAAAATACACCATGTTCCTCCATACCAAAAAGGAGGAAGTCCACGTACCCATGTGAGCAACTCGCAGTGTACATATGCAGAAACATGCAGAAATGCTCCGGACTGCCGTCGATTCTGTTGCTTTTTCATCGGTTTCTGGCGCCGGTATACACCGGGACCGCGTGGTATACCGCCCCGAAAACGGTACAAGCGACGGCGGCACGAAGGGCATGTGCAGCCGGCGAAGCAGATTAAGACATGACACTTGTTGGAACATCCACTTAAGTGGGAGTTTGGTTGGAAGTACGGGCTGTGGCCTGGGGAACACCTCCAACTGTCAACGTCTGGTTGTTAGAGTTGGATTTGCATGAGTGCTTGATTCAATCTGTTTTCATGGCGCTTGGAGTCTAGAATCCAGCATATGTGTAAAGAACATCCTGAAATCTAGCACATTTGCAAGTCTATCCGTAATCTAGACGTAAATGTCTAGAATCTAGAAGGTGTTATGGATACCATTTGCAAACATTGACGTCTCAACCATCCTGGGATCGAAACAACGAGGGTTTCCACCCTCCGCTTCGTCCAACGCCCCACGGTGGTGTCCAACTGGGCCCCCCCGCCGACGCCGATGCCACGCATGGCGGAAGGGCTCATGGCCTCTGAAGAGCGCTCTCGATGCTGAAGACTAGGTGATGGTCTGGATCCGAAACAGGGTGGGCCGAGGTGAGGCATTTCAACAGTTTCTCTTTAAACAAAGGGGGCCAGGGAAGTCTCTCAGTGTTTGACATGCATGTTCTGACCTAAAGGCCTCAACCTTCCATTCTCTGACATCCTCAACATCCCTCCATGTACAACTCATGAGACCCATTATATAAACGGCACATGGTCGCATTGGCCCCTTGCTCGCAATCTCATGCCCTGTCACTGCTGTCACCAACAGCCACCTGTCACCAACAGTCACCCACCAACAGTCTTTCTCCGTGCGGTCGATCTGTCCCTAGGGCTCCAACCATCTCCTGAGAAGGTGGCTAGGGTAGGTTTGGGGGGTCTAACCACCTTCTGAGGACATATATATGCCGATCAATTGACCCCCAGTCACCCCTGGCCGTGCCACTCGGCAGTCCTATGGCTGGCAGTCCCAAACAGGTCGTGTCTGGATCACCGGGTTCTCGACTCGGCCCTGGTGACTCGACTCAACCTGCCTCCGCCAAGTAGAAGCCAGTGCTGAGCAGGCCGAAGTGGTCCCAACCCTGACGGCCGGGCAGGTCGGGTGTTCTGCCACGGGCCCGGCTGTGCCAAAGAAAGAAGGTACCAGGGGCCCGAAGCAAACCATGAAAAACAAAGGTTTTCACATACAAAAACCAGGCGTTTTGCTATAGGGAAAACCAGGTTATCGATGGTTTGTGGGGCCCCTGGTAAGGGATGTCATCAATGTCAGCAAGGGAAACATAATATAGCCACTTTCCATTGCAACACACCAGGTGCTATTTGGTGCCTTTGTTGCCCTTCCATATGAGGGCATTATGTGTGTACGCGTTCTGTCCTGCCCTGTTTGGCTTCTATGTCCACCTCGTCACCTACTGTTTGACCCTGTCCAGTGTTTTTGTTTCTCGCCCTGTGCGGGACAAAACAACTGTTGACACTGTCAAAGGTTCTATTTTGACCCTGTGGCCAGCCATTGGAACCCATTGTGCAAAGCGAGCGACCTGTAGGTGCTGTGGCCAGCCACTGGGCAAAACCTATAATTTGCAAGGTGTATTTCTCATGCCTTGGGTGTGCATATATATAATATATATATATATATCGAACCCCTTAAGCCTGAAACAGTGAAACAGTGCAGGCTAGGTTGCAGGCCTTGACCGACCAACCTGGCGAACTCGGATGGTCGACCGCACGTCCGGCGGATGGCACCTCACCCGAGGGACGCCAGGTGGTGTGCCGAGGTGGGTATCAGAACCACCGGGTGGAGCCCAGGTGGGTCGCTTAGAGCGCCTGCTCTCGGCCGTGGGGCGTGGCGGGAGCCGTGTTCAGCTCATCAGGGTCGCGGCCCGGGGTCCTGACACAAAGCCCGGGAGTGCGCAACGGTTGGACGGCCGGCCACCCAGTGCTCTCACTGTTCTAGCGCCAAGTGGCGCTCTCTTTTGAACTCTTGACGTCGTTTCAAGTGGTGGGCAATGGTGAACAAGTCTTGGGATGTCTTGGGTTTGATTTGAGCCAATTTGGAGGACTTAGGCCTTCTTTCAAGCGGGATGGTCATCTAAACCTCTCGTCACACCCCTTTGTCACACAGAAGGCCGTCCAAATGTTCTTGTTCCAAGGGATGTCCCGGTGGTGAAGATGTCTATAGGAACTTAGCCGATCAAGCAGGTCGAGACCTGCAAATAGACCACTCATGAGAGACCCATGAAACCAAGCTCTCGCAGAGCATCCATTGTATGGAATACATAATTTACATGTACCCCAGACCCCAATGTAAACAACATTATACATAACTATTATACATATAGCAAGCTGTCCCAAACCATCCTGACTCAGATTTCTGAATGCTCTGGTGGACCAGTTCAACTGTCGCGAGACCGGTGAACTGCTCAAAGTCATCCACTCCAGTCAGAGATGGGCGAATCAGAACTGCACTCAATCAGGGACATGGGTGTGTATTTCAATAGGGAGTTCTCCAACCAATGGGTTTTCCTCTATTTTCCTTCTTATAGGGGGTCTCCCTTTTGAAAAAACACTCACATGCGTTCCTTTGACTTGGTCAATATCGAATCAGCCATCGAGGACCGTCGCATGGATTGACTCAAGGATTCTCACCATACCATACTGGTCACTTGTGAAATCGAAACCAAATCCACTGAACGCCCTGCAGTGTCAGTGACCGAAACTTGATTTATATACTTCTCCCTTACAAGTCAATAGGGATATATATAATTAGTTTTGTTTCTGATGGATGCCCCGTATGTCACTAGTTCAGCTGGCCTGGCCCATGTGCGGTGATGGCAGAATCTGGTCGGCTTCGGTGACCCCAGGAATTTCCACTGTGAAGCAGCCCTCCCAAATTGGGCCTTTAGGATGCTTGAGAGGAAGAACATGGCTTCTGGAGGCTACGTAACTCCATGTACTGTAACTCCTGTCACTTCTGCAAAGGACTCCTTTGCTTCGTGTCATGTTTCCACCCTTCAGACTTCCAACTCGATTCCTTCGTCGTTTCACCACCGGGTCGCGCCACGCCAGTCGCGCCAGTCAGTCGAGGCCCATCGGAACTGGAACGGGCGGAGGCCCCACTGGGCTCACGGAGTCAGTTCAACCACCTAGCGTTTCTCAGCCCCCTTCTGGGCCCATTTGGAAGGCAGGCGACCCAGGTGACCCAGGTGAGCAGTGAACTGGTGGTTGAATGGAACAAACATGGTCACAACACCCAGTGCACTCCATGGGACCCCATGGGACTGGTACGTTTTAATATATTGGGGTGGTGGACCTTGGGCCAATGGAACATCTTCTAGTCCCATGGAGTGTGAGAAAACCTGTTGAACCGTGTTTTCTCTCGACAGCGACGGGGTGAAGTCTCAAAGCTTCCCAATCTCCTTGGCCTCTTCTCAAGGGCCTCAGCTGCGAACACGGGTGGCCGTAGAACCGGGTGGCGTTCCGTGCCCCAAAAACCGGTCCAAGGCCTTCAACAGCTCACGACCCCTCTGCAAGCTGCCCCAGTCCGACTTTTCTGGGCCTGTAACATTTGCCGAGAAAAGGGCCAGGGGTGGTGCCAAAGGTGTATTTATTTCTGGGGCAGCAGTCCTATGGCAATCCCACGGATCCTTTGGGTGTGGAATCTCGGGGCTCTGAGTGGCGCCACGCCAATCACCTGGACAGCGACCGCTGTGTGGGATTGGCTGCGGCAAAATCATCGAAACTTCTTCCTCCAGTTTCGGGGATGGACCCAGTTCAGGTCATCACCCTCCGCCAAGACCAGGTTGAGGATACACAGAGGTACTGAATAATCAATGTTAAAACGTTACACATGGATCCAAATGGATCTAATTTCTATCTCAAGAAATGTTGCAGGAGATAACTATATTATAAGATATTCCCTATATAGGGATCCAGTCGTACCGCACCTCAGGTACGGTGATGTGTTGGACACTGTTATGTAGGCCGGTGCCAGAGGTGCCATGGTCCAGCCGTAAAAAGAACCTGAGGAGAAGGTACAACTGGATCTCTACTATAGGGATTATATACAGTCCCTACACCTCCAGTCGTACCTCCTCAGGTTCGGTATGACTGGACCCTCCTGGCACCCACCCCAGTCCCACCTTCGAAACGAAGGTACGACTGGAGCCCAAACGGGAGTCACTTCGATGACCCACCACACTCGATGGAACTGGAATCGGACCGCCCGCCCGCCCAAACCGCTTAGCACCACCCTGGCCCGGCCGGTGCCACGAGTGGCACCGGCAGGTTCCGGACTGGCAGTCCCAAACGGCTCGTGGTGTCTGGGGTATGTCAGATGCGCCCCCTGGTCGACCCCACTCACCCGGTGCATCCCAGTGGCCAGTGCCGCCCAGTGCCTGACGGTGGCCGCTGCTTGTAGAGAAGGTGGCCTGAGTCGACGGAAAGACTGGCCGAGCTGGGCGTCAGAGGTTGGGTGGGCGTGTGAGCCAAATGATCGCCTTGCTTCTCTGCAAGCTGGGCCCATGTTCGATATCTACCAGGATCATCCGACCATCTGGGTGTCCTGGCGTTAGACTATACGCTACGTAAACAGGTCTCCTGACAGGGCACCCGGACAGGAAGTGCAAGGCACCAGGAGTCACGTTCGACGGGGTGGTGTGGCTCATCCCATCCAGTGAGCGGATGTTCTAGGCAGCCCCTATCCTCCAAGTTCGGCACCCCGTCGACCAACACGGCAGTTGGTGGCACCGAAGCGTGGATTTTCCACGCAGAAACAGCTAGAAGGGGTGATGCTGAAAGTTTCACACCATCTGAATGAGAGGTTGCATCCGAAACTGATTTGTTCCAGCGGATGATTCACATACTCAGGCCTTCTTGGATGTTTGTAATACGGCACTTGGATGTTTGGATTACTGGGGATGCTGCCAGCTCAAGGGTTGAGGATGGGATTTGCAGAGGTGTGATGTCCATATGATCCCATTACCTCTAATGATGATGGTTAGTAAACCTAGAACCCATTTGACCTCTGTTTTGATAGGAAAAGACAATGTGTTGGCTCCAAAACAGGGGTCAATCAGGTTCTAGGAAGGCATATAAAGGCATTGGTCACAATTTGTGTGTTTAGTCGACTGTTACAGGTACTGGGACAAACCCAAACTCTTGATGAATGATTGAAGCCCCGATCGAATGGTCAAATTTTAAACCTCTCCAAACGATTGGTTCTATTCATTTACAGGAAGCACTCCAGCTCTGCTCTTCTTTTTCCGAACGTCCAAGTGCTCGAGCAACTCCTTCAGGAAATACGAAAGCTGGCGGGCCACCTTGCGATGCACTCGGAGACTTCTCTGCCGATGGCTAATCTGCCTGCAATCGAAGGCATGGTGCCCGACTCCTCGTGTGTGGTGCTGGTATTGCTCAGGCAAGTCGGATGTCCGATCGATCCGAGCGACACGTCGTGACGTCACAGGCCATCCAACAACTGCTTTTTGCCCACGGGGCAGGGCAGGAGGGTGAAGTGTGGGGGTAGGGGGCACGGTTAGGCCAGAATCCATACGAAGGATGATCTGCTGGACAGGAAAAAGCTGGGCAAAGACAATTCAACAAAAAGGTCCTTGCTGCATCTGTCCTGCTTTCCAAAACAAATCCTTGCCACAGGGAGACCAGTGACCTAGTACGTCTGACGCGGGATAGAATCTTTCATCCCAAGCTAGCGGCGGCATCTTTGACGCCACAAATGGAGGGCCGGCGACATGTTGTTGACTGTAAGCCAGTGCAAAACGAGACACCGCCAATGAAAAAAATATTACCCCAACATTCAGCACAATATCTGATAAACAAGCTTGAACTTCTTTTGAACAACACTGCTGCAACTGTGTGAAGCTATTGATTGGGACTGTGCAGCACCTGGCAGCCTGGCCAGGGCAACCTGCAAGAACCATAGGTCCTTCCAAAGGTATGGGGATGTACTGCTGGCCGCACGTGCAAAACAAAAACGTGGGCCGAGCACTTGAGCAAATTCGGGTTTGAAGTTGCTCAAAGCAACGACGCTCGAGCATCTCCAACCCTTGAACAAAACCAAGACAGGCTTAGCATGCAGGATTTATATCTTAAAACCTGCGGACTTCAGCCTCCTTGGATGTTCCGAATTCCTCCTCACATTGTCTTGCGATAGTATGGACCAAGTCGGCAACGAAGGATAAAACGAAGAAAACGTCTGACAACCCCTCACCGTGGCTGGTGCATATAGCAAATGGATGCTCGCAGCCGCGATGCTGGAAAAGTGTGTTGCATGTTTCGTGTCGATGTCCAAACTGGGGGGCATGTGCCCCAGTCAGCAGGAGCTGAACCTCATATTGCTGAAGTTGAGGAAGGTCCAGGTTGATCCTTCGACTATATAATGAAGGCAGCTGATGAACAGCGGGAGGTAAAACGATTTCGTTGTTTTTGTTGTTTATACCCCTGTTAGCCAAGGAAAACAGTCTTCCTTTCGGGGTCGTGTTCCACTTCCATGTTTGGAGGGGGGCGGTTCAATTCATGTATATGCATGTACCTGGACCCTCCAAAGAACCTTCAAACTTGAGAACATTTGCCGATTTACCCCATAAAAAACCAAGTACTTGTACAGTACCCATTTTCCCATGTACTTTGAGACTCCAGGTCTAAGTAACCTTTGCCTCTTGGTGCAGCACCTGCCTCAGCACCGGTAGCACCGGCGGTTTTTCTTTGTCTTAGTTCTTCGGGCGACGCGCAAAAGCGCCATGGAGGGCACCAGGGAGCCAGTTCACGTCGTGAGGGGTTCTTGAAGGGTTTTTGAGGACAGGGCTGAGAATCCCACCATTTTGGAAGGTGCCCAACCAGAGTTGAACTAGGTGGAGCTCTCCAAGTATACAAGGTGGCCAACTTGGGGAAAAAACAAACACATACTGCTGTTATAGTAAGAGTTGCATACCGTGATGGTGTTTCCCTCTTCCGATCCACGGTCGGGACTTATTAAGTGACATGCGACATCTCTCCTTGGAAGCAAGCGGGTGCCCGGTGCTTCATCACGTCCGATGTTCTCAGTTGACACGACCCGAGGTCGGCGGTCCATCATGCAACACACATGGCCCGGCGCCGAGGCCGGACATGGGGTCTCGGATAGCTCCCGCGATCACCAAAATGGCCCAAAGAACCAGCCAATCGTCCTTGAGGACGAATTATCGACAAACCATGCAGATCGACTACGACCCCCGATGACTACGAACCTCGAAAAAGAACCAAGGTGACTCATACAAATGAAACGGCACATGCATTCGCATACAAGTCAAGAATTAGCCAACAAAAACTGTTACTGCTACTACAGTATATACTGGCCCTATCAGCGGTAGACACGGAAGACGGAAAATGGGTCTTTCCAATTCCTGAAAACGAAGCCCCTTCCTTCATCTTCCTTCTGCTATTCTCTTGAAAATTGTCCAATTGAAATGATGTGTTTGTTTTTTTTTCCCGCATTCGATTTGGCACGTCCGAATACGTCCGATATCACCCGAGTGCCCTGACGTCGTCTGTCCGCCCTTTTTGCGGGAAGAATCAAAGGGGTCGGTGGGGTCAAGTCTCAAATCTCTAGGTTTTGAGGGACCAGTCGGGCTGTGAACGGAGCGTCTGGGCAGATGTTGGTTGCACACTTGAGGGTCTCACCTCTATAGTTATACAGAATCAATCAACCACGAGTTCAAGGCCAACTATGGTCTGTCTCTGGGCCAAGCCTTGTAGCTACTCTGTACTCCTATCTACCGCGAACCCTCGCTGTCATCTTCGCCGCAGCCAGTCGAAGAAGCCGCGTGCCCGGCGTCCTGGAGAGCCGAGGCCGAGCAAATGTTTCAACAACTGAATCGAAGTGAAAGAAGTTCAGGACTCCCTTGGTTGGTGGTGGTTTCAACCTACAGATCCACACCTGCTCGTTATTTGCATTTGTTTGGGTTACATGCGGAGGATCAAAACGTAATTGGTTTGAAGATGCAGTCATGGATTCACACTGTAAACTCGGAAGGTCATCATCATGATCATCATCATCATCATCATCATCATCACCATCATCCACCTCCTCATCGTCATCATCATCCTCCTCCTCATCATCATCATCACGACCGAAGTGCGATGGTCTTCAAGCATAACCTCCCTGCAGTTTTCGATCGGCCACTTTCGGCCGCTCGACTCTGCCGTGATCTGTCACTCGACTTGCCAGCTATCAGATCGGCTACGTCCCTTCATCGTTCAGCAAGTGGTTGGACCTTGCACAGAGATCCCTAAGTAGTGGACACCCATTGACACCCTAGGCTTTCAAGACAATTAAAACAAAGGTTGACCTGGTTGCGTGGTGCCAGATCCTTAGTAAAACAATGGTGGTTTGGTATACAGACCATTAAAACCATGGTTGTTGGAAGCCTAGGGGACAGCTAGACCGCGCTGGCTCAACAGGACACAACAGGAGCCGGTGATCAACAAGCCAACTCTGCTCTACCTCGCCAGCTCTCTGCTCTCTCGCTTCTTGCGCCCGTATACCTCATGCACTCCATGTATACCCCATACACTCTACATTGACCCCTCTGGCACCACCCCTGGCCTGATCGGCATTCTTATGGCAGTCCCAAACGGCTCGTGTCTGGCTTCGTGACCGACTGGTCCAAACCACGGCACAGCCCCGTCACAGAGATGTCCCACCCGTCACCTTCGCAGAGTGAATCCCAAAAGGAACGTGTGGCTTCATCGAGTTCTCCACGGCTTTTTCCTGGGACGCCAAGCAGTGTGGGAAACCACACAGCGCAGCCCTTCCCTGGTTCCCACTGAGGAACATGGTGAGAACCAGGGGCCCATGTCGAACTTCTGATCCGTCGCAACCCGGCGGAGAAGGTGATAGGCTCTTCTTGGATCGACGGATCTGATAGGCTCATCGTCGGGTCTTCGGGCTTTTCAACGCGGTTTTGGTCCCGCTTTTTTGGGATAGAAGAACCATGAAAGAAGAACATATAGCCTTCTCCAACTTCTATGCCTATAGTCGATAAAACCGGTGATACCATGGTTCATATTATCCCCCGGAAGATGACGGTGTCGATCGGTTTTGCATGGCATGGCTTTCTGGGTTGAATTCCAGGTGCCAGAGTTTTAGCTGGTTGTTTGTTGGCTTTCAATGGCGAGTTTGTTAGTAACGAATCGAAGGGACTTACTCTACTTGATTCTCTTCAGGGTGGAGATGGTTTTGGTGAATCTCCACTTGATTCACTCGACTTACTCCACTTCCCTCCACTTCCCTTCGTTGAGACGACTTTCCCAGTGACCGATCAATCGCTTGAATGCAATGGGATCCTTTCCTCAGCGCCAGCGAAGTAGACCGGTCGGTGCAAAAGGGATCTACCCAGGCGCTGGTGTGAAGCCCTTTGCCCTAGAAGTCCAAAGACTATTTTAGGCACCACATGGCACCACCCAAGTAAAGGAAGTTCCTTTTCGGATCACCTAAAGACCATTCTGTAAATATAGTCTTTGACTCCCAGGTGTTTGTTTGGGGGGGGGCTCCAGTCGTACTTCCCCAGTCCACTCATTGCTTTCGGCGCTTCGTTTGGAGGATGGGAGTGTGCGAAGCCCGCCCCTCCCAAGCTTTGGATTTGGGACCGGAGCTAGTGGGGTGTCCCAACCCAAACACGACCCATGGGACTGCCATAGGACTGCCGATCAGTTGGGGTGGTGGTTTGGGGGGTCAATGGGGCGGCATATATGGCAGTCCCATGGAGTGTCTGGGCAAAGTCACCAAAAACAGGTGACTTACGGTGATCGGACACGCAGGGTGATCCGACACACAGCCAAGCACAAAGGTTAATGTGAGCCACTGGTCGCCAACACATGTTATATTTTGTCTATCCTTGAAAAGGACTGCTGGAAGAGAAGTCTCTACAATCCAGTGGTTTCAGGGTCAATCTGATATCATTGTGCTGTTTTTTTGGCACATAGGGTTCTCATAAAGACAAGATATACGTTCTTAGTTCTCCTTGGGTTTTTAAGAGTCACTTTCCGCACCTCCCCCACACCCCCTACAGATTCACTGTGCTCGCAGAAGCCATCACTTCAGCCGCTTTCCTCACCCGCCCCCTCGGCAGGCTTTCCTCACTCGCTGGTCTAAACTCGTCCGAAACGTGACCCCTCTCAGGTCTGTCACGACTCCCCGAAGAGGACGAAGTTGGAGGTCGGACTTGACGTCTCGAAGCTGTTTCAGAACCACTCACCCCCTGTTCGATGTCAGGCATGGTCCGGCCAGGAAAATGCACCTCGAGGGAGAAAATGAATGGGCACCCTTGAGGGTGTACAGGCCACATATAGTAGTTCTTAAATGAGCGCAAGTGCATGCTAACGTATCGGAGATTCACTCTGTGTAACACGTGCAAGTGGCTTGGAAATGCCAAATGCAGCACTGTGATCACCCACCAAACGTACATGGATGGAGTCTGCTGATGATATCAAGATTCTGAGGGTAGAAGTCAACCCTCAACCTACGCCCACCTTCTCACCACGCGTCTCACGCCCGCGATGAACGAATGCACCTCCTTCCGGTACGCTTCCTGGGGGAGGTCGACGCTTGACGATGGTGCAGCGAGGTCCGGTCACCGTCGTCTCAAACGGCTCTCGGGAGCAATCCTCCGGAGCGCTGGAAACTACCTGGAGTCGACCCGTACGTACCTCAGAAAATGGGTACAAGTACCTGTTTTTATGGGGTCATGTCCAAATTTGAAAGGTACTTTGGAGGGTCTAGGTAGACGAAAGCCCTAGGGCTCCTGTCCCATCTTCTCAGGTGGTGAGACCCCCGGGCATGGCGCCTATTTGTGTCCAGTCTTCGAAACGGAGCTAGTTGGAGCCTTAGGGGAAGTCAATGTCATCTCAACTTAACAGCTCCCTCCAAGCCATCTTGAAGATGGGCGTCATCTGTCACCCACTTTGGGCACTAAGGCAAAATTTAAAGCAACATCTAGTACATCACTTACACATGTGCGCCGAAACATCATCCTAACCTTCTAGAGTCCTGTATGGGAAAAGTTAGACACATATACATCCCGGTGCTATATGGTATCGGGGGTTGCGCCTGCTCAATTTTAGATACGGGTAGCCAATGTATAAAGCAAAATCAATATCGAGGAATCATGGTAGCTTAATCCCCCCAAAAAAAGACACTATTTATTGGGTGTTCACAACATCTAACTAACCATGAAGAATACTTTTTGAGAAAACAATATGGGGTAGCTAAGGATTGGGTATATTCCATGTACCAGCAACAGTGGGTGATGATGGCTAGAAAAGGCCTTTCTCTAAAGCAGTGATACAGTAATTGTTTACCGACTGTTACAGGTAATGGGACACCCCCAAGCCAAGGACACAACGAGAATGGACAATTCCGGATGAAACTTTTGCCTCCAGCACTATGTCTTTGGAATGATTGGACATATAACATTGGTAATACCCGGCATTTCTCCAATTAGATGTGTCTGACTGTATTCATAGCTTTTGGTAACATGTGAAGCATCTTGCCATTGTTGGTGCCTATGCTTCCATGCATCCATTGGTGGATTGGATGGGCGTTGCAGCATGCTGGGTTGAGAGGGGCCCTCTCAGGTTTCGGAAGATGTTGAAAATTCCGAAAAGCCTCTCAAGCAAAAGTGACAAATGCAACAATTGGTGAGAATGAATGTGCATCTTTATTCATATATGTTGTTGGAAGGTCTTTTGCACGTTGTATTTGGAACATGTGTTGGTTTGCCGCTAAGCAGCTCCTAGTTCAAGAGTATTTGATTAACAGCAACAAGCTAAAAATCAAATCATATGTGCCCATGCGTGTGTGTGTGTATATGTGCATTGGTTGATTGGACGGGCTTGCTGAATTGACTTGGTAGAATTGCTTGCTGGGCCCTTTCAGGTTTCTGAAAATACTTAATTTCCTTAAGATCCTTAAGCTAATATACTCACGAGTCCCATAATAGTTGTTTCTATGCATGGGTGGATGCAAGGCCTTTGGCAAATTCATTCTGAGCAATTACAGGACTTGGCAACCATTCTTAGGTTTAGTTTATGTTTATTTTTAAGCGAAAGCAGCTCTTGAAGCTACATGTAAGATTTAGCAGCGTTCGGAAGTAAAGCATAACTTCCAAGATCGACGATCTGACGATCTGTATTGTATGATCTGCATTCATAAGTAAACTACCGTACTGACAAAACATGATGTTTGGGTCCACCATGAAATATGCCATCGAACACACAAATTGTCTCATCCCTACTCCACCTCAACCCTTCGGAGACGGTTCTGTAATCTGCATAAAATCACCAGCCATCGAACGGACGGAATACTTGTCCGGTCTGATTTCACCAAGATGGTGAATCCGAAGATTGAGAAAAATCTTTAGTAGGGTTCCTGTCCCACATCCTCAGAAGGGGACAGAACACCCTGGCACCTACCCCAGTCTCACCTTCTCAGCAGGTTGGAGCTCTATGGGATCGGATTGGTGACTTTCGATGTCACACGAAGGAAGACACCACGAAAGCTTGTTCCACCGTTTCGTCCCAAAAAGGTGTGAGAGTGGTGTTGGGTGCATCTCCCATCCGGCCCCTGGAGCCATGGCAGCTCAGGTCTTTCGTCCAGGTCTTGGAGCGACCCAGGTTGAACAGCCCTTTCCAAGAGAGGTTGAACAGCCCTATAGACCATCCCATATGTACCACACAGGGTCCTAGTTCTGGTCTCTCAACCTCTCTTAGGTTTCCCCAGTGTTTCCTACCTCCCTCTCGGCTCCCGTCGCTCTCAAAAGGCTCTCTCGACGGTAGAAGAGGGGCATGGAGCAATCGGTTGGAGGGGGCGTCGATCTCCGTGGTCGTGGGCACCGTCCAGGACTCGTAGGAATGACGTGAACGGAGGTCGTCATCCACACCTCGGTGGATCTGGTTGGACGATCCTGGGATATCCTGGGTAGTCGTGAGGTCTTGAGGTCAGTCATGAGGTCATGAGGTCATGAGGTCATGACTGACTCATTTTGCCCTGGTAGTGGTGGACTCGAGGTAAGAGGTAAAATAAGTCAAAGCAGGAAGTTCCTAAACCCAATCACTGCATGTATGGAATATTTAGCTACATTGGGGGGTTAGAGAGAGAGTAATGCAGGCACATATACCAAACAAGTTAAACACTCAAACAAACACATATATTCCAAGGTCGAAGGATGTTGAAGGTTGAAGTGGTCTCAAAACCCGGGAAATGGTGGTCGTAAATGATGTGGGTCCCTCACGCTCCTGCCAAGGTCTCCCTCAAGCAACTGCGATACTCCAGCACCACCCAGTGAGAAGGTGGTGTATACCCTAGAGCTCCTGGCCTAGCTTCGTTTCGGTTCGGTGGTTGGGGTAGTGCCAGGGTGTTCTTCTCAACCTTCTGTTTTCTACAGGAGCCACCGGGATCAAACATGATGCAACTGACTCTGACTGATATATGCTTTGCTTACCTACCACGAGAGGTCAAGTGACCTTCTAGGACCCGAACTGGCCTGGCCTGCACCACAACAATCGATCCAACCTAAACGCCGAAGTCCTGCCAATCCTGTGAACGAATTTCACGCCTTCAACCTGCAGCATGATGCTGTAGTGCAAAACCTAGTCCATTGCTCAACCCTCTTCCAGTAGTTCTGCGACCCTGCCGAACGTGCAGGTGTCGCGACCCACCAAGCCTTTCCTACTTCTAGGACCCGTCAATGGGGTACCAAACTGGGATAGCCGAACAGTCGCGTTCTGACCCACCTCTGTTGGTCTGCAACTATTCTGTGTTCCTTCCATTTCCCTAGGGCTCCAAATACCTTCTGAGAATGTGTTTGTTTGGGGTGGGTTTAGAGGGTCCAGTCATACCTTCTGAGGTACGACTGGAGCCCCTATAGGTCCATTTCCTCTCTGCTGCCCAGTGTACACTGCACGCTCGCCGGCACGGTCCATAATTCAAAAGACCGTGTGGACTCTGCAGACAGCCCCTGCTCATCCTCCTCGTCCCAGTGGAGCCCACGTGGGCTGCTCTTCCCGGCCACGCCCGTGAAGCTCGGCTCGGGCTCTTCAGGGCGCTCTTCCTCGGCTCCGGTGGTGTTTTGCGGGTCAAGATGGGTCATGGTGGGTCACCAACCTGTTGCCCATGTGAACTGGAGCCAGGAGAAGCCAGGAGCGTCCGAAACCGTGACCTGGTGCGTGGCATGGAGTGTCCCTGGACCGGCCGAGGCCAGTTTACGGGGGGGGGAACCTTTCTGCGCCGAGTAGACACTGTCCTTCTCCGCCTGCAGCTGGGGTTTCTCAACAGTATTCAAGATCATCCACCAGCACCGCCCAAAAGGTGGTGATTGATAGACACCCCTGACTATATATTATGTTCTATCATGTTCTATCGTGATGTTCTATCCCATAACCACCCCTTTGCCCTGCAAGTCCAACTCCTAAGTTTAACTTGGCCGTTAATAACTACT
>CAXAMN010023262.1:837614-850556 GCA_963970005.1 Durusdinium trenchii | reverse complement strand
ATGCCTGCGACCTCAGCGCGAGCCTGTGTGGGACGGGTCAGGAACATGGCTCAGGGAAAACATCAACGTTGTCAGTAAAACTCAACCGTTGTGTACTACGAAGTTAAACTTCAACGTTGACTCCTAGGGCTTTGGGTGGTGCTGGCAGGAGTTTCATCTGGGCTCACTACAGGGTTAAATTAGGGGCGATAGCTCTGCGTGCCTATGATCCACGCCCTGGACAGCATTTTCACAAGAACATGATGTTGTGGCGGGCTTAGCGCATGATACTTGGTGGTCCAGCAATCGATGGCGGTAGCATCTGCGTTTCAACAAAAATGCAACCCAGTATGCAACCCTTCTGTCAGCACCACGGAAAGGGTGTGTCATCAATAGCCCCTTAGAGGTCAAGGGGTGTCCATTAACCACCCCGACTGGGGATCCTGGTGCTTGTTTCCCTATATCACACGACACTATGTCTTAAAGCTGCTGTTGGCCCCCTGCATGCTACGATTTTGGCCACCAAAAAGCTCAATTTTGAGGACCGTCAAGTTGACAGACGGTGTTGACATCTCACTGCAGTCAGGAACAAAAATTGGGAAAGGGAAGTCCAAGAGGAACCCCAATTCCTCTGACCCATGTTCCGCATCTCCAAGTCTAAAAACGCCATGTCTCTGACACGGTGAGCAAGTTCCTGGCTCGTGGTCAGCAAGTTCCCTAACCCCAAAGACTGGACGGGAATCATTTTGGAACACCTTCCTACATTGACTAGCGTGGTTTGAAGTGTTGTGAGGGCCAGTGTATATAGGTACAATAGATGGTACCATATTCCATACATGCAATGGATTGGAGTGATTCGGAGGAAATCAACAACGTTAAAGTTGCTTTTGAAAGGAACGATTATCGCGATTACAGTATAATGCACTGCTGCTGTTGATTGGCCTGCAGTTTTAAAACACTCCCGGGATGGGGTCTCCGGCAGGTGCTTTCGTAGCACCGCCCCTGGACCTCCACTGCTTTCGTAGCCGAGCTTCCTCGGGCTTCTGTGACGCAGAGACCGCCTCCAGCGGTTCTGCTGGAGCGTGGCCCATGTCAAACCTGAGACGGCCATGGCCAAAACAAGGATTCCCTACCAAGGGGTGTCCACTAACAAGCAATGTAGGCTCTTGACCAATGAAACATTTGGATTGGAACATCTCTTCCTTTTGGGGGAGCTCGCAATGTCATCAAGAGTCCACATGAGGATTCCCCAGAAGGGCTCCATCCCCCCTTGCGCCTTTGGCGAGGTCTGTTTTGCTGATGTAGGATGTGGGACAGGAGGTTTTGAGCTGGGACTTGGACCCAAACGCGTCAAACCTGTGACGGTTTTTAGCGTCAAACCTGAAGATCTACCTGGGCCTGTGACGGTTTTGTACCTAGCCGTAGATTACCTTAGAAAATGGGACATCTGACGCTATGAACAAAAACGGTACAAGATGGTACAAGGTACTTGTATGTTTTGTACCCATGTTCCATGGTACGTATACACTCCCAGGTGTATGGAGCTGCTGGGCAACCACTTAGTGCTACAGCGCAAACATCACAAAACACACAAACATGGACCAACACCTGATGCGGGGTTCTGTATACCTTTAAGTTTTATTGGAAGGCCACTGGAATCCATGGCAAAAGGAGGGTGTTGGATGAACGAAGTAAATTTGATGTCATGATTCAACTTCCCAGTATGCACCTGTTTTTCTTCATGTGCTTCAGTGTCCATCTCCGATTCTTCTCAGTCGCATCGGCACCAGACTCGCCGCACCGTTCAAACGACCCAAACGACCCAAAGGAGCCCAGTTGCCTCACTTCCCCGTTGGGGCTTCCGTGCTGAGAAGGTGGGACTGAGGTGGGTGCCAGGGGAGAAGGTCCAGTCATACCTGCATCGGACTTCATCCTCGATCAGCCATGGACCGGACCTCCCTAAAACCGACGGACCTCGCCCGCTCCGCCGAGCCACTCCCAAGTCCTCAGCTCGGGATCGGAGCACGGTGCGCGGATCGCCGGTTTGGTCGGAAGATCTGGAGGCGCAAAGGGTTGGGTGCCCGGTCGCGAGTCATCGCACCATTTGCGTGGAGAACCATCGGATATGGAGCAAACAGTTGCTGATTGAGTGGTGCGCTCTGAAGCCTGCTGTCCTCCAACTCAGTGAGAAGGACCAAGAAAAAAACACACTGAACATGGAGTCAACCATCAAACGCTTCAATTGCCCCATGCTTGACGTCCAAAGTTGACTGAAGGTCATTGAACAAAAATACCCGAGAGGGCTCCTGTCCCACATCGTCAGGTAGTTATGGATCCCGACTGGCACCTACCCCAGTCCCACCTTATCAGAAGGTAGTTGGATCCCTATAGGGAGAATTTGTCAGACCTATCAGTCGGGTCTATCCGAGTTTTATTTGGGCCCAGTGGATGATGATGGTTAAGTTGTAGGCCGTGTCCCAAAATAGTGATTAATTGCTTACTGACTGTTACAGCTAGGACAAACCCTACCTATCAGGACCTTGGCGAGGCAAAACGGTGACTCTCGGGAACCAGAGGCGCCGCCTGTGGCTGCCCGTCCTCAGGTGTGGCGAGACCCAAAACCATCCAAAACCCGCCGCAAAAAAAAACAAACAATGATATATGTCTGAAAACACTTCTGGACCCCTAACTCACACCAGCCCCAAATGTAACATCATAAATCCATATAAATCCAGTGGATCCTAAGTTTGATCCCCTCCTCCACCATTTCCGTCCAAATGCCCCCAAGGAGCATAGGCTCAGGTGGCTGACGTGGACGACACAACATACCTCCAGTGCCAAACCCGCCAGACCACCTTCACATGAGGTAGTTGGAACCTAGGGATCACTGCTCCATGTGCTGTTTTCCCTGAGGACAGCTAACGCTGCAAACACCGAGGGCCGTTTCTGAAAAACTCTTGGGTGCTAACATGTGCAAACCATTCATCGCCAACCTTAACTGAGTTTCAATGGGATGCATGCATGCCTGAACCCTGAACCGTGGCTGTGGGTGGCTCATGTCACTGGAGCGGCGTCCTTGAAATCAAGGGACTGACCATCTAGAGAACTTGCCGACCCTGCAACTCAAAAGTAATTTGTGGCTCCTTCAGTTTCCGTGGACAATAAAGGTTACATAACATTTTTCTATCTGTTCTTGTGTACGTGGGGTGCCCCCCCACGTACAACCCCCCGAAAAGGGTGACCTGCAGGTTCATCCACCTACTTCCTGGGTATGAGACTCATCCCAGGTGAATCCTTCGGACCTGGGTATGGGTTCTTCTCGGATGGTTCCTTTGCAAAGAGAGCCGGATCTCTGGAACCCTCCGGTCACCTCTTCAACCATCCATTGATCCATTGATCGCTTCAACCAGCTTCAACCTCTCCCTTCCCTCGCTCGGATCGCCCGGCTGATACCGTCGCCGCCATGAAAGGCCATGGAAGTAACTCCTGAGGCGTGGTCCGGACCGGCGCGTGGGCGGCCGGCCATGCACATCCATGCAGAAGTCCAGCCCTAGGGCTCCTGGCCCACCGAACTCGGTGGGACTGGGGTCCCGGGTGGGTGGTTTAGGGGGGGTCGATCTTCCCGTCACCGAAGTCAATGGGACGGCGGCTCCCGCCCCTTGTTCGGGGACTCCGACCACGCCGTCCGGGTTCTCTTTCCCCACGAGGGACCCTCCGGGAATCCATCCACGACCGTTGAACCAACACGGGACCTGCCGCTGACGGACGGACGAGGTCTTTGCGCAGCTGTCTGCAAGGCCTATCTACCAGGGTCATCCTGTCATCCGGGTCCTGGCGTTCGACTACCCTTATACCTACCTTACAGGCCTCCAGACAGGGCACTCATTGAAAGTGCTAGGTATAGATGTGATGTGCACTTTGTTGTCTTCGTTTTCTTTGAGGAATGTGACCTATCCAAGGGACAAATCCAGCATGGAAGTGAAACTTTTTCGCCAACGATGTTGCCGCCTAATCAAGTCTACAGTATATGGTCTTGTATGGTTTTGTCACGTCTTGTCATGTCCTTACTGTGTGTCCTCAAGTTCTCCACAACTGACAAGAACCCCCAAACAAACTGTTTCTATCACACGACGGTGACGTGTACACGTCGGTGGGCGGGATTGCACGCATCACTAGGTGCAGGGCACAAGGAGAGAATCAGCTATCTTCCATACATTGAATGTCATGTAACATGTAATTCATGGATTCATGTATACACATGTATGCATGGGTTCTTGAAACATGCCAACAAATCACAAAGACATCTTCCAGCATCTGCAGTTTGGGTGTCCAGCCCCCCCGAACGTCCACGTCCTGTGTCTCTCAACGCTTCCCGGCCCTCGCCTCTCTGCTCGTTCGGCTCAGGTCGTGGCACCGCACCGGCGAGGCTCCGCGCGGGGCGGAGCGCGCCGGGGGGAGGGTCGTGGTGCTCTCTCGGAGCCCAAAGAATCTGCGGGGACCGGTGGAACAGGTCCGGGGCCCGGACCGTCCGGCCGTGAAGCTGGAGGTCACCGGGTGACCTGAGATAGACCCGAACTACCATACCTTATGGGATAGTCTGACAGTATAGTATATACCAGGGGCCCTCAAAACCATGAAAAAAAAAGGTTTTCACATACAAAAAACAGGCTTTTTGCTAGGGAAAACCAGGTTATCGATGGTTTGTGGGACCCCTGATATAGGGTTCTTCAGGCTCTGTTGCAACAGTTTCAACTTCACAGACCGTGTCGGCTTCGGACCTGACCAATCCCGGAAGCGACGCTTCGCCGTGGCGAACGCCGACCCTCACGGCGGGCAGTCGGGAACAACAACCATGTTATGCCCGGCCGCACTCCATGGGATGCTTTTTTCATTGGGGTGGCTGAACTGGGGTCTTCAGGTAGGAATCGATTTCATACATCCGAAGAGGACGCTGGCGGTCCATGACCTTCATGATTCCAGGGAGTGCAACTTAGAAGAAGAACAAGTGGTACAGTATGGTGGTATGTTGATGTATGTTGTGGTTCAGATCCAATGGGTAACTGGCAGAACTCCACCAACGACTTGGGTAAGCACAACATCTGCATCAAACTCGCGGTGTCACCCGGTCGCAGTTGCCACGAGAAGAAAGCCCGGCACAGGGGCGACAATTGATCTTTTGGCGAAGGTGTCCTCCGGTTCAGGCACCCTCAGAATGAGTGTTTTGGGAATTTGTGTAAGTTTGGAAGGTCTATGTATGATGATCTATAAATATACCTTGAGTCTCCAATGACCCTTTTCCAGCAAAAACACAAAACATTAGACCCAAAACAAAAACGCAGAAAAAATAAGGTCTTTGGAGACTCAAGGTATACTAATTGCCTTAGTAAGGTGTTTATGTTCTTCAGCCCTAGCGGCCCTAGCAGACCGGGTCCAACAGGCAGTGGCAAGGACTGGGACTCTGGCAGCTCATCCTCGAAGCTTTCATCCAGCGTCAACCTGGGGGTGAACAAGCACACTGGCGTCGCGGCACAAGCGAATGGACGGCGACCCGCATTACCCAAACATTACCACTCTCCATGTACTGCATATATGCATGGCCTTTGGGCTAGACCTCTGAGGCCAGAAATTGTGTGGTGCTCTTCTGAATCTTCAAGCGTCGTCCAGCCCAGTCCAGGATGCTTGACTGAGCTCAACATCGGAGACCCTCTGAGCTCAACATATATGTGCGCGCTTGCAAGCTGCAATATGTGGTCTAGTTGCAGTTGAAGTCACCAGTTACGAAGAGTCACCAGTTATCCAGTTATGAACATCCCCAAAACCTTATTGGAACCTCTCTAGACTCTAGACCTGGCCACCGTCGGAACTGTACTGGGAACTACAGCTGAAAAGAACTTTGAGGACTGCCCCATGATCCGATTACCATCCACTTCCATGATGATTCCGGGCAGTGTATGTAGGGTGTCCAGTGGACTTTGTAAGTGTTGGTTTGGGGGTACTGTATCCATTGGTGACTCTGAATTGAATTGGATGATGGTTCTTGACATCTCTTCATCGCATCCAGGAACGTGGATTTGCTGTCCAGGAACAGGGACGTTTAAACATATACTATCCATACCCAAACGCTCCATGTATACCATATGCCTACATTGACCCCCAAAACCACCCCAATGTAGGCATATATGGCATACATGGAGTGTCTGGGATATATCCCAGGTTGATTTAACCAGTTTGGGAAAATAAACAAAATCACCTGATCAGCCAAACCAGGAGGAATCTCTCTGCTTGAGGACGCTCCTGGAATAAACAAAATCACCTGATCAGCCAAACCAGGAGGAATCTCTCTGCTTGAGGACGCTCCTGGAACGCGCTTCCACCTGACCGCCGCGCTGCCAGGCAGCTCTTGGACGCGCCAATGCCTGCGGCAACCGCCTTGGGCCTGGGGCGACACGCGACTGGAGACGGTGTTGACAGTTTCTTTATGTCCTGCCGTTGTCGGAATTTACATGCGGCAAGGTGAGCATAGAACCAATGAACAATATGCTGCATATGCTTCAAACAATGTTACGACGTTTGTACAAACAAGTGGTTTCAGATTGTTTGATTTGAAGCCTCCTTTGCAGGTTCCAAGTCGTTCGTTTACAGCTTTCACCTCTACCACACACCTTTGCCCAGCCGGCCTTCTGCCTACATAAGCTAAGACCTTTCAGAAACCGGCGTTGTTGCAATGATACGTCCTTTTGCACCACTGTCATGGAAGGGTTTCTCTCTAGTTTCGGACCTCATGGACATCCCATGAATCAAACCGTGCAATGCACAAACATCTGCAATCCACGATTGTTTTCCTTTCCCCAATTATAGCGCAGCGCCACTCTTCTCAGAAAAAACCTGGCGTCTACCTTTGTCGAACTTCAAAGCAACAATGTAGACTCCACTCATCCATTCAATCCATTCAACAGCAGCCTCCCTAGGGAATGGGCTGCTGGACATTCTCGCCCACCTGGTACAGAAGGCGCCCGTTGGCATCCCTCACTTCATTGAACAAAGCCCCGTACAACCGCAATTGACCTTCACGGTTGAACTGAAGACGGCCCTCCATCGACAACCACCGGAATCCTAAGTCAGTGATGTTGAGCTCAACGATGACGTACTTCTTAGGATCACCATCCTCGGGGTTGGCCATCTGCTCCAGGTTCTCCTTATCATTCTGCACGGAGTCCGCCATACGTTTCTTGCTGGGCGGTTCCCATGTGTTGAATGTGTATCCCCTGTTCAAGGCCTCCTCCGGGTTGTCACGGAGCCCGAAGCGACCACTGTAGGGATCGGGCTCCACTCCATGTCCGCGTTGCAGTGCCTGAAATTGGGCTGGGCTCAAGCCAATATACTGCCGCAGCGGCGGCAATGGTGCAGGAACCGGAGCCAGCATCAACGCCGCCGAATCAAATGCTGACGCCATTCTCTCACAAGAAGGAAGGATTTGGAAAACAGTCACAGCTTGGTGTTCTTGTTCATTGTGTGCCGTGTTTTAAGTCTTGTGAAGGTGATACAAATTGCTTGGAAGTGCTCGCTGTGCACGTCTCTGGCACATCTTCCTTGATATCATGCGGCGATGTAGTGAGGAAACGTGCATATAGCTGACATGCGAGTTTGGATTGACCACCAAACTTGAGGGATTAGTACATGAATGCAAGATGTACACTCCCTGAAATGATCATGGAAGTGGAGATCACCACCTGTCAGTTTGGCAATTCGGAAAATTGTCCTCCAATGTCATCCGCGTAGCCATGATCTACCGGGTGTAATCAGTCCTTTGAGGATGAGCTTGTTGAGTATGCAAACTTTGTGCACAGGTGTCTTCTTTTGATCGGGCGCTGCGCAGCTACAGGAAGTTCAAGTAACTTCAATCCTATTCTACTTCACTCTACCCTGCTGGCTAGGGCAGGATCTACAAGCATATCCTTGATCAATAAAACCCCAAACAAATGGATTTCTAGAGCCATTCTGGGGGAGGTTATTCCATTAATATCAACAGTCTAGACACTACACTCCGGAGTGAGAACTTACACCTAATTTTGAGCATTCTATTGCTGTCGGCCACCGTTTGGAGAGTGGCTCGTGTCACCTGGCCGTTCAAGATGGAGGCCATGGAGATGGGGGCTTGATTGTGTCGCCGGCCACATGTTTCTCTTCGGCCAGCGAAGCCCGCGACACCCAACCAGCGAGCAGACGACCTCTTTCTCCGCGGCGAACGAGGGCGAGCTCTGTCGGTCAGCGTACGCGGTCAGCGCGCGGGGGGACGCGCCAACACCACCTGTCTGCGCCGGCGCCAGTCGAGACCCGGGGTGGTGTGTGGTTGGGATTGAGATTCGACCTGTGTTCCACCGACCCCTGTTCGACCCCCTTTTCCACCCAATCTGTGGGGAACACTGAACACGAAAACTCTCTTCTCAAAAAGTCGGGCCAGTCGTAGCTCCGAGTTTCGCAGGTATGACTGGATCCGATGCACCCACCCTAGCTGACTGGTGCTTAGTAAGGAATGAGGGAATGATCCCCCACTACAGATTCCTTAGGATTCCCTACTAAGCACAAGTAAGCTATAGGGTATGTTGGAACCCATGTTTGGTTGGAACACCATCTCGTGGCGGTCCCCAGGCCGGAGCTGCTCAGGCCTCCGAGGCCTCCCATCTGCTGGGAACTGAAGACCCGGCATCCGGCCACATGGTCTTCAAAAGTGAAGGAACATACAACTCACCTGGGGACATAGCCCACATCCCCTCCTACATCCTCACATATCGATATATAGTTAACATTCAATATCATACAATGACGTACATAAAGATCATATGATAAAGTATATCATACACAGATATACGTACTCTTTACGATACCGCACACACCGCACACGGGTCGCCACTCCCGGGTCACCCACCTGTGAGCGGTAGCCCAACACATCTGTGACCTCCACAGCCAGAATCTCCCAGCCAAGGCCTGGCAGAGTAGGCCCGACTTTCCCGTGACGGTGGTCACGAAGTCCCCAGCTTCTGAGGTTCAGATGGATTCATGTTGACTCTCCCCTTTGGGCTCTGGTCGGACCTCCTCAGAAGGTATTTGGCTAAACCCACCCCAGTCCCACCTTCTCAGAAGGTATTTGGAGCCCTAGGGTCTTGATAAATATATAAACCCACCCCATTTGGATTGAACAAACCTCTTCATATGGGGTGGTTTATTAATCAAGAGTCTACATTATGGTGGTTTCAAAGCAAAATGGCACAATCCCCAAAATGGTGGTCTTGGTTGAAGGCTGAACGGAGGGCGCGTGTAGAAAGGGGGTCAGCCAAAATCGCCTGTACGAAGTTAGTGCATCAAAAATACCTTCTACGAAGTTCTACGAAGGTTTCTGGGATTTTGTTGCAGTAAGTTTTCATACTGGCCCACCATTCCACGAAACGTCCACGAATAGCCCCGGGTTCCACGAATGACCCGCTCCTTCCACGATGTTAGTAGAATAGGTGTTTGCAAAACTCTGATTGGTGGACCAGATAGTTTTACAGATATCTAAGGGTGCCAGTGCCATGTACTCTGAAACTGATGTCGCTGTCGTTGGAGTTGTGTTCCATACTCTTGCAAGATTCACTGCACTGGGCAGCCAAAAAGTCATCTGACGAGTCAAAAACACATGTGTGCTGCACAAAAAGACAAGAGAGACTCAACACGTTTTCAAGAAGGCATATACAGAGAGCGCTTCGATACAAGAGATTATATAAAACATCAAAACCGACTCAAGACTTGAATGCCAAGGGTGGGGCACTTCTTGGGCAATCATGTTGAAGAAATGCAGTGGTATCTGTGTGACATGTTTCAATGGCCTGTTGTTGCCAGGCCTCCGGGTTTCGAATGACCTTGCCGCCATGATGGCAGGGTCTTCTTGATCCTGCATGAGCATTCTATACCTTTTTACCCCAAGTCAGGTTGAGGCGTTTTGCATCGCTACCCCCACAGAAACATCAACACATGATTAGGAGACTTCGAAGATGATTCAAGTCGAAATGAAATGATGCTCCAACCCTCAGGGGTGGTCTTTTCTCCAGTGAATGGATCTTCTTGTACCGGCCCGTGAATGGCACCCCGAATGCTCCAACTCCTGAAAAAATGGTGGCGATGCCCATGCCCAGCTCATGCCCAGCCTCTAGGAGGTCTGGGCGAAGACACATCTCCCACACTCCAGAACAACGGTCAGAAGACCAAACTGGACATGGTTCCACGATGGATGACCACGCAGAACACCACGTCAGATTTGGGGTGGACAGGATGTCATACCGACACCACGCCCTACAGAATCTGGCTGCAGGGGGATCCATGAGGATCCATTGTGGTTCTCTTCAGCAGGTGCCAACGCAGGTTGAAGGACCCTATAGTCCCTATAGACTATCCCATAGGTACCCCCAGTAGGGTCCTAGTTCAGGTCACTTAACCTCTTTTGGTGAGCTACATGGAGCCTGGCTCCGGGTTGAGCCTGCCTTTTGCACCGATCCGGCTACCTTTCCCCCTTCCCGGCCCGGTTCCCGAAGCCCCGGCCTTCGAGCTTGGCGCGGAGGTCTTTGGGGCGACATCCACCCACCACGCTGGGGGCTTTCTGCCAAATGGACTCCCAAGTCGTCATCAACCTGACTGCAATTGACTCCCACAGCTGTGCAAACTGGAGCGAAGTGGGTTTCAATGGTTGACGCACCAACAAAAACCTGCAAAGACTGAGGAAGCTCTGCCATACCATGGCTGATCATGGCTGGAGCTAGTCTGCTTTCGAGCTCTGTGAGAGATTGTAGAAACAAAAGCTGAGTTGATAGTTACAAAAGCCATGTCAACACATACCAGCAACCTGACATGAGTGTTGAACAAATTAGGCCCCCCTTATTAAAAAAGAAAAGCACACACAAAACACACAAATACAAAAACAAACAAACGCCTGGCGTGGCCCAGGGCAACATCCTATTGGACCACGCCGAAATGTATGCCAAGCAGAGTGAACACCCCAAACCAATGAAGCATGTAAAAAACCCAAACACGCCCAAACATGGTGATCATCCACCAACTGCACCACTGTGCTCACCAGAACTACCGCTTGCACCACTGTGTACCTTGCTGAAATGGCCAGGGCCGCTCCCGGCTCAAACCTTCGCAGGGTTCTGCCGCAGAAAGGTGGCAAAACGAGAGCAAAACGAGAGCCCAACAAAGCCCAGGCTGAATCCATGTGTATCCATGTCTCATATAGACTCTTGAGGACCATCAAGCACTCAAGAGTGGATCGTAAACGCAACTGGTGCAATTGAACTTATTTAAAGAGTCTATACATCGCCACTTAGTGAAGATGTCTCAGTTCAGGTCTCTCAACCTGGCACCACCCTTGCAAAACCAAGGAGCGCGCTCCCGGGGAACACACCTCGGACACCAGACGGCCCCAGACTGGAGATGGTCATACTAATACTTAAGGTGGTTAGAAAGACCTGGTTTGGATCTGGGTCAGACTGGACTTGTAGGGACTTGCTCTTTTCGTGCCGTGTTCTCAGTCTGAGGCAAATCCAATGGGCCAATGAGTTGTTGAGAAAAGATCCTGGCGCCAATGCTGCTGTTTCACCTCTCAGGTACTGGAGTTACTGGATATCAATTCCGCCCAAAAAGATCCGCCATCGGGTGAGCTGCCCGGTTGGGGCAAAGGTCCCCGTACTGAGAAAAGAGCCATATACTGTGATGACCACCGTAGGTCCAACCCAGTGGATCCCAGGCAGCCACGAGTAGTAAGGAACAGGGGCCCCCTGGCACCACCACCCCAACTGATCAGCATATATGGATATATATGGCATACATGGAGTGTCTGGGCACGAGTAGTAAGGAACCAGGGACCTCCGTTTGGTCGAACTGCTTTCAGTGCCCAGCGAGCCCCGCCTATTGAGGCCAGGTACTCCGTACTTCCATTCCGTTTCAGAAAACGCTGATTGGCTGAGACGAAGCGAGTGGTGTGTCCCTTTTTTAGGCGCCTGATTTCTGTGGGGGGTAGGAACATGTCATGGGGATGGGTCATCACCTGGAGCCCCAGCCCCATGTAGCTTGCCAGGTAGGGGATCAATCTGCTGCATTCTTGTCAGGTTCTCCCGCTCCCACTAAGTTGCAATGTCAAAACGTGTGAAACTATCAGAATAAACTGAATAAACATCCAAAGAAACAAAACGCGGCTGTCAAAGTGCCACGGGCCACACATGATGCATCAAGAGGCAATTTCTGCGTTCCATATGGTTAGATGCCAAGGGAGTCGGAGCTAAGGAGTTTATACAAAATGACACCACAAGTTTTGTGATGGTTGATTGTTTAAAAACAAATCATGAAGCGACACACAAGAGTCACAAGAGAATACTCTAAAACAGAAGCTAGGTTATTTGCACCTGCTTTTGATTGCTATAAGCCATTTGCTTGGACCACATGTTTAATGTGTGATGTTCAGTTTCATAGGGCTAGCAGGTATAGCATCGGTTATGGGATATACCCAAGCAGCTAAAGCACAGTCACAGTACACTACCTACTTGACAAACGCCAAAGCCCACAAGAGTCGGCAAAGGAAACAGCTCAAGCAAATGCATCAAAGCACCAGTACAAAAAGCAGCTCCTTTAGCAGTGACGACGACAGCTCTAGTTGAGGTACAAATATGCGCTAGTGAAACGAGCAAAAGCACCACACAGCAATGAAGCGACTCGCAAGGGATTTCTGAATTCGCACCGTTTTCGGGAACGGAACAATACTGTCGTTTTCGGGAACTGAGAGTCTGGCAGGCTTCAGTCTTCAGCCTGCTGTCGGACCTCCTGGTCACTCTCACAAAATGGCTGATATAGATCTTCAGTTGTGTTAGGTGCGTCATCAATTCCCGTCAAAAACTACTTTTCGTAAGCGCAGGAGGTCCTGGGAGTGCGCCTGAAAAA
>CAXAMN010023262.1:814677-837604 GCA_963970005.1 Durusdinium trenchii | reverse complement strand
CTACTTTTCGTAAGCGCAGGAGGTCCTGGGAGTGCGCCTGAAAAATGCTGCATCTCCCTCAACACTTCGAAAAAGCTGCGGCTCAACACTACTCGCTTGGCGATCGCCTCCAAGTCCCTAGTGCTTGCTCGGTGATCACAGGCCTCCAAGAGCTTGTACGAGTTTTGCATCAGAAGGCACACGCCAATTCGCCGCAGATCTCGAAAAGGGTCACTCTCGTCCACTTTCATGTTGAAGAGAATCCGAATGAGTCTCTGAAAGTTGCCCATGTGCTGCGGCTGGGGATCCCAACCAAAGCAGAAGAAACTCCGCAACCACTGATCTACGATCTTCAAGAGACTTTCCTCAAAGCCTCGTTGTCTCAGGGCAGCAAAGGTGACTGGGCAAATGTGTCGGTAGCTCCTCAGCACCTGACGGGCCTGCTCTTGACTGCTTTGCGTCCCATGAGTTTCCTCGTCAATCTGAGGCTGCAGCAAGCGCTTCCAATAGAATTTCTCTAACATGCGGATCAGCAATGCATAGGTCTCCATCTCCGACTCCGTCATGGCGAGTCCTTGTCATAATCAAGGAACTTGTACTTCTTATAGAGTGCCAGGTGTACTCGTCGAAGTTGCTGGCGAGCACCGATGAAGGCGTAGTTGGGATGTTTCAGATGAAAGTGGTGAGCTTCGCCTCCATAGACCTGGCGCGACCGTGAGAGTCGTTTCCACGAGCACCTCGTGAGGGCCTACTCGGTCTCGCTTGTAGCCTTTGTAGGCATCATGAAAGGCAGGGACCAAATCTGCCCAGCAAAACTCATGAGTCTTTCTGAAGCTGCAGCGTTCCGGGACCTTGAACTTCTGTTGCAGCTTTCCTCCGACTTCTCGTTCTTTTTTTTGACTTACGATGGTCTCGACGGAGTCCAGTTCGCCCTGTTTTGTGCAAGCCATGTTGCCCAGGCACGGGTGCAGGTGGGTCGTCAGAATGTTTGTTGCCAAATGTGTAGAGATCTATGCCCCATCGATGGCCCTAGGCTACTGAGCCAGTGAACTATCCGTTCCATGAGATAGATTGAATCCCACCTAAACGGGTTCCAACACAACCAGAAGTACGAACGCGAGGGCAGGAGCTTGAGCAGGTGGCTGAAATGAGCTTGGAGCCAACCGTCTCCCGTTTCGCCCCAGTGGACACATGTTGTCTGACCACCCGTTCGAAGGCAGCCCGTTCGACCACACGTCCGTGCTTTTCTAGGGATCCAGCCGTACCTTCTCAGAAGTTGATGTGTTCGACACTGTTCTTGGCCGGTGCCAGCCAGTCGGGTTCGGTATGACTGGATCCCTAGGGCTTCTGTGAATTGAAATCCTTTCACCTGGCCGTCAGGACCTCTCACCTCCGGGCCCCGTTGCTTCATCGACACCGAAGGCGCCACCGGTCGAAGCGGCGGTGACCGTCGACGCGTCGACGCCGCGGCAAGTCCAGGCGCCGGCGGCGGCGAAGAGTCCCCCGGACTGGCGTAAGAGCTTGGCACAGGACGTGAGGAGCCGCTGCAGGTCCTGCGGCGAGGAGCCGGGCATGGCCACGTGGCCGGCAAAGGACACGAACGAGTTGGGAAGGATGCATGTGTGGAGCTGTTTCCTGGTCATGTGTGGATGTCAAATGATGATGGTTTCCACGATGTGGAACCGACATATCTTAAAATTAATGTCCTAGAATGCCAGTCCTACGGGCTGCACACATACACACTTCAACTGGAGTTTACAGCAACGTGTTTCCTCCAACTTTGCCGCTCCTAAAAGAAGTTTGTTTACCTCACTTTGGCCGGTGACAGCCACTCTAAGTACAAACATTCAGTGGTTTTTGCTTCAGATTGGAAGTCTATGCAAGATTTGAGACCTCCGTCGCAAGGGATCACCCTGCCCGGTGGAATTATCCTAGTACTCTATATGATACATGCAAATATTGTATATGGTCGTACCTGGTTCCATGAGCTACCTCTTGGTCGACCAACCATACCAACAAAAACAACCAAGAACTGACTGGTTTCCTTCCCGACTTCTTCCCATCGATCACGGGCGCGGTCGATCTTCGATGCGTTCTTGGCGACTGGGCAGAAGGTCGAGAACGCACAGTGAGGCGACTGGTCACATCCGTCCTTGTCATCCAAAATGTCCTTAGCAACGTTCTCTTTTTGGCGGGGGGAGCATGTTCAAAGTGACCTCATGTGCATGCTTTGTTGATTTTGGTGGTTCAATCAATCTGCATGTGTAAGATAGTTGGATGATGTGGATGTTACACTCTGACTCACTGAAACGGAAGTTTTCACCAAGGGCTCCAGGAGGTTCCCTCCCTCAGGTTGTGACTGGACCCTGGCACCCAGCCCAAACGCAAGGGAAAATCCAACTGTTTCGACCCAGTGGGCCACTGGATGAGACGACAGATGAGCGCACGGTTGGAGTCCGCACGAACTGGTGCGCTGGCGCTCTGGCCGTTTCGTTGATTCGTAGAACGCGACTGGTGATGAGTTGATGTGAGGACAGATTCTTCGTTCGAACACGATAAATGGAGAAGAGACTCAAGAGACACATCAGGGTGGCCCAAGAGATGAAGACGCAGGAACACATGGTGTTTTTTCACCTTTACCGGAAAATACATATCACGAAACGAGACCATCATTGTAAAACCTGTCAATTCTCCCACAAAACAGAGCTGTACAGGGTATCACGAGGTTTTTGAGGGAACATGGTCAGGCTCCGTGCATGTATCACACACGGACCTCACACATTATATGGTTTTTTGTAGTATTGGCCCCTTGCTCACGTTAAGACATGCACACGTTCCTACACGTTCAATTTCCGACCCGGTGGGGTGGTTGTTCACTGCGGGATGGCAGCCAAGCATCGAGCACGTAGGACGCCACAATTCCTCAGTGCTGTCGAAACCGGTGGACAAGGCGGGTTGGGGATTCCAACCAATGGCAAATAGTTTCAAGTGATGGGAGTGGTTAAACTAGAAAACAACCTCGCCGAAAGCCCCCAGTAACTAGAAGTGGTGACTTGTGACTCCTGGTCCTAGGACCGCCCAATCGGCGCGCTCTGTAGGTACTCAAACACTCCATGGGACTGGCATATGAATGAATTGAATAACACAATATATATATATTGTTACATTGGAGTGGTTGACCTGGAGCTCGTGTCCTGTGGAGAAAACACATCCTCCAGTCCCACTGCCAGGTCGTGTCGCGCGCTCCCATTCACTCCACCTTCCCGAGGGTCGATCTGGAGGCCCGGCCAAGAAGGAGCCACAGGCCTCGCGGGGGGGCGGTCTGTGTCGTTTGATCAAAGCAACATACTGGCACTACCTAGAGTCTCAGTTCGTACCTTGGAAGATGGGTACAGTCGTACCTGTTTTTTATGGGGTCATGTCCCATTTTCCAAGCCCTAGGGCTCCTGTCCCATCTCCTCAGGTTCGGTGGTCTTCGACCCCCCTGGCACCCACCCCTGTCCCATCTTCGAAACGGAGGTGGGCTGTTCGGAGCCCAAACGGGAAGGTAGAAGTACTTTGGAGTGTCCAGGTCTATAGATCCGTGGGACCGGCCTACACGGGTGCCAGGGGGGTCGAAGACCACCGGTCACCTGAGGATATGGCTGGAGCCCTAGGGAATGTAGGTAACATGATCATACCCATGGTTTTTTGTTGGGGATCTGCCAGTTCTATGATATATGGCCTTGCAGTATTGAACGGGTGGCAATTGTCACAAACACTCCTAAGTCTCTTTTCTGCCAACCTCAGAGTGGATGTGCCCATGTTCATGCCACTTGGCGACGCTTCATTTATCTTCTTTTCATCAGATTAAGAGGACTTGGAAATAAATGTTCAACGGTTCAAACGGCTACAAAAGCTAACCAATTCAAAACAGAATTGGGGCCACCTTACGGCTCCAAAGGCTCTGGCCATGACCTCCCTTCTCCTTCTCCCCCGCCTCTTCTAGCAAGCCTTCTCTTCGTGCATCCCCGCGCACGACTCGGGCGTTGCCAAGCTTCGCCAAGGCTCGAGCCTCGCTGAGCGAAAAACACGACCGTTGCTCGCTGTGATCTGCTGGGCCCGAACGTCACGGGCCCGTGCACGGAGGGGGCGCGTGGAACCCGCGCACGGATCTGTCACATGTCCAGAATCGGGTGAATGAAGTCTGTCCCAAACACGACGATCCATGGGACTGCCATAGGACTAATGTAGGCATATAGCATACATGGAGTGTCTAGGCGTTATGTTTCTGAGGAACGGGAAAAAAGTCAAAGATATTCCCCAGGATTCACCAAACCCCAGGTTTTGGGGGCATCATGAAACATCTCCCCTCTCATGCAACATCTCCACGGCCCATTGCAACATCTCCACGGTCGAGGGGCAGCTTCATCCGCCATGGTGAGGGAGATGTCCACGCCCAAATACTGAGTCACCTGGATGTAGAGCGGCAGCGGCGAGTCATCATCCGGACGGACGGTTAACCCCTCCGAGACCCGGGCGGCTAAGACCCGAGACCGGGGCGTCACAGGGTGTTGTTGGTCGGAGTCACCATCCGACCAAGCAGGGATGTCAATCCCTAGGGCTCCAACCATATCCTCAGAAGGTGGTTAGACCCCCCAAACCCACCCCAACCATCTTCTCAGGAGGTGGTTGGAGCCCTAGGGAATCTACAAACAGTTTCAGGCGGATCAATGTCAATCCACAGGAGAACATCTAGGTGGGAACATGTGAACGTTCATGTGGGGGTGTGGAACGTCAGGCTCCAACTGCATCCTCAGGAAGCTTTGGTGAGTTTGCTGGGAGCCACCCTTCTCGTTTTGCTCAGAACCTGCTCTTCCCACCCGTACAAAGATCGCAATGATCTTTGGGGTGTGCAAAGAGCTACCTTCTGATTCTGAAGAATGTGGTTTGAGCCCTGGGGGGTCCTTCAATTCTGGAGTTCTGTAAAAACTGATCCATCTGCACTGCGAGTGATTGGGCCTGACATAGGGCTGGACCCATTGCAGGGCAAGCATTAAAAAAACAAGCACCTAGCCTAACCCACAAGTCCCTACGACCTACTGAAGCTAAAAATGCAACCAACGCCAGCTGAGGTCACAAACCAAGGTTGGTGGTTTCAACTCACTGGATCAGCGGATCGACGTCAGTGGGTTCAATCATCTAATCATCCCAAGTAAAGCTGGATTAATATATATATATATAATATCTGAAACCACCACCCAGAGGTGTTATGAGGTGAGGCTGTGACTTGTGATGTCCAGAACTCTGATGACACTGGATCATCGAAGTCGATCCTGCACCATGCTTTTCGACTGAACCATCCTCTTCTTGCTCTCCATCCATTTCGACGCTGCAATGAACTGTTAGTATGCCTCTATCATCTGCCTGTTTCATGCTTTGTTTCCTAGCGTTCTTCTTACAAAGCCTATAGGGGCTCCAACCATATTCTCAACCCCAACCACCTGAGGATGTGGTTGAAGCCATAGGCAAATATATAATATATAATTATACTAAGAGTCTTTCCTCCCCACTGGCGGCCGCGCACCTTGGACACAGGGGCGGAGTTTTGGTCGTCTGGGAAGAGGCTTCGGGCCCATCGCCCTGAGCCGGAGCCGATTTCCAGCAATTTGACCTGGCGACTTCGCAGGCGATTTCGCTGAACATTGGAGAAGCGGAGAGGACTGGGTGTTATATATAAGAAACTGTAATTCTTCAGCATCTGATGCGCAATCAGAAACTATATCAGCACTGGATCGCCAGGGCGGCGAAGCAGGGCTGGCTCGTCCAGTTTTCCGCTCGCTTTTCGGCTGGCAAGTGGAGGTGCTCCAGATTCCATCCTGATGTGCTCCATATACCGATATTAGCACCCATCAATGCCACGAGATGGACTTCTTCACTCCCTCCCTCCCGGGCTCTCTTCGCGATGGTCGACCGGTTCGCTCGTCCGGCGGGCTGAGCAGCCCCGCCGGTGACGCCGTGGAGCCCTTCAAGCCCGCCAAGGTCGCCAGCTTCTCCCGGGCCTGGGAGCGGACGGGGGGGGCCGAACCAACGCCATGCAGAGGTGATAGACATCATGCGTCCATGAGACTGGAAGAGTTGTATATAGAGGTGAGGCGAATAGTATACTAACACTTCTGCTGAATGTAGTCTCATTGTTGAGGCATTCTGCTGAATAGATATAAGGACGAGACTTCTATATCTATCGATATCTACAAAGCTTTAAAATAGATGGTCGGAAAACGAGGACGGCCAGGGTTGAGTTGCTGACTATGGGCTGTGCAAAAGAAGGCCCGGTGAGATGATGAGTTGTAGGTAACATGTAGGATGCTCACTCAAAGACTTTAGCTTATGCAGGGTTTAAGAAAGTAACCATCTCAGAATTTGAACTGCCGAAACCGTTCAATACAACTGCTGAAACAACCTCAGAGGTAAAAACTTGCACCAACCTTTGATCCCTAGGGCTCCTGGCCCACCTCCGTTTCGAAAATGCTTGGGGTGGGTGGTCTTGGGGAGTCTAACCACCGGTCACCTGAGGATATGGGACAGGAGCCCTAGGGGATCACCAGCAACCCTCAAGCACTAGGGCTCCAATTCGACCCGTGTGGTTCGACCACTCCCTGCTTGAACAACGCCTGGTCAGCCCTGCGACCCTTCGCGACCCTTGGGCTTCGCAGCCGTTCTGCGGTTCCCCAACGACCAGAAAAACAGAAACAAAAACGAAGAAAACAGACCCCTACAAGTCAAAGACCTCATGAAATACTGGAGATGGTCATACAAAACCAATACTTACTGAGGTCAAACACCAGGTTTGGACCTGGGTCAAACTGGACTTGCAGGGGACCCTTCAAAGCAAAAACCACCTTCCCTTCGACCTTTCGGGCGAATTTGTTCCGTTCCACGTTACAGGGACACCAGGTGACGGCGAGGGGCGAGATCTTCGAAGGGCGCCACCAAATCAATGAGACGGCCTGGATCGAGGTCGCGAGTTCGCCGGGCTGTTCGTACGTCCCGTGAACGTCCCGTACACTCCGGACGGCAATAGGACTGCCGCCCCATTGACCCCCCTGGCACCACCCCAATATATATAGCCGATGGCAGGCCCATTAGTCGCGTCTGGCGGACGGGTGGCTCCAGGTTTGGACCCATCCCCATGTGTGGAAGGTCAAGGAGGTGTTGCATTGACGAGCGGACGAGGCCGTGGTGTTGTTGGCGCGGTGTGAATGGCAGGATGTTGGGCGGAACTCCACCAAGGGCGGTAACATCATAAAAGCCAACACAAGCTGAGAGAAAACCCCCTCAAAAAAGCAGGGGCTCCTTGCGGAAACCACCGCCTCCCAATCCCACCACCAAAAAGGGCCGGGCGATGGTTAGAACCTAAGGGGCCGATGAGGTTGTAGAACCCCACGGGGTCAAAGATGACATCGCCGTCCTTGGGTCATCGAAAGATCGATCGCTACTCCCGAGCCGCTTCGGAGCAGCAATCCCGGCAAGAGACCCCAAACAGAGTGTGTGTGAGGTCTAGAGGTTGCTTAACTACTACCATAAAAAAAAAGGTCAAAACTTATTCACTCACTGGGTAAGGTGGATCTAGGTGGATGGCATGACCCCTTTCGTTCGGACGACTTATGTTTTTCGAACCAAACAAACAGGTGGTAAACTCATGTAAACTCCACTAAACCAGGGAGTGTTGATTCTGTTCACTGCTACTCAGTATGATACATGCATCCCCGCAATAAGCTAAGAATAGAAACGGTGGTCATTCATGACCTCCAATCAGCCAAAAAATCAAAACGGCGGCCCCGCCGCCGTTTTGGGGTGACAAGCACTGGAATAGCCAGTTTCATCTACCAGAACCCGACGACCGACAGGTCACCGGTTCGACCCCTTGAGACTGGACCCTCCAACGTTGGGACCTGGTGCTGGGTATAGGGGAGGCCAGGGCGGCCCCAGAAGTTGGCCCAGCTTACCTCATGTGGAACATGACGAAGACCGGCTCCAACGAGCTCCGCTTCAAAGTTGCCACGTGGGTGAGTTGCCACGTGGGTGGGATGGGGTCGGTGACCTTCGGATGTGGGACTGGAGGGGTCTTTCAGTCACCTGACTCCATCTCTCCGGGTCAACCTTCCCGCGAACATCCGACACACGCGCGACACGCGCGACGCTCGCCGACTGCACACCCAGCGGCCAGCATCGCGCCGATCCGCCTCAGCATCCGCAGGTGTCCTTCATGCTGAGAGGAGCGCCTGAAGGTGGAGGAAAAGCCCCGGTCACACGGCAAGTGACCCTGGACCTTCCAAAAATGTTCAGTTCACACTGCTTGTGCTCAAGTTTGCGAAACCAAAAGTTTGGTGGCCGTGTTGTAAACTGGTGCGTTGTTCACCTCGTTGCCAACCAGGTGATTGTATCATCTGGTGTTGGATGCATGGAAATGCACATGAACATCTACACGTCAACAAAAACGAGATACTTACAGATATTACAGTGAATCGGTTGCAGTGCTGGTCCAAAGCAAGCTTTTGGAACATGACAGCTTCTGGTGACTCCCACCCCAGTTTTGCTCCCGCCCTCTCGCAACCGAGTGACCCCCCCAGCGCGTTCAGCAGCGGCTGCAAGGGCCTCTGTGGTGCATAGCGCACCTGTGACTCAATGGTGCAGCTGCTGCTGGGTTCTGAGGAGCGTGTCACGTGGAAGCGGTGGGTGAAGGAGCCATCTTCACCATCCTGAGGGGCGTGAAGTGATGGGTTTCAACAAACGGCACACGGGGCCGAGTCTGCTAGACTGGATGGCCGTTTCAGCGTCAGTGGCTTCAAAGAACCTGATCTCTTCACTGGATCCAGCAAGCTCAACACAGGGTGGTGAGCTTGAGACTCTTGGGCCATCCCGGATGGTTCAGGGGGTCGGAGTCCGAGTCCAGGGATGAGAACAGTCCTTAGACCGACTCAAACCCGTGCTTCAACATAAATGGATCCAACTGGATTCCAAAGTGATTACAAAGAATCAGAGTAGAAGGGCAAACCTCCAAAATAATAACCACCGACATTGGAGATTGTGCCATCCAGTGAAACCACTGTATATTAATATGTTTTAAATATGTATAGTTCTTCCTTCCTCCAGGTGTTGATCCTTTATGTTCAGCGAGGCTTGCGGCTTGTGTTTGTGCCCCGGTGTTCCCGTACATATATGGATGGCTGACTCCAACGGGCTGTGACACTCCCCGCATGGTGACACGTGGAGAAAGTGAGTGAAAACCACCTGTTTGGTGTGAGGAACGCTGGCCTTCCACGTCATAGCAATGCTTAGCTGCTTAGCTGCTTAGTGGAGCTCACCCAAGGGGTGATGAGACCAAATCATTTTGGGATCTCCTAGCACTTGGGCGGCGGAATGCAACCCACAGGCCCTAGACTTCCGTTCGACCATGAAACAAAAGCATGACCTAGTTTTGTAGTATAACATCCTTAGTTGATTCGGGATTCAGCCTATTAAATTATATAATGGTTGTTGAAAGCCTAGGGCAGGTGTAGGTCGTTACACCAGCCTAGGGCAGTTCCGAGGGCCAAGAAGGAATTCCTGGCCCTGCGACTGGGCCGTTCGAAAAAACGCCTTCCGTACATCAAGTCGCTTGGGTTGGGGGCGCCAATCGACTCACCCTGCGGTCAGTTATATCATGTTATATATATATAACTATATAATATATATATATATATATTCATAATATATGTATGTACCAGGACCTTCAAAGTGACCTCTTTGGAGTCTCTAAGTGACCTCTTTAGGGACTGAGTGACCTTATTCTAGGATCTCAAGTTAGGTCACTTTGAAGCTCCTGGTGCTTTCTATTTTTTGGGGTGAGGCTGAGGGGAGCAATACCTCAGAACCACCCAGTTCGGGTGGCTTACAGACCCCCCTGTTCCGAGGTCTTGTCCATTCAAAACATGAAACAACAAAAACGACTCCCTGCAAGTCCAGTCTGACCCAGTAAAACCTGGTCTTTTACCTCAGTAAGTATTGGTTTTGTATGACCATCTCCAGTATTTCATGAGGTCTTTGACTTGTAGGGACTGGCTAAGCCAGACCTTTCGATTGGGCTCCCGAGCCCTCTGGCCATCACCCCATCATGAGAACAAAAGACATGTCGTGTGACATGTCACAGTCTTACAACAGAATCCTGGTATGTTGGAGTTGCTGTTGCTACCAAACCTATCAAGAATCAAATGCTTTAAACAAATATTCCACAAACCCAACGGACGTAGTCTTGTTTCCCCCCGTTCACACGTTGCTTTACATGCCTCAGGTTGTGAGGCATGTAGTGACATGTAGTGACCGTGACCCTGCGATACCCGAAAGACCTGACCCGTTTCCGCGTGGTTTCCTGAGCCGATTCCCGTTTTTTCATTTCCCCATGTGGGGTATATCCAAGCAACGTATGCTGCCAAGAGATGCTAAGACTGGGCTAAGACTCTATATTTCTATATAGGGGATCCAGTCATACCTGCTCAGGTTTTCCGGCACCTACATAACTTTAAATTGTTGAGCAATGGAAGAAACACATCACCGTACCTCAGAGGGGTATGTGGATCCCTAGGGAAGTAGTGACAACACATGGATGAGTGGTTTGTCATGGTTTATTCAAATGTCTGGATTAGGTCAATGTAGCTGTACATATTCCAGTCTCATTTGTCCTGTTCGAGTCAGTCCCTTGAGACGGTGAAATCTCCAGTCCCAGTCCAATTACGTAAGGTCCAGGGCTAAAAAATCATCTACCAGCCACGGGCTGGAAACAACCAACAAGACCCTATAATTGGTGTATATTGGTATATTTCGTTGTTTGCTTGCCCTTCTTAGTGTTGCTCCTTTGAATGTTTTTCCGCTCGGCCCAGGCACCACTCGGCCCAGCAACTCCAGTTCGCCGCCACCATCTGCGTTGGGTTCCATGTGCTGCACCTGCAGTTCTACGTCGGACAGCTTTCGGTGAAGGCGAGGTGAAAACACGACGTGGACCGGCAAAAGGGCGTCGTCCACATGACCGGAACTCTGACTAACTCTGACAAACACATCACATTGGAAGTGGAAAAAACCTCTTTTGAAAGAGAGAAGTGGTCTTCTGACAAACCATGCCATGCACTTCCATGTTAGTCAGTCGGAACGTTAGTTTCAACAGCAAAACATGGACCCCGTGCCAAGTAGAGAAATGCAGACATTCATACCCTCTGGAAGAAGCCCACATGGACAATCGTCCTCCAAAGGCGTATGCCATCAGGTTCCAATTTTCCCGGATGTGGTGGGTGCCAGGGGGGGTTCATCCTCCACCTTCGGATGGGGACAGGAGCAGAGCGTCACATGTTCGCTTTGGAACGTCGCTTCGGCTCCGTCGCCTCCCAAGTGAAGCTTCTCAGGGGCAGGCCGAGAGCACCCACTTGGCCAGTGAGCTCGGCTGACGCTTCCAGGCGACCTGGCGGCTGGATGGTTTCGGCTGCTTTTGGGGTTCTGAATTGGGAGAGTCCAATTGAACATCACAGTCACCTGGTGATCAGGCATCCAAGTCCAAGTCGTTCCTTCTGACCTCTGTCTATCTGACTAATATTGATACCTCGCTCTCATTCACTGACTCTCTCTCTCTCTCTCTCCCTCCCTCCCACTGCAAGAATTGGAACAGCCCTGTTTTCTCTGCGAAATAGTCCGCGCCATTTCTGGTGTTGGCAGTTGGACAGCTTTTCAGCACATCCGGAGCATCGGTTACAGCATCTCCCAAGAGTGGAAACAGTGTTTTATTGAACCTGAAGAATGTTGGGCGTTGCACCACCCCAGTGTCCAACGAGCGAATAGAAATGTCCGCCCAGTCCGCCCGTTTGGTGGGCCCATTCGGAGCTTCTGACGAGAATCTCGGGCATCATTAGGCTCCACAAGCTATCGTATAGGTTCATAGGCTACCCGTGGCTACCCCAAATCACGCAGAGTCGCAACAACCAATTTGAACAGCAGAAAGGTGAGATAGCTGGACCTCTATCCACTCATGACGTATGGCCCACCTGAAAGAAAAGACTCTGACTGGATCAAAGCAACGGAACTGGCAAAACCCTGCGGACTGTTACACGTAGCTCCGCCGCAAAAATCCTCCAATCTGCGCATCACCGTGCTTTGTCCCTTGGACATTCGAAATTAGCTGTTTCTTGTTTCTTTTTAAGGCAAAGTGCCTATACACTGCTGAGTTGCCTACGCTGGGGTTTCGCAGAGTCAGAATCTTCGCGCAACACCAGAGGCTTCGCCAATTGGTTTCCCGAATAAGCTTTGCAACCGTTCACACACTCTAAGTTAGCCTTCGCAAATTGGCTTCCCCTGCGTGAAATTCAAGAATTTAGGCCTACGCCAGAGGCTTCGCGAGCCTTTGCCACACATAATAACTCGCACAAATGCCTTCGCATGCCTTCGCAAACATGGTGAGTTACAGTCTAATCTAAATTCTATCATTCGCCAATTGAAAAACGCTACTCAAATGGTGTGATCGTACTCTTCAGCACTTGCTCACCACTTGGACATGGCACTTGTTGGCGATTTAACACATGTTCATAGACCAAATCCTCTGATGAAGCACAAGCTTTGGTGGGTTCAGAAGCTCCCATGGCAAACCCAAATCACGCAGAATCGCAGCAACATCGTTTAAGAGCAACGAGGTGAGATAGCTGGACCTCTATCCACTCATGACATATGGCCCTCCTCAAAGAAAAGACTCTGACTGGGTCAAAGCAAAGGAACTGGCAAACCTCGTGAAGAAACTCCAACACCAACCGATCGAAATGACCTGGCCTGGAATTTATGCCAAGATTGACAGCAGGTAAACAACCTCCGGCCTAATTGACACATATGGCAGTCCCATTGGAATATATGATCTTCCATGAGATGTTGGCATCCCTGAATGACGATTTCATGCTGACCAGTTCAGCATGAAAGGATGGAACGGGTTCAAGCAAAACATGGACAAGAGACACTTGCCCTGTCTCATGAAAGCTACTGCCACGGCCATCTTTGCATTTCATGTGATCTGCATTGGTCTGCTACAATCAGAAAACCGGAGTCGACAAAGATTTCACGTGATGCACCTTTCAGGTCATATTCCATGCCTGTTCAGGGAAACAAGTGTCACGTCTCTGACGCTTTTGCTTCATCAAACACTGCGACACAAATCCCCGTGCAACTAGCTTTTTTGACAAAGCTGACTGGGATCATGATCGGATCATTTCTGACTGCTGAACGATCGAGTGGCATGGCACTGGTAATGCGGTGCTATATGATGTAGCAGCGGGCATGATGCGCGATTAGATACCCACTGATACCCACTGACTCCGGATCGTGGGAGGCGACTCAAACACAAATTAAGGATGCTCGAAAACCAGCAGTGCCCCACAAGCTAAACAAACATAAAGAAACACTTGGCAAGCCCGCGAGATGTTCACCTGCTGATATTACGTAGTACCGGACATGATGCCCCTTTGGTTTGAGTGATGTATTTGGTGAAGACGGAGTCTTGTGCGCATGCTGCATATCTTCACCCGGCTTCTCGACCAAACGCGGCTTCTGTGCCGTGTGCCACATTCGACAGCAGTGTGATGATGCATCAACACGTGAGGCAAACGATAGAAGCCTCCTTCACATGTCCGCCTGCAGCATATTTGCAGCTGGCAGGCCTGCCAGCCGTTCCTTCACTCTTCAGAATGGCAAAGCTGTAGAACTGCAAGGTATATATAGGTTGTCTTAAGTCAGAACCCCGGTCTGTCGTAGTCTTCGGCAAGATTGTTCAGCTATCACTTCAATCAAAATGCTGCAACAACGAGCTGTCAAACTGCGCGTGCATGGACATTGTAAGGTCGGGCAACACGGAATGACACGGTAAGTGCTTCCATGGGGGGGTTCTCAAGGTATGTCTATTTGACCCATGGTTTCTCGATCTCAGCCAAGACAGGGCAAACATTTGTTTGAGTCCTCCTCTCTGGTATTGAAAACCTTAAGAGTGAAGACAACACAGGGCAACCACTGGTATGGTATACTGCAATCTGAATCGCACAAAACTAGGCAGCCAACAACTTTTCTGAGTGCTTACACTTGCATGTGTCCAAAACTATCATGCACTTTGCTTAATAACTTAAAACAGTCATAGCGTGGCGAAGCCACATGGAAGAATATCAGGGGCGGTTCACCAGCTTTATGGGAACCAAATTGGATAGAACTGGTTCCCACAGCAATAGCAATACAATGCAATACAGGTGAAAGCTCACATCGTGTGAACTCACACGTTGCCAGAGCACATGCCGGGCTTTACATAGTGCAGTGGTCTATGAGCAAAGGCTGGCGCAAGAACCAACGAGAAACAACCCAACGCGGCATTCGTGCAATTGGTTATCAGCGGCTTCGGAACCTTCACTGACTCCGTCAGTTTCCCTGGAATTGAAAGGGTTAACCCTTTTCCATCTGTTCCATCTCTTCAACCAGGTCTTCTGGCCAGAACGACCCTGTGGCCACACAAACCACTCGACCGTGGCCCACCACCAATTGGGTCGGCGACCGACATGCCGATGTCCTCCACTCCACCGATTTGGAGCCGAAACTCCACTCGTCTCGTCCAGCTACACCACCGATGTCCACTACACCTGAGTCCATGTGGTGCCCACATGCACAACATGCCTTGCCGCAAGGAATGTGCCTCTTAGACACCTCGTGGCGACCCCAAAAATGCCCCAATTCCCAATGCCAACGTGTTTCGCTCTTCATTCGTCGACTTCGATGTCAAATCCTTGCGAAAATCCCACGCCTGCGTCGCGCCGTGTGGCGCTGCCCGGAACGAGTTCGGTGCGCCCGGTACCGGACGTCGAGTCACAATGGATTCGCCATGGTCTGGCCAGGTCACTTGGCCAGGTCGACCTCCCGAGTATACGTCGAATCCGTTTCGATTCGGTTCGAGAACTCCAAGACAACCGTGCAATCCAAGAGATCTACGTCGAATCTGCTACGTCACAACTCCGGGCAGAACTCGGTGCGAGAACTTGTTGAAAATGCAGAATGAGGATCTCCGCCACGAGTCGCACCTCCGACATGAACATGCTTGACATCTGCTCAGTGTGTGCTCAAGGCCCTGTACAAAATGAACATGCACAAGGCCCTGTTCAGTTTCTTTGGTAGTGATAGTGGCTTGGGATAGCTTAGATGATCAACACCTCCTAGCTTCTTCACAGTGACCCCTGGACACAAAACACACATGAATTCAAACATCCCGACACCATTTTATGAATGTTTGATTGGCCCCATGAATTCCCACTGAAGACAACAAAAACCACATTCTGACACAGCTTGCACTGCTTGAGCCAAAACACAGCAGCACAGCAAAAAGTCTAAGCAAAAAAAACAAACATAAGGTATTGAACCACCCGCTTGGACCTGCTGGCCCTTCTCCCAACATGTTGATCAACTGTTGATCCTCCAAAATCCTCCAAACAAACGGAGTCTGTTGGGACAAAAATCACAAAGGTCTGGTGATGAGGCATCCAAGTCGTTCTTCTGACCTCTGTCTATCCACATTGATACCTCGCTCTCGTTCACTCACTGTCTCTCTCTCTCTCTCTCCCACTGCAAGAAATGGAACAGCCCTGTTCTTTTCTGCACAGTAGTCCGTACCATTTCTGGTGACAAAGCACAGCACCAGAAATGGCATGTCCACTTATTGGCCATTGAGAAAGCTTTCTAAGAGATATCTCATGCAGGTTGGACAGCTTTTCAGCACATCCGGAGCATCGGTTAAAGCATCTCTCAAGAGTGGAAACATTGTGTTTTTGTGCTTTAATCTTGAACCTCATGCACAAGGCATGTTGGGCATTGCACCACGGAAGTTTTTAACGAGCGAAAATAATGACCCGTCCATGTTCGGGTCCAAGTCGGAGCTTCTGAGATTTGCCGGCCTCGTCGTAGGCCAAACGAAAAACAAAGTCCAGCCGGAGCAAGTTACCACCTGGTCCAACCGACCTCGGTGAGTACCGTTTTGCCTTATCCCGGTGACCCAGTCAACTACGGTCTGGTCAGACCTCCCGTGATCGGTCCCTCAAACCCGAAGAGTTTCGTGTCGGAAGCGGACAGCGTCATGTCGTGTCGGTGACTCCTCAAAGTGCACTTAAGCTTACAAGTGTGAGCAATCTGGTTTTTCACCATCCATGACCGGACTTCAAGCTGCCAAGTGAGCATGGCTCACAAAAAAGCCTGGAAGTCTTACGGAAGGACTGTGTGGGACATACCCCCATTCGTCTGGCATTGCAACCCCGCACGTCCCCGCAGGAAGAATGCAGCCAAGCCCTTTGAAGAATGGTGCTTCCACCCAAGCTTGACTTCGCATTCTTGCGCAAAGCCATGTCAAGAACCACTGCGGACTGTTGCTGCACGTAACTCCAGCACAAATCTCTTCCAATCTGCGCATCACGACTGCACTCGTCCCTTGGACATTCGAAATTGTTTGATCGGACTCTTCAGCACTTGCTCAGCGCTTGGGATTGGCACCTGTTGGCGAATTAGCCCATGTTCGTGGACCAACTCCTCTTGTGAAACAGAAGCCTTGGTGGGTTCACAGGCTACCCATGGCTACCCCATGGCTCACGCAGAGTCGCAACAAGCAATCCTCAGAGCAACGAGGTGAAATAGGTGGACCTCTATCCACTCATGACGTACCCAAAGGATTCATCTACGGAATATTTACACTGGGCTGGTGTGAGGGGTGAACGTAGGTTGGTAAATATTCCATACGATCCTCTGGGGGATGGCCCCCCTAAAAAGAAAAGGGCCAAAGCAACGGAACTGGCAAACCGACTTCAAAGAACTTAACACCAGGAGTCAAAATGACCCCAACAGGATCTGTCTGGGCCTGGAATGCTAAGATTGACAGCAGGTCAACAACCCCAGGCCTAATCTGCCAATATGACAGTCCCATGAATGTCTGGGTATATATCTTCCATGAGATATCTGCATCCCTGAATGACGATTTCATGCAGATCAGTCCAGCGTGAAAGCATGGGACAGGTTCAAAGAAAAAGATGGACAAGAGATTGCTTGATGCTGAATGTGACACTTGCCCTGTTTCATGAAGGCTACTGCCACGGCAATGATTGAATTTCATGTGATCTGCGTTGGTCTGCTACAATCAGAAATCCTGAGTCGACAACGATTTCGCTTGATGCACCTTTCAGGTCATATTCCATGCCTGTTCACGGAAACAAGTGTCACGTATACATAATGTTTTTGCTTCATCCAAGTCGGCGAGGTCGGGGCAGCTGCAAATCTTGAAGAACCTCCTTGCCTGTTTTTACCTGGACAAATGTCCTTCACTGATTGAAGGAGCCAGCCGCTGGGTCGCCTGATGGCCTGACCAGTGAACCTTCAGACTCCTAAACTTGGTTCGGTGCCTTGTCGCAATCACCTCAGTCAAAATGCCGCAACAATGAGCGGTCAAACTGCGCGTGCATGAACATTGCAAGGTGGGGCAACACGGAACGACTAGGTGCTTCCATGAGGGTTTCTCAAGGTATCTCCATTTGATAATGTTGGGCATACCTAGGCAGTATGCCCCATGGGCACCCCTAGGCTTCCTCAGGTTTCAGCCTGGAATGGCAAGCAGGCTGGCCTCGAGCCCATCCCCATGTGGATTCACCGGGTGACATTGTGCATTTTGTAGTAGGGGGTGGGGTTTAGGGTCTAGAAAATAAGGGGACTCAAGTTTCAGGTCTAAATGAAGAGGGCCTACACCAACAGCAAGGTGACTTTTTGGCTATAGAATGCAGTGGAAACTGTGAGCGGCAATAATGTGCAGACCTCGGGTCCAACTTGAAATTGACTTACCCAATTCTATCGCGCATTGTGTTACTTACCTACATCATCGACTGTATATAATCAATCACAAATTGACTGCAAAATGGCTGGGCTGGGCTGCCCAACATGTCAAATTACTACAAAATGACTGCCCAAAGATAGATTTCACTACAGAATGCTGCTTGGAGGCCTCAAGGCCGGTCATTCTCGGAAATTCCGGGAGCACGTTTCTCCACACGGTGGTCAGAGCACGTTTCTCCGCCTGCTTAGTCCAAGACCAAGATTTCAAAAGGGTGCCCCGTGTCAAACCCCTTTATTGGTTCTTTCTTTTTGACCAGCTAGCTGGTCAGCGGAAGCAATCCCCAGGCTTTTTGGTCGATTATCCCCCGCGGTCTGACAGGTGAGTGTCCCCAGGGCTCCAAGCACCTTCTAAGAAGGTGTTTAGGGTGGGTTTGGAGTCCAAACACCTTGACACAAAGGATGCTGAAAACCCAGCTGTGCCCCACAAGCTACAGAAACAATTGGCAAACCCACGAGATGTTCACCGGTCTTCAATATCTGGTTTTGCCTGGTTCATTGATTGGGGACCTCGTGACTAGTCGGGTGGCTGGCATTGGCTGGACATCAAGGACCTGGCTAGGTGGTCTGGCCACTCACCAGCCCTAGTTCGGGCGATGTGGTCCATGTGGTCCAGGTGGTCCAGTTCGGGCGAGTGGATGGTAGTGCCCATGAATGCCCTGATGAGAAAAACATTGCAGTTCTTTACATCTGTCTATCCACTACTTCAGCAACAACAATGATGGAGGTCTGGCTATTCAAGATTATTCAAGGGCACCGAAACAAAATCCATATTGCTTTTCTTGCAGTATCATAGTGTTCTTGACTGCTCTTGAGTGTGGTCAACACTTGCAAAGACTTCGCTAAGTTCTCAGATTGGAGGAGTGGTTGATCGGCCAACTTGCATAGTGCGCCAAACGGCTTCTTGACAAGGCCCATTTCTTGTGAATCAATGCCAGTGAGCCAAAAGCCGTGCAACAAGTGGGAAGGAAGCCGCGAAGCTTTCACCAATCTCTCTCCCCAAGCGAATTTGCCTACGTGAGTGTGCTGTATGATGTTGTATGTATGAAGCGCTTTTGCAAAAGGCTTCGCAAGGTTTTGCATTGGCTAGTTGGCTACATTCTACTGCATACAGTAACACATTCATGAAAACAACGGCCTTAGCAAAATGCCTTCGCAGCAACACACAGGAGGAATTACGCGACATGGCTACACGAGCCGAAAACCGCGCATGATCCAAAAACGCGCGAAAGCGCCTGCTCCAAGTGCCGTCATGACAAGAGTTCGTCATGACGTGCGGCATGCAACGCCGTGGACAAAGACAGCACTCAACTGGAGCGTCCTCACTGTTTTGCACCGTGGGCTGCCCGGTTTCAGCGAGAACGAACGGGCGCCGTCACTGGAGAACCTCTCCACGTCTGAAGTGTGGCGTGCATGAGACCAGAGAAGTCCAACCATGGAATTAACGAGTGTGCTGGCGCCATTGCTTTTTCGCACCGTATCCTGGGAGCCATCGCTGAAAAAAGAACAGGTCGAAGTCTAGGCTTCCAAAAGCTTCAGGCTTTCACACCAAATAGGTGTGTGATCTTGATTTTCTCAAACCTGCACACATCTATAGTCACCATAGATCGATGCATGGGTTCTTCCCATTTGTTCTTCTCGTCGGTCGCACTTGTAGGCCCGTCCAGCTGCGGCCGCGCCGCTCGAACGTCGGAAGACCGAGACCAAACGGACGGACGGACGGACGGTACCGTCGCTCCAAAAGCTGCATGAAGCTACCCACTGGATCTTGCAGAAACCAGATGGACGCCTGCACCCCTATTGCCACAATCGGTTTTTCGCATTTGGCACATTTTGGTCCACAGACTGACAGGCTTTGTGCCAAGGCCAGTCTGATACCTGAGGTTTGTGTGAATCCGATCCACTCATCATCTTACAAGAGGCCTGCAAAAAACTGCAGCAAGTCTTGGTTTGAACTTTGAAAGGTTCTCGACAGGTGGGAGAAGATCCACTCACTGGTTGGAGACAAAAACACCAAAGCCTACGACATGGATCCATTTGTCGTAGCACCTGGAGCCGCCAAAGCTTGCTCGCCTAGAGATGCCAAAGGATGTGGGAGACGACGTTGTTTGGCCGCCTTTGAGGTGCAATACACACAAGTGTAAGTTTCCACGGTGGAACCTCACGCGTTGCGCTTGCAAAAGCTTGGCTGTGACTGGGCTCGGAAATCAACACTACATATGCTGAGACACTCATTGTCAACCACATGGGAAGGTGTAGGCCAAACATGTCGACCTTGCTTCGTAAACATTCCGCAGGACAAAATCCAACAGGTTCTGTGCGAAGGAAATTCCACTAAGATTGGTTGAGCGTCTATACAATCAATCTGTTTGTTCATGATCAGTTGCAACAGAAGTTTGTTCAGACTTTCTCTTTTTGTCGGACGTGTTTCTCATCATTCCCCCCAAAGCATCCACTGAACACAATCATCAAGTACGAGGGATTGAATGGAAGAGCTGGCAAGTCAAATTCATATGTCTGACGGTCTTGCTCTTAGAAACATTGGTCTTGATCATCTATTCACTCTTCCTCTGGTGCGTATTTAAGCCTGTGCTTCTATATGTATTACTGAATGTTATATATATATATCTTGGTTGACTCTGATCCGGACACGGGGAAGTGTTGGACAGCAGTTGAAGCTGTTCCGGTACAAACGGAAGAGATCTGTTGCGATTTGATGTTGCTGGCCACGAGTCAACTGAACATCACAAGCTGAGGGAGAGATCGGTTGAGTAACAAGACTGCTTCTAGCTGTGACCGGTCGCTTTTATAGACCGAATGGCCACCAACAAGTCCTAAGTTTGGGTGTTCACATTTGACTTACGACATCTTACGACGATACCAAATGAAAAGAACTTGAGATGCGTTTTTCCTTGGCTGCGGTGGGGTTCTGATCAGCTGCGTGGTAGGTCGAAATCGCGAATGCTTCGACCGTGGCCAGTCTCGGGTCGAAATCCTCGTTCTAGACATGCGTTCTGGACAGAAAAGACACGAGGTACTAAAAATGCACCAAAAGTCTCAGCTTTCGAAACTACCTCCCTCATCCCTCTAATCATTTGCTTTACCTGATAAAACTGCTCAAGTCCAGAAATCATGTGGGAGTTTCATCTAGGTTCCATTCTTGAGGGTTGTTGGCGCTGCTCAGCGGAGTTTTGCTTCTACAATTACAATGGATAGCCGGGCAACATTGGCCAAAATCTTTTGAACATGCATCTCTATCAGGGGTGGTTTTGGGGCAAAGTATATGTAGTATAGATGTTAGGACTGGGTTTCAACAGAAATACCCTGAAAGTGCAAACTCACACGGTGGAAACTCACGCGTTGCCAAAGTACATGCCTTGTTGGACTGGATTCGGAACTCATCTTTCACTGGTCGGATGCGGGTCAAATACTCTGCACTCTAAGATTGGTTGACGTTTTTTCAGCATCTGATCTGATATTGCAAAACTTGCGAATTCACATTTCTGGCAGGGTACCTTGATGTTCAGAGTCTTGGTCTTGGAAACGTTGGTCTTGATCTATTCAACACGTTTCCTAATATATATGTTGACTCTGATCCGGACACGGGGAAGTGTTGGACTGCACTTGAAGCTGTTCTGGTACAAACGGGAGAGATCTGTTGCGATTTGATGCTGCTGGCCACGAGTCAACTGGACATCACAAGCTGCCTCGCTGCCCCGGGAGAGATCACTTGAGCAGGGATAATCGTTGGAGCTGTGATCAGTTGAGCTGTATTCGTTTGGATTCATCACTTCTGCTTGGGTCAAATGTTCAAATGGCATCTGCTGGAGCGAAAAATTGGCCGCCATGCCAACTCGATGGGCACCTGAGCAGTCAAAACGCAGCGCAGTGGACGATGTCGTCAAGGTTTGCATCAAACGCAGGCACTTCACTTTTGCGCACGTCAGCTGTTAGCTTTGGCGAGGCCAAGAACAGGATCCTGGAGGTTGCACGGCAAGCTACGCAAAAAACACACCACATCGGCAGCTTATGCACAGGTTGGTTACGAATACCTATGCGCAAAACATGTGCTCTCCAATACCTGCATATTTACGCGAGCTTGAAACGCGAGCCAGTGTTTGTATCACAACTCTTTCACCTCATGACTACAAAGGTTTGGGCGCTCTTGGGGAGGTTAGCAACGCCGTGTGCCGCGGCGATTTCCACCGGTGTGTGCTGCAGGCGGAAAAAGCCCTGAATCGCTGATGCGGCTAAACGCCGCGTTCCACTGGTGAATGTGGTTTACTTACTTTGAAACAAGATGGAACCCACGAACCCGAATGCAAACACGAACCCTTGTGGGACACTCTTGTGGGACACTCTTGTAGGAAACTCTTGTGGGTCACTCTTGTAGAACACTCTTGTGGAACACTCTTACAGGACACTCTTGTGGGACACTCTTGTATGTGGGACACTCTTGTAGGACACTCTTGTGGGTCACTCTTGTAGGAAGCTCTTGCGGGGCACTGTTTTGGGACACTCTTGTAGTACACTCTTGCGGGACACTCTTGTAGGACACTCTTGCGGGACACTCTTGTAGGACACTCTTGTGGGACACTCTTACGGGGCACTCTTGTAGGACACTCTTGTGGGTCACTCTTGTAGGAAACTCTTGTGGAACACTCTTACAGGACACTCTTGTGGGACACTCCTACGAGACACTCTTGTAGGACACTCTTGTGGGACACTCTTGTGGGTCACTCTTATGGGACACTCTTGTCGGACACTCTTGTAGGACACTCTTGTGAGACACTCTTGTAGGACACTCTTGTGGGTCACTTGCAGGACACTCTTGTGGGACACACTTGCGGGACACTCCTATAGGACACTCTTGTAGGACACTCTTGTGGGACACTCTTGTAGGAAACTCTTTTGGGACACTCTAGTAGGACACTCTTGTGGGACACTATTGTAGGAAACTCTTTTGGGATACTCTTGTAGGACACTCTTAAGGGACACTCTTGTGAGACACTCTTGT
>CAXAMN010023262.1:724722-814667 GCA_963970005.1 Durusdinium trenchii | reverse complement strand
ACTCTTGTAGGACACTCTTAAGGGACACTCTTGTGAGACACTCTTGTGGGACACTGTTGCGGGACACTCTTGTGGGACACTCTTGTGGGACACTCTTGTGGGACACTCTTGTAGGACACTGTTGTGGGACACTCTTGTGGGACACTCTTGTAGGACACTCTTGTAGGACACTCTTGTGGGATACTCTTGTAGGACACTCTTGTGGGACACTCTTGTAGGACACTCTTGTGCGACACTCTTGTAGGGCACTCTTGTGGGACACTCTTGTGGGACACTCTTGTGGGACACTCTTGTAGGAAACTCTTGTGGGACACTCTTGTAGGACACTCTTGTGGGACACTCTTATAGGACACCCTTGTGGGACACTCTTAAGGGACACTCTTGTGAGACACTCTGGTGGGACACGGTTGCGGGACACTCTTGTGGGACGCTCCTGTGGGACACTCATACGGACACTCTATCCGGGACACTCTTGTAGGACACTCTTGTGGGTCAGAGTGGGTCACTCTTGTAGGAAGCTCTTGCGGGGCACACTTTTGGGACACTCTTGATGCCACAAATCATCCCGCTCACCAGCGACACGCCACGTTTACGCCAGCCTGTTTCGCGCTCCCCACTGGCACGGCCCCACGCAAACACACTTCCCACTCAGGCCGCACAAATCCCAATGGCACTGCAACATCACGAACGTCGTGTCGCCACACGGTCTGCCCACACACTTGAAGCAAACATACCACAAAATACCACAAATCATCCCGCTCACCAGCGACACGCCGCCTTTACACCAGCGTGTTTCGCGCTCCCCAGTGGCACGGCGCCACGCAAACGCCGCGCAATTCCCAATGGCACTGCGACATCACGAACGTCGTGTCGCCACCCGGTCTGCCCAAACACTAGAAGCAAACATGTCACACGATACCACAAATCATCCCGCTCACCAGCGACACGCCGCGTTTACGCCAGCCTATTTCGCGCTCCCCACTGGCACGGCGCCACGCAAACGCACTTTCCACCAAGGCTGCGCAAATCCCAATGGCACTGCGACATCACGAACGTCGGTCGCCACACGGTCTGCCCACACACTAGAAGCAGTCATGCGAGCGTTTCGTACGAGACTTCCTCCAAAAGTCACGCTTCGAGAGGCTGCAAGACGACCGTTTCGTACGAGACTTCCTCCAAAAGTCACACGTCAAGTCTCCAAAACGAGCGTTTCGTACGAGACTTCCTCCAAAACTCACATGTCAAAGTCTGCAAAACGAGCGTTTCGTACGAGACTTCCTCCAAAAGTCAAGCGGAAACACCCATCGGAGCACACACATCACGCAGGCCTGCCAAGCAGTTTCGCGACTCCAGCCCCTCCAAACAACACCCGCTCACATGCCAATTCCAATGTGACAGCGACATTCACCTCCACCACAACTCACAACCTCACGATTCCCTGCGCCTGCCACGAATCTTTCCGCGTCCACACATCTAACGAGCGCAAAGTACTGCGCCTGCCACGAAATGTCACCTCCGTCACACCTCGCAACCTCACGATTCCCACGAAAAGTGACAATATCATCTCATGTGAGCTTCAACAAAATTTGCACCACACCACACGTTTGGAATGATTTCGACCCGTTCTGAGCACACTCCCATCCACCAAAATCGCCTTTTCAGCTGGGACTTGTCACGAAAACAAAGCTTCGATGCCACACCCTGAAATGCAAATCCCAATGGCACGGCCACATCCAACACCCCAAAAACACGACCCTCCAAACGCTAATCCTAATGGAACTGCGCAGCAAGCTGCGGATCTCACAAAACGCTGCGCCTGCGCAGTGAAATCATCCTCCACACTTCAACATCTTACATTTCCACACGATTCCTCGCTATTTCACACGAATCTGACACGTCACGTTTTCATCCGAAACCCTCTCCACTAGCTTCCCACAATGGCAGCGCCTTAGCGCTCTACTGCGAACGGTTGCGAACGGTTGCGGACGGTTGCGAACTTAGAAACAACGGGTCGCGAACAAGGCTCTACCCCCAGACCCTCAGAGTTAAACGAGAACCTTTCGCTACGCATTCGGGAAAAAGTGATTATTCCGAGCATCTCACAGCATCTCACGGTGGAAAGTACCATTAACATCAATGATACCTGGGGACTCTTGCAGCGGCGATTCCGCCGCCATGACAACACATTGATGTTTTGGCGGCGAGTGAAGCAACACACCGCTTTGCCAAAAATACGCTGCATTCCCAGAAACACGCCGCGACTTTGCTTTCAGCAAGATTCACAAAAACACACCGCACACTGACAGGGGCAAACCTGCTGCAAATGCGGGAAAACACGCCGCCTTCTCATGGGCAAACACGCTGCATTCTAAAGAATCTTTGTTCGACTTGAGGTCCAGACCGCCGAGTTAAGCCATACCGCAATCCTAGAAACACCCTGCACCCCCCCCACAGAAGAGTTGCGGTATTTCTTCCCCACCGGGCATGGAAATACTCTGCGCTCGTCTGCACATGTGTTGCCAAACATCTGCTGAGTCACCACGACCATGAACGTTCCTCGACCTGCACCCGGCTTGAACGCACCATACCCGACTTGAGCTCCTGTCCCGCCTCAGAAGGTAGTTGGACCTTTGTGGCACCTACCCCAACGATATTGGACACGGAGGCAGTTGGAGCCCTAGGGGGCCTATAGGGTTGGAACATGGGACTGGTTGACCCTCATCCAGACCAACTTCGGAATCGGCAGCAGGGACCTGGCTCTCTACAGGCAACTGACTGAAGGAGATCCATTGCGACGAGAGACGTTGCTGGCCATGAACCAACTTCGACTGAGACAACATAGGATGGTACAACACTTGAGTCTAGTCTAGTCTAGTATGTGCATATCACCAGCTGCTTGGCTGTTTCACCATAGCTCCCGGAGAGATTGATAGTGGGCTTAGGTGATTACAATGCATGGAATTTCAACACCTCCTAGCTTCTTCAAAGTGACATACATGAATTCAATCATCCTGACACCATTCTATCAATGTTTGGTCCTCGAGCTCTTTCGGAACCTTCGTTTCCCACCACTGAGGACAAAAACTACATTCTGACACAGCTTGCACTGCTTGAGCCAAAACACAGCAGCACAGCAAAAAGTCTAAGCAAAAAACAAAAAAACAGAAGGTATTGAACCACCCACTTGGAACCCTTGCTGGCCCTTCTCCAAAAATGTTTTCTATAATATTCCTGAATCTTCCAACGACTGAAAATTTTCATGAGTTCTCGTGCTTGACCCTATATCACTACTTTTTTGGAGCCTCAACTGAAACAACCAGAACACCTACTTTTGGTGCATAATGGATCAAAAGGGTGTATCTCGCTGATATTTTGGCTTTTGGGGGCATGGGAGCCCGCGCAAGCGGGCGTTCTGGGTGGGGCATCTTTCAACTCATAGCATCAGCGCCATCAATCCGGAACGCGTCCAATCCTTGGATTGCACTGGCAAACGCATGGTATGCAAAACTATGTCGATGGCTACCACTGCAAAACTTCAATTAAGTGCACGATTACAGAGTGAGTGGCAGTTTCCTGTAGCAAAAACTGTCTAGATCCTATTTGAGTCCAAGCAGCTGCCCGGAGTCGACAGATCAAATGGCCCCACACCAGGCGGCATGCATACCTGGCTTCAGCGACGGGCCATCTTAAGACTGTGATTAGGTGAGTGGTCCGCATCGCTCTTAGGGCACATATATGATTTGCTAGTCCCTGAGTCCAATGGGGATGAATTTGGGTCGCTCTGCCATCTGCACCTGTAGCTTTCTCGTGAAAACCATTGGCAAAAAGGAGCTGGGGAAAGATGTACGCAGCTTCGATGTGCAGCCCAGACATACTCCCTATGTCGAGGCTGGAGTAGCTGTCCGACCTTCAGAGTTATATCACAACCTAGCGGAGGGTAGTTGGTTCTCGAGTATGTCCTGACACAGTGAGGGGATTGATGTCTCTTGCAGTCTCCTGCTCTGGAAAGGGTCATGTTTTCGGTCTGTAATTCTTGCTTCTCTTGCAATCATGTTAGGGGATGTTAGGGGCAAGGCATTACGACAAGCCTTTGGGTTTGAGTTGGCTAATGCGAAACAAAATGCATTTGAGCTGTCCCACCTGTGAAAATGGCTCCTGGCTCTTGGCGAGTGGGATGCCGAATTGCCAGCTTTACGACCTTGTGGGATCCACGCTGTTGGGAACTATATGTCTGGCTGATCTTGAGAACGGCTCCTTTCTTTTATTTTTCTCTCTCTCAAGTTGTTTGTTCACAGAGGCCGCAATTGCGACAACTCACTGGTTCAGCGTACGCACTCGCCAGCCGCCTCCGACGTCACAGGTCAGGTGGAGCTGTTGGGCCTGAGCGGTTTGGGTCATCATAGCAGAAGTATGCAGAAGTAACAGGCTGAAAGGTCAATTACCTGATGTTTGTACAATTTTGACACTTTTCCAGTGAATTGCCGCACCCAAAATTACCCGCAAAACTTCCGCAAAAACCCGCTAAACGCCCGCAAAAAACCGCAAACACCCGCAAATCCTGAAAAGTGATAAAATCAGGTAATTTCCTGTGTTTTACCTTCCCGTGGTTATTGCAACTTTGGAGCGCCAAATGGAGCATCTTCAGGGATCTGACGTCGCAACGGAATAAACGTTTGATTTCAGGCTGTTGGCCAACCCCAGCTTAGAAGCAAGAAATGGATTGCGGACCCCTTCCTCCAATTACCTCAGTTCTGCTATGTTCTGCTGGCCTGGCAATGATTGGGGTTATTGCGCACTCCTTCCACACACAAGGAATGATGGCTTTGCTGCAAGTGTGACCAGTTTGGCTGCTGGAAAAGTTGTGGGTGGGAGGGGCCTTTTCAGAGCTCTGATGGCTTTGATGCAAAGCTTGACAGGCCTAATTGCAACCCATTCCTGGAGTCTTGTGCAGCTTCGCAAAAGCACTACCTGTCTGGTCAATGCTGAATTTTGACATTTCCCAACATCTTTGGACCCAAAGGAGAATACAGCAGTTGGCCCCTGCTTCGAGGTGGAACTCCGGCTTGAGAGCTCCGAAAGCATATACGTATATATATATATATAACATTTTCTGAGACGCCAACTCTATGAACCCCTCACAAAAGGTTTTTACAAATCTTTGAGATTCCAACTGCTGAATCCCTCTCCGCCAAAGTCCGGACGCATGTAATACAGAAGAAAAGGTTGACGTCTGGTTTTCAAACATAAAAGGGGGTTGGGGTCTGCGCTCTAGACCTTCTACGACGAGGCCTGCATACCTAGAATTCAACAGCGCTTGGTTGTCCAAACGGGTAATGCAAATGCCTTGTGTGTCTATGCCAACACTTGCATGTGTTATGGGTTTGCCAATGCTGCGCCTGCTTTGACAAAAATGTCCTGGAGGCTTGGAGTTGTTTCACTGTTACTGTTTGCAGCTTCGTGCTGGAGTCATGAAAATTTCATTGGATGGGATGGGAAGCAAGATCGGATGGGTAGCTCAGTCCCTTGGGTTGTACAGAAGATCCATGAAGATCCCAGGGGGCTACACATGCCATTTCCGTCTAGCCATTCTATACAGACAGCATAGCTGCACTAAACCTTGGCTCCCCGGCGTTCTTCGCTGCAAAGAAGAGTGAGCAGGATATAGCAGGATGTGCGCATCATCGTGGGCAGTGTGGGGGATTGATTTGGGAAGTTTGGGTCATGTGTGGGCACATGTTTTCAAAACACCTAGTTTTGGCACAAAACAACTAGAACACCTAGTTCCCCACGCAAACACCCAATTAACCAAAACTCCTAAAAATTTCAAGGTGTTTGAATCTTCAGGTTGCTCCTCCAAGAAATAGCATAATGAGAGTCTATTTGGAAAACATCACAAAGTCTGGTGATGACGCATCATCCAAGTCGTTACTTCTGACCTCTGTCTATCCTATGCATTGATAGCTCGCTCTCATTCACTCACTGACTCTCTCTCTCTCTCTCTCTCTCTCTCTCGCCCACTGCAAGAATTGGAACAGCTCTGTTTTCTCTGCACAATAGTCCATACCATTTCAGGTGACAAAGCACCTGCCAGCATGACCTCTTCTTGGCCATTGAGAAAGCTTCTTAAGAGAAATCTCATGCAGGTTGGACGGCAGTTCAGCACATCTGGAGCATCAGTTAAAGCAAGCATCTCTCAAGAGTGGACACATTGAATGTTTTTTGAACCTGAAGAATGTTGGGCATTGCACCAACAAAGCTTCCAACACGCGAAAATGACCTGACCCGCCCATGTTTGGGTCCAAATCGGAGCTTCAGAGATTTGCCGGCGGAATCGGCAACCAAAAACGAAAGACATCCGCGATCGACGGTCGATCCGCGAGCGAAGCTCTGTGGATCCGAAGCCAACAGTTTCGTGTCGTCCATGGAGCACCTGAGGAACCCGCGCACGACGTGCGCGGGAGTTCCGCCCGCGCCGGTCAAGGGAACGCCGGAGTTCCGCCCGGAAAGTGTGCGAGGGAACTCGGAAGTCGCCGGTGCTGCGCTGCGAGCGGTGCGAGTTCCTGTGCGGTGGAGAGCGGTGAAGCTCCAAAGATCATCGAAGCGCATGGAAGCCCATCGAGGGCGTGACAACCGTGACAACGACCCTATGGATCCACACGCCCGGCATCGCCCGGCACTGGAAGAGCTTATAATTATAAGTCCCTATGGATCCACATACCTTCCGAGAAGGTGATTGGAGACTATAGAATTATGTAGGTGCCAGGAGGGCCCAAGTCTATTCCTGAGAAGGTATGTGGATCCTCTTGGATCCTCTTGGAGTGTCAGCAGATTCATCAGGCTCACCATCCGGACAGTTGCAAGCTGCTATTGTATCCAAAAAACAGAAGGCTCCCTATGGCCTGGAAGTCTTACGAAAGGACTGTGTGGGACATACCCCCATTCGTCTGGCATTGCAACCCCGCACGTCCCCGCAGGAACCGCAGGAAGAATGCAGCCAAGCGCTTTGAAGAATGGTGCTTCCACCCAAGCCTGACCGTGCATTCTAGCGCACAGCCATGCCAAGAACCACTGCGGACTGTTGCACGGAACTCCGGCGCAAATCTCTTCCAATCTGCACATCACGTCTGCACTCGTGCCTTGGACAATCGAAATGGTTTGATCGTACTCTTCAGCAATTGCTCAGCACTTGGACTTGGTAATTACTTGTTACTTGTTGGCAAACAAATCACATGTTCATAGACCAACTCCTCTCAGGAAACGCAAGCTTTGGTGGGTTCATAGGTACCCATGGCTACCCCATGCTACCCCATGGCTCACGCAGAGTCGCAAGAACCAATTTTAACAGCAGCAAGGTGAGACAGGTGGACCTCTATCCACTCATGACATATATGGCCCTCCTAAAAGAAAAAACACCGACTGGGCCAAAGCAACGGAACTGGCAAACCGACGGACCAAAGAAACTCCAACACCAACCGGTCGAAATGACCCCAGGACCTGCCTGGGCCTGGAAGATGTGCCAAGATTGACAGCAGGTCAACACCCCCTGGCCTAATCACATGCGATCTTCCATGAGATATCTGCATCCCTGAACGACGATTTCATGCTGATCAGTTCAGCATGAGTGAACGGATGGAACGGGTTCAAACAAAAATGGACAAGAGATTGCTTGATGCTGAATTTTACACTTGCCCTGTCTCATGAAGGCTACTACCATGGCCCGTCTTTGAACGTCATGTGATCTACTTTGGTCTGCTACAATCAGAAATCCTGAGTCGACAAATCTTTCACTTGATGCACCTTTCAGGTCACATTCCACTCCTGTTCACTGAAACACGTGTCACATAGCTGATGCATTGGCTTCATCAATGTGTTGCTTCATCAAAGCAAGGAACAAGCAGCTACCGGGTCAAAGCGAGTCCTTTAACGTGAAAGTATGTGTGGTGAGCTCTCTTTCCTACACAAATCCGTCTTCCAAAGTCGGCTAACAGGGCAGCAGAACCTGGACAGATCTTTTTCGATTGAAGGAGCCCCGCGAAAGTGATGCAAAGTATTTGTTTTGATCCAACAGACAGCTAGTAAGCTACCTGAACCTACCTGAACCTGTACACGGTCTTCTCGCAGTTTTGCGGATTTGATTGGTGCTCCCCTGCCTTTTGCAAGCTCTGCACCTGACACCCTTTGCAACAAAATCAAACCATGACTGCGGTGGACAACCACTGAGTGGTGCAAAGTTGATTAGATATGCACTGATACGCACTGCACCCAGTTTTTGGACACAGCTGACCGGGATCATTTCTGAACGGGCGAGTGGCACTGGTGATGCTGTATAGGCGATCATGAGGTGCCTTAGGTTTGAGTGATGTATTTGGCAGAAACGGAGTCGTTGCATATGCTGCATATCTTCACGCGGCTTCGAGAAGCCCGTGCAGAAACGCGGCTTCTGTGCCGTGCACCCAACTCGACAGCAGTGTGATGATGCATCAACGCGTGAGGCAAATGATAGAAGCCTGCATCACATGTCTGCCGTTCTGCATCTCTGCAGCTGGCACGCATATCTCCAGCCGTTCCTTCACTTTTCAGAATGGCAAAGCTGTAGAACTGGCAAGGTATATATTATCATGTGTCCCACGCAAACGCTTCTGGGAAAACAGTCGGGGAGGTTGTCTTAGGTCAGAACCCCGGTCTGCCGTAGTCTTCGGCAAGATTGTTCAGCTATCACTTCAGTCAAAATGCCGCAACAATGATCAGCTGTCAAATTGAACGTGGACATTGCAAGGCCGGGCAACACGGAATGACTAGGTGCTTCCATGGGGGTTTCTCAAGGTATCATTTCCATGGGGGTTTCTCAGGCGGTACGTCTGCCCCATGGGCACGTCTTTCAGTTTCTTTCCTCAGGTTTCGGCCACCGACGTGAAATGACATGCGGGCTGGCATCTCAAGCGCGACAGCTCATGAGAAACTCCATATATATGGCGCCAGTGGTCCGAAAACGGCCGCCTGCTTAGTCCAAGACCAAGATTTCAAAGGGCCCCGTGTCAAAGCCCTTTTTGGTTGGATTTGGACCAGCTAGCTGGTCAGCTGCCCAGGAAGCAAGGCCCCCGGCTGCACTCCTTGGAGCTGCAGGCCAGAGTCCCAAGCACCTGGGCGTACCGAAGCCCCTGGGCTTCCTGCCCCGACGACGGATGCGTTATCGTACTGAACCTCAGGTACGGTTTTCTGTGTTTCGACACTGAGACATGTTGCCGGTGCCAGGGTCGGTAGTCCAGTCGTACCGAACCTGAGGAGAAGGTACGACAACGGATCCCCCTCGGGGCGCGTATACGACGTGCAGAGCGGTCGTTTTCTCGCCATCCGAGCTATCATCAACCAGTGCCGGTGCCAGGGTCAGATCGGGTCTTTCGGTGTGCATGTCAAGAGTCCCTTAGGGTCCAGGTACCTGGTCCTTCAGGATGGTCGAAGGAAGGTGAGTTCGTACTTCCTGAGAATGGTCGACCTTGGGGCCGACCCTCAGGACATCACGATTCGGATGCTCCTGGACCGTGGATCGGAGAAATTGAGAGGGTCGTTTGGATGTCGCCGAGTCTTCCGGATCTGTGTTCGAATTGCACCGACACATGGCCATAAACCCATATATGAAAAAAACACCATTGGGTGCAGGATTAGTGAAGCAAATAAGATGTTGATGTCATTGGAAGCATGTCACGGTGCGAATGCGCACCGTTCTTGCTAAGTGGTTTGGTTACTCACCACCGCAGGTATAGAGTACAGCTCGCATATTTTGTCCAATTTTGTCAATGTGGGTAGTGGGTAGTGCCATGTAGTGCCCATGAATGCCCTGATGAGAAAAACAAAGCTGTTCTTTACATCTGTCTATCCACTACTTGAGCAAGAATAGCAAATGGAGGTATAGCTATTCAAGATATTGAAGGGCACCCCAAAAAGATCCACATTGCTTTTCTTGCAGCATCATGGTGTTCTTGACTGCTCTGGAGTGTGAAGACTTTGCTAAGTTCTCAGGTTGGAGGAGTGGTTCTTCAGCTTTTGTGATCGGCGACCTTGCACATTGCGCCAAAAGGCGTCTTGACAAGGCGCATTTCTTGTGAATGGATGCCAGTGAGCCAAAAGCCGTGCAACAAAAGGGAAGGGGTATATAGATTCCCTGATGGAACAATGCATGCAAGCCAACAGCAACGCGATGATGCATCAACATGTGAGGCAAGTGATAGAATAGCTTCCTTCATCTGTCGACCTGGAAGCCAGTGCGACTCAGCAATGGTCTGGGGGACAACCTGTATATCCAAACCTCTGCGAAGGTTTCACCAATCTCTCTCCCCAAGCGAATTTGCCCAACCCTCATGCGCTGTATGATGTTGTATGTGGGAAGTGCTTTCGTGAAAGGCTTCGCGAGGCTTTGTGCTGGCTACATTCTACATAAAACAGTCATGAAAACCACGGCCTTGGCAAAATGCCTTCGCAACAAACACAGCAAATTCCACAAGTGCCTACGCGAGCCTCACCGCGCATCAAAAAAATGAGGAAGTGCCTTCGCAGCCATGACAAGAGTTCCTCCAAACATGTAGCGCCGCCGCGTTCCAGGTTTTTGTTTAACACTTCGGTCGCAGCCATACGGTCTAGCCGGTCATCCGGTAGCCGTCACGGTGCTGGACCAGAACACCACTCACCTGGCAGGAGCAAAAAACACCTGGTGCTCGGACCGGTGTCAGCTTCTTACGCTTGCGCATCGCGCACGTTCTCGCCACTGGGGAAGAAGCTGGGGAAACACACGTTCGTCTCGGACGTCCCTTTACGTCTCCAACTCTGGCTCATTGCTGGATCTGCTGTCTTCACATTCAGCATTCCCTTCGAAGAAAAGGACCGCTGTAGACGACTTCCCCTATAGCTTCATGAGACTTTCAGGACCAAAAGAAGGTGTGTGATCTTGGTTTTCTTAAACCTGCACACATCTATGTCACCTTCTGGCTCAAATGCATGGGTTCTTCCCCTGCTCTTCTCTGTCCGAGAGGTCTGGCTCAACATGAACCTCCACTTCCCTGCTGGGAGGGAAGCTCGTTCTTTGGCTTCGCGGTCTTTGCGAAACCAAACCGGTTCCTATCAGGGGCGAACCGAACACTGCTAAGGCCACCCCCGTGAAGCCCCCGAGCCCAACGATCGAGGCCGGTGGTTTGGAGACCCCAGCAATGATCGACGGCGCGAGCGGAGTCAACGACGGTACCCAATTCGAATCCAACAGGCATTTAGATGCCTGATGTTCACATTGCCCAACCCCCACGGAGAAAGCACCAATCTAATTTGTGCCATCTCTTTTCTCAGCATTTGGCACCCGGGCGCCGCGAACCAAACGGATACGCCGCCGAAAGCTGTTCTTTTCCATGGCCGACTCCGGGGCAGCAAGTCTTGTTGGAACTGTGCGTTCTCGACCAATGAAAGAAAATCCACTCACTGGTTGGAGACAAGTGGAGACAAGTTCGCACCAAAGCCGTAGTCGTATGAAGCCGCCGAGTCGTTTCTTGGCGCCTAGGATGCTGGAGACGCCAAAGGATGCGGGAGAGGACCACACTACCCAAACACTCCAGGCTAATCTTCAGGCTTCTTGGTCGTGAGGTGAAATGCACACAAGAGTACGCCGGTACGCTTGCACGGTGGAACCTCACGCGTTGCCAGCTTGCACATGCCTGGTTTGACTGGGCTCGGAAATCAGCAATACATACGGTGATACACTCAATGTCCACCACATGCGAAGGTGTAGGGCAAACATGTTGGACGTGCTTTGTAAACATTCTGCACGACAACATCCAACAAGTTCTGTGCGAAGGAAATTCCACTAAGATTGGTTGAGGTCTCTTCAAGCGTCTATACAATCAATCTGTTTGTTCCTGATCAGTTGCACAAGTTTGTTCAGACTGTCTCTTTTTGTCGGACTTGTTTCTCATCATGTCCCCCAATGCATCCACTGAACACAATCATCAAGTACGAGGGATTGATTGGAAGAGCTGGCAAGTCAAATTCAAATTTCTGGCAGTGGGCACGTTGATGTTCACGGTCTTGGTCTTAGAAACATTGGTCTTGATCTATTCAGCACTCGTCCTCTGGTGAGTATTTAGGCTTGTGCTTCTATCCCCTACAAGTCCAAAGACCCAGTAAAACCTGGTCTTTTACCTCCTTAAGTATTGGTTTTGTATGACCATCTCCAGTAAAATGAGGTCTTTGACTTGTAGGGATCGTAATCTGTAATGTATATTATATATCGTTGACTCTGACCCGGGCACGGGGAAGTGTTGGACTGCAGTTGCAGCTGTTCCGGTACAAATGGAAGAGATCTGTTGCGCTGTACGAAGCTGCTGGCCACTTTCGTCAACTGAACATCACAAGCTGCCTGTGACGGTAGCCCTGGGAGAGATCGGTTGAGTAAGGAGACTGCTTCTAGCTGTGACCCGTCGCTTTTATAGACCGAATGGCCACCAACAAGTCCTAAGTTTGGGTGTTCACATTTGATTTACGACACCGAAGAAAACAACTTAAGCTGTGTCGCACCTGGCTGCGGTGGGGTTCTAAGCAGCTAGGTAGGTCTTTCGCAAATGCTTTCCGCCGCTTTCGCGGTATGTGGTGGTACTTTCGCAGGCGGGTCTGAATCCTCGTTCTGTAAAACATGCAGCGAATCGAAAAGACCATGGTTTTCTATATATGCACTCAAAGTCACAAAAGCTTTCTGTGCACTACTTTCCTCTGATCAATTGCTTTACCTGATAAAACTGAGGCAACTCCAGAAATCCTGAGGGAGTTTCTTCTATACGTTCCATTGACAAGAGGGTGTTTGGACGCTGCTCAGCGGTCAGGTTTGCTTCTACAAGAACAATGGATAGCGGTTGGCAACATTGGCAAACATATATTTCTTTTGAACATGCATCTTTATCAAGGGTGGTCAGATTTGCTTGGCAAAGTATATGTAGTATAGATGTTAGGACTTGCTTTCAAAAGCAATACCCCGAAAGTGCAAGCTCATACGGTGGAAACTCGCGCGATGCCAGAGTACATGCCTAGTTTGAACTCGGAACTCATCTTTCACTAGTCGGACGCGGATCCAACACTCTGCACTCTGGAGATTGGTTGATGTTTCTTCAGCATCTGATCTGATTTTTGTAAAGCTTGCAATTCGATCAATTCAATTTCACACTTCTGGCAGGGTACGTTGATGTTCACGGTCTTGCTCTAAGAAACATGAGTCTTGATCTATTCAACACTCTTCCTCTGAGCATTGAGGCGCCTGTGCTTCTATATACGCATTATATGATGACTCTGATCCGGACACGGGGAAGTGTTGGACTGCAATTGCAGCTGTTCCGGTCCCAGTGCAAACGTCTCACAGCAGTTGCCTGACTGTTTGACGGTCGTTTGGGGAGAGAGCGGCTCTGAATCGTTGGAGCTGTGATCGGTTGAGCTGTATTCCTTTGGGTTCAACTCAGAACCACCTGCTGGAGCGAACATGTTCGTCGCCTTGCCAAACGCAGCACGTTTGTTTGGACGATGTCATGTCGTCGTAAGGGGTTGAGATATCAACGAGGTCGGCACTTCACGTCTTTTGTTAAACATCAGGTTTTAGCTTACACAACGCCCAGATACAGATATCATCTTGGAGCTTGCGTGGTAAGCTACGCAGAAGCAAAAAGTCAGCCACACCACAGCGGCAGCTTATGCACAGGTTGGTTACGACTCGTGCGCAAGATGTGCTCTGGAAATCTATCATACCTGTGCTTCCGCGACCCAGCATTTGATTCTATCACAACTCTTTCACCTCATGACTACAAAGGTTTGGGCCATTGCTCTTGGGCAGGTTAGCAACGCCGTGTGGGTGGTTGCAATGATTGTGGAATAGCTATGTGGCGATTTCCATCACTATGGTGAAAGCAGGCTGAAAAATCCCTGAATTGCTGGCCGTCTTCGCCGCGACACTGGTGTATTAGGATGTATTAGGTATACTTTGGGAAGTGAATATTCCGGAAACCTTAGAGTATCTCAGAGCATCTCGAGACACAATTAACATCCTAGTAGGAGCCGATTGAACTCTGCACTCGTCTGCACTCATGCTGAGTTGTTCCCACAACTTCATGGTCCCCCTCGGTCATCTCCACGGAACATGTGCCAAAGATCTGCCGAGTCACCACGATAACGTTCGAAGAACCTGCAGGTGGCTTGAACGCACCATACCATACCCTAGAGCTCCTGTCCCACATCCTCAGAAGGTAGGGGCAAACCCCCCTTGCACCTACCCCAACGATATTGGAAACGGAGGCAGTTGGAGCTCTAGGGCCTATTATAGGGTTACAACATGGGACTGGTTGACCCTCATCCAGACCAACTTCGGACACGGCAGCAGGGACCTGGCTGTCTACAGGCGACTGAACGGAGGAGATCCATTGCGACGAGAGATGCTGCTGGCCATGAACCAACTTCGACTGAAACAACATAGGATGGTACAACACTTAGAGCGGTGTCGAAAACCCTTATGTCTTGGCCTTGTAATCCTTTATTGCTTCCGCAACTGCTTGCGCAACACTTACGCGCGCTGCGTTTTCGCTTGCGCGGTGTAAGTTTGGAGTGCTTTCGCTTATGCGAACCTTACGCGTCGGAGGTCTGTATTGAAACAAGTTGATTCACATGCCCTTTTCCTTTCACTGCGTGGGGGTCAGTTCTCTGATGAAGTAGAGCTTGAAAATGAAGCAAAGGATGACGAGGTGGACGAAGTCGAACTGCTGTTATTTGCTTTGATGGAGTGGGGGCGTGGTCAACTACCTTCAAAAACGTTTTCGTCTTACGCGAAGCTTCCGCGTCGGCTTCCGCGGAGCTTCCGCGGAATTCGTGCTGTAAACCTCTGTATGAAAGCCCGAGGAGTGAACTGTCTGTACTTTGCTAGTTGCTTGAGGTTTGCGCGCTTCGTTTCGGTGGCTGGGGTTGGCCGTGAAGCTCTTAAAATAAAGGACGCAGCTCACATGACATGCAGTACTTGGCTTCCGCAGAGCTTCCGCGTGGTGTAAAAAGACATACACAAAAACGCAGAGTCTTCCGCAATGCTTACGCGGTGCAGGTTTTCACTTCCGCCAGACCTCTTGGAGAACAAGTGCTTGATAGCCTTAGATGGAGGGTTTTTGTCGCTAAATTGAGTCTAGTTGTGAATATCACCAGCTGCCTGGCTGTTTCACCATAGCTCCCGGAGAAATTTGCTGGTCTTCATTGATGTACGACTTCTGCTTGGGCCCTGCATGTCTGACACCTTCTGAAGCAAAACTAACACCAAACTCTATGGACTATAGTTGTTGTGATTGGCAGCAACCGGACTTTCCTAAGCCTACGGATTCTAATCTGGCCAAGTGATTCCTAATAGAATTGCAAAGCAAACGCAGCTGAAGACCCTGCAACTTCGTGGTCCGCCACTGTCGTCATGACTGAAGAGTGTTGCCATTCAGCTGCTGGTACGATGTTCGCACAAAACTTGGCGCTCGCAGACTGCCTGGATCGGACTTTATATTAAGGAAGCCATAGTGTGGAAACGACCTGATCAAGGCTACAGTGGCTGTGATTGGTAGCAAGCAAACTTTTCTAAGCTTACGGATTCTAATCTGGCCAAGTGATTCCTAATAGAATTGCAAAACAAACGCAGCTGAAGACCCTGCAACTTCGTGGTCCGCCACTGTCATCATGACTGAAGAGTGTTGCCATTCAGCTGCTGGTACCATGTTCGCACAAAATTTGGCAACCAAGTCTGCAGTCTGCGGCGAAAAGTCTGAGTTGCAGACTGCCTGGATCGGACTTTATATAAGCCATAAGCCATAGTGTGGAAGCGACCTGATCATGGGTTTCCCAAGGACTGACATGGTGTAGTGAAAACATGACGGACCATGTCTTGCCGGACCATGACGTGACCGGTTTGCGGGCACCGCGTGGAAAGCGCCTTTCTCAGGTTTTTGAGCACGCAAGGTGTGCAACCGACGTGGATGACACGGCGAGTGAAAACACTGAAGAAATGCCGGTGGCAACATGTTTGGGCCGTTTGAAGATGCAGGTCTGCTTTCATTTTGGCAAGTGATTTTTCGACCTCAGCCACAAGACAGTCTGACGGAAACATTGGATTGAGTCCTCCTCTCGCGTCTTGAAAACCAACAGTGAAGACACCAAGACTTCATGGTCCACCAAAGGCTCCATTGCCTCACCGCCTAACCACGCATACAGTAGTCTGAACCGCACAACACCAGGCAACCAACAAGTTTTCTCAGTGCTTACACTTGATGCATGTTTCCAAAACTATCAAGCACTTGTACTTTGCTTGTATAACTTAAAACAGTCATAGCGTGGCGAAGCCACATGAAACAATACCAGGCGCGGTTCGCGAGCTTTATGGGAACCAAATTTGACGGAACTGGTTCCCACAGCAATAGCAATAAAGGTGAAAGCTCACCTCGTGTAAACTCACACGTTGCCAGAGCACATGCCGGGCTTTACGCAGTGCAGTGGTCTATGATATTGTAGACCGTTGTATGGTTAGATGCTTGATGAGGTGCAAAAGGTACTTCCGGAAACGTGTCGGGTAATGAGGCCCCCGACACAAGCCTGCACCTTCCATGGGAAGCTGGAGGAAGAAGCGGAAGAAATGGAAGAAGTGTGTGTGCACGAGTGCTTTGTGGGAGGTTCAGCAACCTCTCGAGCGTTTTCTGGTTAATCGAGCACATTTGGGAATCTTAAGTAGTAACAATACATCACGAGCAAAAAAAAAACTCGTTCAAAAATAAATGCTACAGTGGAAGGCGCCGGATAGGATGGTACAACACTTGAGTCTAGTCTAGTATGTGAATATCACCAGCTGCCTGGCTGTTTCACCATAGCTCCCGGAGAGATTGATGGGCAATTTGCTGGTCTTCATTGATATACCACTTCTGCTTGGGCCCTTCATGTCTGGCACCTTCTGACGCACAAACACCACACCAACTCTATGGACTATAGTTGTTGTGATTGGCAGCAACCGGACTTTCCTAAGCCTACAGGTTTTAATCTGGCCAGGTGATTCCTCAATTTGGAAAGCAAACGCAGCTGAAGAAGACCCTGCAACTTCGTGGTCCGCCACTGTCGTCATGACTGAAGAGTGTTGCCATTCAGCTGCTGGTACGATGTCCGCACAAAACTTGGCAACCAACCAAGTCTGCGGCGAAAAGTCTGAGTTGCTCGCAGACTGCCTGGATCGGGCTTTACGTTAAGGAAGCCATAGTGTGGAAACGACCCATTCGTGCAATTGGTTATCAGCGGCGAGGAACCTTCACTGACTCCCTCACTTCCCCTGGAAAGAAAACCCTAAACTTCCAAAGTCTTGGAAAATCTAAGTTTTGGGGCAAAGACTTAAACTGGGAACGAAAGGCTTAACCGAGTTGCTGTATGTGACCTTTCCTGGAACCTATATATATATATGTCATGTTGAAGTGATCTGAGCAGCACCAAATAAAGCTTCAACCCATGTTTTCGCATGTGCATGTACATAGTCTCAAATCGTCAAGCCGTTTTCCAATCCTTTCACCGGGCACGATGACAATCTGTTCATCCTTTGTGTGGACTTTTTTCGTGGACAGTGCTGTGTAAAACATGTTTCAAGTGAATTCTCAGGGGTGGTGGTGTCCACGACCTTTCTAAGTCTTTCCACAACTTTTTTAAGTCGTTCCATGCCTTTTTCAAGTCGTTCCACGGTTTGTCCATGGTCAGTCCACTGTTCATTTGGTCCGAATGGGCAAGAAGATCCGCACGCGTCACGGATACAAACATGCGATTAGAATAAATCCACTCTGTGCAGTAGCAATGAAAAATGAATTGACAATAAATGTGTTGAATTTAACTTATTTAACCGTAATTATGTTCCATGCACTGTTGATTCCTGGCTTTCAGACCCCGTGCTACCATCCAAAGGGGATCGTGTCGCGGTATGTCTAAACGGTACACTTTTAAGTCTAGGCTCCAAATCTAAGTTGAACTTAAGACAATTAAGTCTTGGACACATAGGGAAAAGGTTATATAACCTTTTTCAATCCGTGTGTTCAGTATCTCAGCCTCATGAAAGGGACACGCCGCTGCAAGCTGCGTTCCTCGGCTGCATGCTTGGAGGCTTGCTTCTGCTGCGTGCCTCTGTTTTGCTAAAGGGTCGAAGCAAAAAAACATTCAAAGACCCTTCCTGCACCAGTAAAACCATAATTGATGGTGGGCTGTGTCCCAGTCCTTCCCGTCATTGATGTTACTGAACGAAAAGCATTGCAAATCGCTAATTGTAGCCACATCATTACGGTCTGCCGGGGTCTTAACCGGCATGGAGACGTTCTAGAGAATGGTGCCCCTTTTGAGGTGATCAAGCAGCTACATCCAGTCCAGGCCCCTGAGCCAACCAATTGTGATACCAAATGCTCGATCGATATTGCCCTGCGCGAGCATGTCACATGTGTGGTAGCGTTGTGACATTGCCTTAGAGCCCAGCTCCCATGGCGCATCGAAAGAACCTCCACGAGGATCAGGGTGGTCGTCCAGCTACACCCACCGGGCCGCGCCGTGTGCTGGCGAGCTGGCGGCCCACTCGGGCGACCCGTGCAACCTTGATGCAATCTCGTCGTCCAAACACAACCGATCAGTTACTGAGTCCAAGCACTTGCGAACGGAGGGGGTGTGCCTCGTCACACCTCGCGGCGAAAACACACCTCGTCTATAGCGGTGTCAAAAGCCGGTCATGACTTGCTTCCGCCAATGCTTGCGCAGCGCGGAGCTTCCGCGACTATTTCTCAAATGGCTTCCGCGGGCCATGTTTGGTTCAAATCCTCTTCCGCGGCGCTTCCGCGACGTATTTCTCAAAAGTGCTCATAGGTTAGATAGACCTCCTTAGGCATCTACTGATGTCAAGAAGATCAAACATGCACCTTCGCAAAGCTTCAGCGCTTGTGAATTTGACCGTATAATTACTTACGCGGTGGCTTCCGGCTTCGCTTCCACGCCAGTTTTGGGCCTCCAGGGGGCCAGGTTTGGAGTCTACTAAGTGTGTTTTAAACTGTACATGACGAGGTCTTTGATGCTCACATGCCACGTATTGGGTGGAGGTCTTTCGCTCCTTCATCCGTTGACTTCTGGCGGCGTCAGTTCCAGACGCGGTGCGCCCGTTCCGTGCGCTCAGTGGTGTCACTAAGTGGATTCAGCATGGACTGGCCAGGTCACTTGGCCAGGTCTTCCCGGTATGTCGAATCGGTTTCGAATCGGTTCGAGAACTCCAAGACATTCGGACAATTCAAGAGATCTATGTCGCTACGTCACAACTCCAGGCAGCACCGGACTCGCTGTTGAGCCTTGGGATCTGAAGTTGCAGAATGAGGATCTCCGCCACGAGTCGCACCTCCGACATGAACATGCTTGACATCTGCTGTGTGTGCTCAAGGCCCTGTACAAAATGAACATGCTCAAGGCCCTGTTCAGTCTCTTGGGTAGTAGGCTTAGGTGATTACAATGGAATTTCAACACCTCCTAGCTGCCCTATATAGCTTCTTCAAACCCCAATGGACACGTTGGACGACCTGAAAAGCGTGTGACCAAACCAATTGGCTCTAGGTAAATTGCAGATCAGAACATACAGGAATTCAATTAACACCTTTTTATGAATGTTTGGTGATTGAGAGTCCTGTGGGAACCTTCTTTGACCCCATGAATTCCCACCACTGAAGACAAACACCACATTCTGACACAGCTTGCACTGCTTAAGCCGAAACACAGCAGCACAAAAGCTTGAGCAAACCAAAGGACCACAAGGTATTGAACCACTCACTTGGATCCCTTGCTGGCCCTTCTCCCAACATGTTGATCAACTGTTGATCCTCCAAAAACTAGCAATGGGAGTCCATTTGGATAATATCACAAAGCCTGCTGCTGATCCTCCAAAAACAATAGCAATAGCACGAACACATGAATTTCAGGACATGTTTCAGGCTCTACAGAATGTATTCAATGTATTCTTGAATGCCCCCCCCTCCGCATCATAAACGCATGTTTGACATGTTTCTACTGGGTTTCTGATGATTTCTGATAAGATTTCTGATGATTCTGTAGACGCTTAAGCAAGATCACAGTGGCATCTGAGATTCCATGAGGTTTTGCTGTGGCCTATCAAAGGGTCGACGCAGTTCGCGCTTAGAGTCACGCCGTTCTATGGAAGGATGAGCCAGGGTAGGACGAGCCCAATGGGAGAAACGTGGGTGCTTTGTGGCTACCTGTACGCAATTTTGCCTTTAAAACGTTGTCTTTTAAACGGTCTTACCAAATTCCCATGGGCAAGAGTCACATGTCGGGGTGGTGTCGAGTCCCCAAATGTGGATATATATGGGCACCACGAACCTCCATGGATCGCAGCTCATCGACTCATCGGCTCTTACATCAAGTCTCCCACCGACGTCGTCCCACCCGACAGCACATATATGTCCACAGACGGTCGGACCGAGCTGCTCAGGAGCAGCTCGGGCTCCCTCCCGTTTGGGCTCCTGGCCTTTCTACCTCCGTTTTCGAAGATGGGACAGGGGTGGGTGCCAGCGAGGTCTAAGCACCGAAGCTGAAAACATGGGACAGGAGCCCTAGGGTCTCATCGCGCTGTAAGCAATGCATGTGCTGCTCCCCGCCGGTTTCGGCCTTCCACTTCCTCGAGCTCCAGGGGCCATGGAAGGCCATAGCACTCGACCAGCTGCAAAGCAATCCATGACTGCGGTCCTCCGACGCTGAGGGCACGGGCTTCCCCAAACACGGGGACCGGCATATATGGACCGAATTCAGTTGGAGGCTTTTGATGGCACCAATTGCACACGTGTTTTTTGATGCCATGGCGCCTCTCCTGAAATGCAATCCTCTCCTGAATCCTCACTTGTAGGCGACAACGTGCGGTGTCAAAGGCCAAACTGCTGTTGGTTTGCATATACCAGGACCCTCCAAAGTACCTTAGAAAACGGAACATGACCTCATAAAAATTCAGGTACTTGTACCCATTTTCCGAGGTACGTACTGAGACTCCAGGTGTGACCCCAAGCTGGTCGAGGAAGAAAATCATACAAACTCATACACGTGCGATGCCCAGACCATCCATGCCTTTTTTAATCCCCAAAAAACACATATCATTGAATTGCAATAATTATTGATGATTTATATTCCTGCCTGCGTGACCTCTATTTTGGACCTCCCACCGCCCCACATATGCCGTATTTCCTATCAAAAAGGTCACATCGACGATTTCACCAGCGCCACCCTGCTGGGTCGAGCCATCGAAGTGAACCCAAGAGAGCACCCCTGGTGCTCCTCTAACAAAAGGACTGGTGCCCACAAAGGTTCATCTAATTCCATTGTCGAACCCTGACTGAACACCTCTGGCTCCATCCAGCGTCTGCCCTTCCCCTAACCAAAAGGTACCACATGTGGACGCACCCAAGAGAGGTTAAGTGATCTTATAGGACCTTACTGGGGTACCTATGGGATAGTCTACAAGGTCCTTCAACCTCTGTTGGACTACAGTAGTTGCAGCCTCGGTCCGTACGCGAGTGTTGGGACTGGCAGGATGTCCTGTGAGGAGTTTCCAGACTTCTTGTGGCGAAGCCTGCAGCTCTGCACGTGCCAGGCTAGTGACCTGGGAACGCGGCGGAAGAAACAGTGAACAGTCCCTGAAATGGACATGGAAGTGGTCTTCCACTACATGTTACATCGTTTTACATGTTCCTCTACTAAGCAGGTGGACCGTGTCTCCACCACACACCATCAGTCTGTGCACGTTTCGTGCAGGCTCCTGAAGAACGCCAGTCAAGCGATGAATACCACCCTCCGACCTTCGGGGTGTCCTGGCTGGACTACTCCACACTACCAGCCTAGGCTTCCAGACAGGGCACCCCGACAGGAGGGTCCTGGTAGTATGGGTCATTCATTAGTATGGCTCAATTGTGTTCTAGCGAAGAAACCAAGCTTACAAAAGCTAGGCATGACGATTGTTCTTTACTCTGGTTCTACTTTCGGTGAGGGTACTTTGAAACAAACCCATCTCAAAGGACTGTACGAGTACTTCAGGGCACTCTTGATACACTCATAAGACTAAACACTAAAGACTAAACTTGACAAAGTATGCCCCTGCCCTGCACACTAAACGGATATATACGCATCATGCACCACTGAGCAATGAGACAACATGTGCCCTCGGATTTTTCCGCGCAACAAGACCCAAACGTAGAGCCTTGATGAATCAACCCGAATTCAGAGGTAGCCAGTGACCTGATATATAGGACCCGGAAAAACCTGTACGACATACTCCTGGGAAGGTCGAATTCTAGGGTTCTTCCAGCCACCTCTGTTGCTTTTAGCGAATTCTTCCTTCAACATCCCATCCAGACCCGGTCGACGAACTGGCACCTCCAGGCCGCGGGCAAAGGGGTTCCGCAGCAGAAACCCTAACCTGGGCACCCAGGTCTGCGGCGGTTTGGAAACGAAACGTTGAAATCCTTTAAGAAGCACCATATTTAGAAGCACCTCAGGCACCTCACTCAAGACAAGTTAGATGGTAAACGAAAAAGCCAAGTAGTTGCTATAAGTCTCCGCAAAGCCAAGTAGTTGCTGGTAGGGACCTGGAAAATGGACGCCGTGACGCCGAGATACGCCGAGCACGGCGCACCGCCTCAAAAACCGAAGAAGTTCGAAGAGGTGAACGTTCATCGTGAAACCTTGGGAAACCCAATGAAACCGAGTATTTTGTGCGCAGCTACGTCCGAAACCAACCGGTTTCAACCAGTCCGCAGCTGGTTTTTACTGTCCGCAGCTATTGGTAAACCTTGGTTTCACTTGGTTTCACTAAGACCTGCAACTCTTGCCCGTCCTTATAGGTCCCCTGTTCGGCTTCGCAGTGGCTGACCTGGACGACTTCTACAACCACGGGCTGACGCAGTCGCACCGGCTACGCGCTCGGCTGCGACTGGAGACGTTCGAAGGAAACAAACCAGTCGTGGACCAACTGCAAAAGGCAAACGGGCACCGTTGGAAGATTGAACTCCTAGAGGTTTCCCCAGTCGGTTTGTTTTTCTCCAGCCTTTACGTAAAAAGTTGTTTTTTGACACGAATTACGATCATTTATGGGCGTTTTGGACATTACAAGACATTCCAGGATGCAACTCTCCCAGTGCAAATCCATCCCAAATCACCAACAAACACATGCCTCATGCCTATGCCTGATTTCTGACTTGTGGCATGCTACCAACGAACGTATTCTTTTTCAGCAAACTACTAGCTGATGTTATTGGAAAAGCAAAGCACGCCATGGGTAGGTAGGTACCCCTCGTCCAAACACCCAGCAACTGGTCCAAACTTCTGGAACCCACAGGCGGTGCCGGGCCCAAGTCTGCTGGCTTGCCATCCTCCAAGGGCACCTGGACCACACTGTGAGTGAATGTAAAGGTGACCGACCCTCCCAGGTACGGTCCGTACGGTGATGTCTTCGACACTGTTGCCCGGTGCCAGCCAGTCGGGTCCAGTCGTACCGAACCTGAGGTTCGGTCGTACCCACTTCTGCCACCGAACCTCAGGTTCGGTACTGACCTGGCCCCGACCATGGCACCGACATACCAGTATCACCGTACCTGAGAAGGTACAAAAACGGATCCCTATGGAGTGTGGATCATATGTATCTCTGCCCGGAGCCTAAAGTTAAAGAGGACGGATTCGGAGGCAGTCTCCCAACTGAGTCTCCTCGTGGTGAAGGTGGTCGAGATTCTCGGTGTGTCAATGTGAGGAGATGGTACAAAGAATTTCTGGAATCATGACAGTTACGTGGAGTGAAAACCACCTGTTTTGGTATTCGGAAATTCTTTGAAAACTGTGCCTGGTTCGACCTGATATACAAGCACATGTCTCCCTAATGAGCCCAGTTGACCTCGAGTCTTATCGAGTCTTGATAGTTGAAATTGAGTTGGTGCTCCCAAATCTGAGGTTACTCAGTGCTCTAGGTCCGAAAACGGCGCCAACTCCTGGCGAGGATTGAACTTCCGGAACAGCCCGGATATGTTTAAAACTATATCCCAAACGCTCCATGTATGGAATATATGCCTACATTGACCCCTGAAGCCACCCCAATGTAGGCATATATGGCATACAGTGTCTGGGTATATGTTATATTTAGTTATAATGTCATGTTCTCTATTGCTTTCTTGGAACTGGTTTAGGCAAATGCTCGATGGTTTTGCAGAAATAATTTCGAGAGTACCTGGGTTCAAAACCCCCCAAAAAAAAAACCTAAACTGAACTAGGCGAACTCCCCACAGTTCCAGTTCACTGCAAATCCGAGGGTTCATGTTCCAACCATCTTCTACCGATTGCGAAGATCCATGGTGGCGCATTTCTATGGCCTACATGACTGCTGGTTTTTGGTGGTTTTCATGTAGGTCATATGGCTGTGGGTCAACACCCAAAGCCCTAATCCCTGGTAGTTGATAGATGTTGATAGTATGATATAGTATGTATGTATTTTGTATTTTCACTTCGTCTCTCATACCCGCTCACATGAGCAAGGGGTGCAACAAAAACTGCGTTCGCCCGCGAGTTCGAGCCGTAATCCCTGGTAGCTTGACCTCCCTTGTAGTCTGTTCTCTTCATCTTCAGGGCTCAACCTGTAACCAAATGGCAAGTACAGTACAGGTTATCAAAGCCACAGGGAGCAAAGCGCTCCAAAAAAAACGTTCGCAAGTCGTGCGAAACAAGGTTTCCCAGTTTTGACCCTATGGCGCCATCTTGTCGTCTGCGCCCCTCTGCTCTGCCGGCTAAGCGACTGCCGTCAGGGTGCCCTCCAGCAGCGCCGCTGGGCGGCGCGTGACACGAAGCTGCCGACGGCGGGGTCCTGGGTGGGCTAGCTGGAAGGCTGCGGGTGGGTCGATGGTACAACCAAAATCCGATCCCAAAGAGTGCATGCAACTGGAATGATTACAGTACCTAACTCAGTACCTATAGATTGGGTCCATGATCTTTGGAGGGTGTCCAGATCTTTGAAGGGTCAATGTAGGAAAAGATGCCATGCCCATGCCCCAAACGCTCCATCTATGATGCGAACCATGCGAACCAGGTCAACCCAGGTCACCCGGCCCCAGCTTCACGGCCTCCGCAGTTCGAGAGTTTTACAGGTTTTGACTCGGATTCGGTTGGCACAAGCCTCGGAAAGAACCGCACAACCTCAGTGGTTCTTGGACTTTGCCGGTGGAATCGGTGGAACCCTCATGGTTGGTGGTTGATCATGTTCCTCATCTAGTTGCCAGTTCTTTGATGATTCTGGATCATCAATATGTTGATCATCAATGGCTTGCAAGTTGAACACCTTGTCTCCGTGGGAATCTTGAAGATCACATCGTCAACAATGACATAGCCCGATGTAATCCTCAACTAGCCAGTCCAGGGCACTGACAAGGACCAGCAAAGCCACAGCAGTTGCAGGACGCCTGTCCAAGCGGCGTTTGTCTTTGATCAGCATTGTTGAAAGCGAAAACTCGTACATCACCAACACAATGCTTGTTATTCCAGGGTGCTTTGGCAATTGAACCTTGGAACATGTTTCTGCGCCTCTATTATATATACACACGATTGTAATTGCAACAAGCAAAACGTGTTGGTACCGCCTGCAGTGACTTCTCTCATTTGCCTGCCAATCCTCCACCAACATGCTGAAATGAGACGGCAAGCATGTACGTGCCAAAACCACGCCCAGGTGGCTCCAACTCACAGGGCCCTTCACCACTGCCAGGCACTGCCAGACTGCTCGTCCGATGGTCCATCGATTTCAAATGCGGCAGGTCGTCAAAGCAAGAGACATCCACACTCCAAGTACCCTGGGGTACTAGAAACGATACAGAATTCGACGCATGCGGCTTTTTAGATGCTCCCAGTTCCCAGACCTCCGCCTTGATCTTGTGTTCGTGGATTCTGGGCCGATCCCAATCAAGCCCAAACGCCCCATCCGGCCATCCGCAGCTCCGTGCCTCATCGGCCCACCGGATGCCATCCTCCTGGCACCGGACACGTCGGTCCGACACGACGGTCCGTCCCACGCGAGTGTCTCAAATTGAATCAAACATGTGTTCCCAGACACTCCATATATGTCATATATGCCTACATTGGGGTGGTTTGGGGGGTCGGTTGATTGGCATATATGGCATACATGGAGTGTCTGGGGTTGGAATAGCTGATGAACATGATTTGGTGAAGATTGACGTTCACATACGTTCGCACTAACATACATACGTTCACCGCGTGCTCATGTTGTGATTGTTTTAAACATAGAATCCAGTTGTTCACTATGTCAATGTGACTCTATATATCTCCACAGCAGATTAAACCATGAAATTGCACTTCCTCCCTCTTCTTCGACCCTGCTATAAAACCAATGCGTTCCTCCCGACGCCAGTCTCGTTGCTTAGCAACTTGTGGTTCCTCCAGCGGGACCGGGACGAGCGTTCCACATGGACCGTCAGAGACCGTCAAGCTTCGACCGTACCGTCGACCGGACCGTGAGCCCGATCTGAGCGATTTTTCTTCAGCCCAAAGCGAGTGGTGTGCCTTACATGATCTATAGTAGGGCTCCTGGCCCACCTCCGTTTCGAAGATGGTTGGGGTGGGTTCGGGGGGTCTAACCACCTTCTGAGGATATGGGACATGAACCCTACGTAGTTCGACTATCCCTACCCACCAAGAGAGGTTGAGAGACCATATAGGACCCTCTAGTGGTACATATGGGATGGGCGACAAAGGGCTGTTGAACCTCTCTTGGCAAACATAACAAATGGGACTGCAATCTTTGCCCACATTGAGGTATTTGATTATTTGGGGGGGTTAATGTATGCATTCCATCCATTTCCATCATGATGGAGTGTCTGGTACCCCAGGTATTCCAGGTCCTTCAGGCCACCTGGCTACCTCTGTTGGTTTGGCACCACCAAACGTGGCGACACAGCTGAAGCTCGGCGACTCGATCCTGGGAGGGCGCGCATTCGGCAAGGGCGAGGAGAGCGCTTCCGCAAGCGTTCCGGTGTTCGCCGGCGCCAGGTTCGCAGCGTTCAACGCCATGTGGAACGCCATGCGGAAAACGGAAGGTGCTGAAGCCGCGATCGAAAATGCGGCCCAGGTATGCCAAGGTGGAAGAAATCAGATCAGAAGTGCCACCAAATGCAAGATTTGAGAAGCAATTCAATACGCTCTTCAGGAAAACCAACATCAAACAACTGTTTGGGAACTAGTGCCTGGAAACTGGTTCTGCAACATCTGAGAAACTTAGTTGCTAAACGTTGATGGGTGTTCGACATTCATCAAACACAATTTGAAATGAAAGCGTTTGTGCAACTCATGTGCGGCACAGTGGATTGAGGTGGAGTCCATGCCCATGCTTTGAGGAAGGAGCCCCTTTTCTGCTTCGAGGCTTCAATCCTGCGATTCTTAAGCTGAATCAACTTCACCTGTGGGAACAGCTGGAAAGAAAAGAAACACCTGAACAGCGCTCAAAACCCCTGAACATAAAATGCCCGGGATCAAACAGTGAATTGCAAGGCTCGCTTCTGGGGCGAGTTTCTATATATATATATATGTTAATTTGTTTGATATGCATTGACATTCGCTTTTGCTATTCTCTCCTCGCTGTAGAGAAGCTCACATCCCTGAAGCTGTGCAGTCATCAGGCAATTGAAGGTGCTTTGTCAGTTTCTTTCTACGTTCTATGTTCCTCTCTTGTGCACTCCCTTCTGCTTCGTCAGTTTAGTCAGTTCCATTCTGCTTCTGCGCGACCGTCGAAGTGTCTAAGGCATGCAGCGCGAGCAGTGTGCAGAACTTCCACCAATATGTACAGTACTCAATGTACCTCTGATCGAAATGTTCTTCTTATGTGTGCTTCTGATTCGGTTTCGCGCATTTCTGTTCTGAATCTAACAAGTCCTTTTGAATGCAAGTGCACTGTATATATATATATATATACCATGCGTTCACCATCCAGCAGGGCGCAAGTCAGCACATTGCCAACCATGAGACAGGGTCCTATCAGAATTCAAGCAAACAATGCCCTACAAGTCCAAAGACCCAGTAAAACCTGGTCTAGACTACCTCCTTAAGATATTGGTTTTTGTATGTCCAGTATTTCATGAGGTCGACTTGTAGGGAATAGCGATGCCATAAAGCGCCGCGCTTCGCAAGCGAGGCGAAGCGTTCTCCGTTGCATAGCCGACGGGGGTCGCTGCTGCTGCTTGGATCTGGGCAATCACGTCCTGTCGAACGCTCAAAGAAAGTCGGAACACTTTCCAGAGGTTTTCAACCCTAGTTCGACGATCCCAGGAACCGGTACCCCAAATCAAACAAAAACACGGGTCCAAAACCACCAGGTCACTGGCGACCTCGGTAGATCGGAGACACTTCGGATTGAACGGTCGAACCCAACACCGTCCGTGCGGACCTCGACCGAGGTCGGTCCAACATGAGTTGGAAACCACGTACGTCCACATGGTACACAAGTGCCAACAGAGGTTAAGTGACCTTATAGGGCCCTACTGGGCTAGCTATAGGATAGTCTATAGGGTTCTTCAACCTCTGTTGGTGTGTTATGGTTCAAAATCCCCAAAATGGATGCTGTCTTGACTGTCTCATGTTTGGAAGCAGGAGTCTGGACAAATAAACACACATTGGAATGCGTAGGTCGTAATCGCAACGAATTCAAGAAATTGGTTTTGCGATGTTTTGAGATATACCTCTGTTCTGCATGTCTCTCACCAACTACCATGCTTCCATATCAAACCTCCAGCACCAGGGTGGACGGTGCATGGGCTGTGGATCTTGCTCCTCTGGACAGCTCACTGTGCTCGAGTTCCCAATGTAGACAAAACATGTGACAAATTGTGACAAGCATGAAAGAAAAGACCCCCCAACAAAAATGAAGAAAAACACTGCAAAGAGAGTTGAAACAAACAATACATTTCAGATTGGTACTTAAAGAACCGATCTCAAAACTACGCATGGGACTATCCCCCAGCAACAGGACACTGGTAGGACAACCAGTCCCTGGGTCACGGTGTTGTAGTTACACTAGGTGTCACGGTGTTGCCTTTCTGTGTCTCATTGTCTGTTGTCTTCTGCCTTTTTGATCCTGCTGTGTTGTCAAGTATTATGTGTGTGTTGTGGTTATGTTTGGTGTTATCGAGATTATAATTATAGTTACATATATATATAGTTGTCGGTAGCCCCATGCGCTGCGCACCGCGCAGCCTTTTTCCCACCTCGGGCCTTAATGTCCCTGGACGGTCGCCTGTTGACACTCCTAATCAACTCTTAAAAGTCCTCGTGATGGAGGATCCGGGAATCACATCCTGGCTTCCGCCGGTGCTCGAACCACGAATCTCAAGGTACGCAACCAAGTCCTTGAGAGCAGCGGAGCCGGACTGAGCATGGTTCAGGCACCAGGCACGGTACCCAGCCATTCCGTCGGCGGTTCCTTCGAACAGCTCAGAATACGACAAGGCTCCCTTGTACTTACCAAAAGCAATCATGCACTTTCCCCATTGCTCAAGGCTGGAAATGCCTGGTGGGTACTTGTCAGCTTCGGCGTACGGAGTGCCGGGCATCTTTGCTGTCGATGGCATCGGGGCAGCTGTGGCCAAGGCCATGGATCCACCGCTGTAAGTCGGAGCGGTTGAGCAAGGTTTCTCATCCCTCAAACGCTTGGCACCGTCGCTCATGGGGCCGGATTTCTCACCCAACCATGCTTCATCCAGAAGGATGTCTTCATAATCTCGAACTCGGCGCAGGATCTCGTCCCATACTCCACACTGGCGTGCTTTCAGCACAAGCTTGAAGCACTCTTCGGACTCTGCCTGGGTCATCTTCACGGTGGCACTAGCAGCTGACATGACGGTCGTCAGACAAGGTGCACTTAGTGGCAAACAGGAGAATCTCTTGTGACTGTCCGAGTCACTTGCTTGAATCCAAAACAACAGGGCAATTCAACAAACATCCATACGATCGAACGTGCTTATGCCGACTATCGTAGAAAGACTCGGAGTGATATTCAAGACTAAACCATGTTCTATACAACATAGACCCTCGGCTCGAACGGTGGTGGTGTGCTTCAATCACAGATCAAGTGCAACTGATTCCTACCCTACGCCTGACCTCACTCCTGAGTACTCATACTCAACCTGAGACTAAGACATCAAAAGCTCACGAATCAAACTAAACATCTTGACCTGTGTCTACATATGGTGGGTGACACTTAGCAGCGAACAGTTTTCTGCGATCTCTCTCTTGGGCTCTTCTCTGCAAGACCAGTTCTTCAGGACTGATCTGATACCGGCTCGACCGGAGCGACGCTCGGAGCAGGTCGAAAGCTTCTGGGCTCTCTTTCGTTAAGGCGTCGGCTAGCATTCTGTCTGTAGGAATCCACCGGAGAGTGGCCTTCATTCTCTGGATGCTATCCCTGAGGATGACTATGTCGATTGCAGTCCGTCGATCATCCAATGATGGTGCGGATGGTGACATGAGGTGATCATAGAGGGACTTACAGTCAGTAACTAGCAGGGTCAGTCTGTTACCTAAGCTACTCCGAAGGCTTTGTGACAACCTGGGGCCATCTATCGCCTCGGACAAAAGGAGATTCGCCCACTCCAGCATGCTTGATGCCGTGGACATGCTCTGGGCTTCAGCGCTCAAGGTCGAGCTCACGACCCGTGGAAGTCGTGCACTTTTCCAAAAGGCGGGGGACCAGCAACAATCTTTTCCTTCATTGATATCTTTATGAACAAAACTGATTACATACCCTGCTTGAGTCGCACCTGCCTTGGCGTTTGCAAAAGCAGCATCTGAGTGGCACATCAAGGCCAGGCTCTCCGGTTTGATGGGGCAGAAACGGATCACCTGTTCGGCATGCTGTTTTGCCCGTCGGATTGCCTGGTTGGCAGCAATGGCATCACCTATAGTGGGTTTTGGAAACGATTGCTGAGAAAATGAAACTTGAGTTGCCAAGTCAGGTCTCGTTTGATTTGCTAGCCAGTTTAGACTTCCGTTGATGGCCCTCAAACAGCTTACTTCTTTGTCATCTAAAGGCGCCTCTCGATCACGCGCCCGTTCTCGGCTGAGGTGCAAAGGACGGATCTTTTGGGTGAACTTCTCTTGACTCATGATGATTTCAAATGTGTTGGGATCCTGCGTATATTGGCTTCCACAAAAGTCGCCGGAACCCTGTCTCCATTTGCGAAACTCGAAAGTCTTTTGAAGTTCATGGATGGCTGCTTGGTATTTCGATCCCTCTCCCCCGGTCACACAGTCATCGACGTGAACACCATACACCCCAGTGAGCTTCTCGTTTTCACGAAAATAGAACAGGCATGCGTCGAAACGAGATCGTTCGAAACCAACTCTGAGCAGTTCTTGTTGTAGCTTCTTGTACCATGCCGATGGCGAGTCGTTCAGTCCGTAAACATGTCCAACAATCTCGATCAGCGCGTCTTCCGGCACTCCGGGGATACCCCCTCTTGGAAGGCTGGCAAAGAGTGGGCGGTATCTAGCGGGCAGGTCGCCTGCTGCCAGGAATGCCCCCTTAATATCCCCTAAGGCCATGGGCCAATGGTTTGATGCAATGAGCTGAAACAACATGTTTCGTCCTACTTGAGATAATGTCGGACTTTGAAGATCACCCTGCATGGCCTTTTCACTAAGATCTGGATCAAGGTGACCCTGCAAACACCAGCGAGCCTTCATTCTTGGGGCAGCATCGTCTTCCTGTTTGATAGTGATTACATATCGGCTACCCATGATTCGATGACTCATGTGTTTGCGGACGGCTTGAGCTTCCGGTCCGATCACAAGTCTCGCTGCATGCTTGGCTAAGATGGTGTTCCACTCTAGTAACTTAGCTTCGTCAATCTTGAGTTGAATCTCCCGGGGATGTCCTGTTGGAGGAAGTTCTTTGGAGGCCTTCTTCTTGAGATAGGCTGCAACCAACACATCAAACGAAGCCCCCTCTTTGTACATATCCACCAAATGATTCACATCTTGACGGGATAGGTCATGCTCCTTAGCATTATAGCATTGTGCTTGCAACACCTCAACCGAACAAACAGCGAGTTCATCCTTGGCAAAGGTTTGGCTGTCATGCTGAACGTACAAATCTTCGTCCATGTCGGTGTCTGGTGTTATGCGTTTTGGTGCTGGCTGTTCGGAGCTAGTTGATTCATCGACGGCTCGCTTGGTACCCTGAGGAGACGCATGGACGGCTGTCGGCTCTCCCGGTTCCAAGTTGGATGATGAATCAGTCTCTTGCATGACTCGATTCAAGAGCTCAGGAACAATTTCTTGCATCATTTCCTGAAAGTCTTCGGTCACCATACGACTCGGCCGGTATAGAGCTGCGGGTCCGTCTTTCTGGTGAAGACGTCGGCGTGTCGGCCTGGCTGGCCCATAGCCGGTGCTTGGATCAAGTTCATCCGCATGAGGCGGAGGCTCGGGCACACCGTCTTTGGGCTTTCGGACATGTTCGACTACCGGCTCAGCTTCACGAAAATCGGTTGCCTTGTCGGTCACAGAAGTTGACTCGCTGGCTTCATTAGAAGGCTTCGAACCCTCTGTCATGATAACGTCTGGTGGCACTGGTGATCGTCGAAGTCTTTCAGCGACCGATTGAGGCTGTCCGGGACCATCCGTGATTGAATCAGACCTGGAGCCATCCTCTTGAGACTCTGCAGGAATAGCCTGTGGCAAGCTAGGATACGATTCAGGAACCAAATCAATGTATTGCCTACTCTCTAGTTGCCCTGATTCAATCAAATGTTTGATCCCCAAAACTCCATGTGAGGTGTTTCGACCAGCTTCAATTCGTCTTGGGTAGACGGCCGAACCTGTTCCGGAGCACACCGAAAGATCTGGCGTTTGTGGATGATTACAAGGTTCTTACCTACGTAACCCAACACCACCGCCGGTCCATACCAGCGGCCAGTCTTCTCAAGTGAGCCATGGATCCACTTCTGTGATCGCCAGAAGGCCACATATGCTCCCGGTTGGAGCGCTTGGGCAGTTCGAGGTCTGGCAGACAAGGCAAGTCGGAGTGACTTGTCGTCTTGAAGTTCGAGCACTGCCTTTCTGGCTGATTGTCGGATGGCCACCTGCCTAGCAATTGCATCCTCATACAGAGAAGCTGTTGCCGGAACTATTTCTAGGGGTTCATCGAGGAGATTTTCTGGGACCCTGGGATTCTTGCCGAACACGAACTGTGATGGGGTCATGCCATACACCTGTATCAACTGGTTTTTGCAATGAGCGGCATTGACACATTCCAACCATTCATCTTGATTTTTCGGCACGTGTTCTGACAGAATCTTATCTAGAATCCTGCCAAACCAACCCCCGTGCACTTCACACTTACCTAACTGCCAATGGGCGTCGGCCGCAGTCAGCTTAAACGTGGCGCCGCCCTGTTCAAGGATGGACGAAAAAGCATCTGCGATGTTGGCACGGTGCGGATCACAAATGATCTCGGATGGCATGCCTGCCCATGAGGCCCATCTTTCCATGAACACCTGCTTCAAGGTAGTAGCATTTTCTCTTCGGAATATGGGGACCACGATTTGCAGTGAGCTCCCGTAATCAACCATGTTTACTGCTGGAATTCTTTGACCCTGACTCCACCCCATGAGATATTTGACATCAACCCCAACTACTGCGTTGAATTCTACGACTCGGTGGACTTGTGCAGGAAGGGCTACCTTGGGACTCCTCTGGGCTGCACAATGATCGCAGTGGAAATCGCGTGCTGCTGTCAAGGCCGCGTCGGATGCACCACCATGCTTCAGGACCCCTACCAACTGTTGGTTAGTTGGATGACCTAAGTTATTGTGCAACCGGCGGAGACTGGACATGATCTTTTCCTGGGGTTCTTGATTCAGTTCATGGAGGGTGTGTGCAACAAGGCATTCTTGGTTGTGATCATGGAGAACGACGAGTGTTTCGGTAGACGGCAGGCCTTTTACTAATCTTAACACTGCCTTGACAAAGGCTGGAGTGTACTGAGCGGCATGCTTACTGATTGACCCTACCCTTGGATGGCTTCCAGCAATGACCTGATGATGACTGTGGTTGGCATGTGACGGACCTGGACAGCACTTCGCTAGGGCTCGCATCTCCGGATGAGATACCATCAGTCGAGTGGCCTTGTGGATCAAGGCGCCACCTGGAATGCGGAGGCCGTAGCAACACATGTCAACACTCACACAGTACATGTTCTTGGCCAGGCGTTCCATGGAGGGCATACGCCATGCTATTGAATCTCTTGGATGTTCGAACAAACATTGACCACCCAATTGGCTTTGCAATTCCATCAACTCACAGCAAAAGCGAATGAACAGGTTGGTCCACGTTTCACGTTCCCTAACTTCACTGTCCGTCATGTTCTGTTTATTCAAATGCCACCATCCCCCTGCCCATGTACATGGTGGACAACACACAAGGAGCTTCGGCTTACTGACCTGGACATGATGCTTGAGCTGTTCACGATCAGCTCGGCGTCGGAAGTCCCAGCCTGTGCACAGGTCGGCGGACAGAACCCGCAACCCGGACTTTGCCCCTTCGAGACCGAACCTAGGAGGAGAAAACACTTCGATCACATCGTACAACTGTTCGGTTTGTTTGGACGGCGCGGTCACTTGTGCCATCAGCTGACGGTGCTGCTTGGCCTTCCAATGCATGATATTGAGTTGCTCTTCCTGGGCATCGGGCAGTCGAGGAACGGCAGCGTGGGTCAACAGGCGAAACACAGTCTTACCCGTCCACGGGCGACTGTCATGCTTGGAGTGTGCACAGTGAGGCTCAACCCACGAATCACGATGGTCCCTGAGGACGTCAGCTGGCTTATCTAGCTTAGTAGTGCGGTCAGGCTGTAGCTGATCAATCGGAACTGGACACTGTGTATTCTTTGGGGTGAACAGGGTGGTCCTTGGCTTGACGTGATGCCGAATGACAGTCCTATCCTGCGGCCTAAATTCCCAGAAATCCTTCAATCTCTTGGGGTTTCTATCATATTGAACCGAGTGGCACTCATTCGAAGTCGGCTCAACCATGGGCGCCGCAGGAAACAGGGCTTGAGCATTCGGTGGAAATGCCGTGACAGGAATCGTGTACTGGCCGGCGCTGTTCACTTCCAGAGGCACTTCGAACTGACCTTCGAACAAGGTCAAACGATCTCGGTCGAAGTCTAAGCGGGCCTGCAGCTTTTGCAAAGCTGGTCTCGACAGAAGCAAAGGTGCCTTCCCTTTCACCACGGCGGCTTTCACATAGCCAGGACGTCCAGCCAAAAATACTGGAAGATCCACGATGGTCTGGCTGACTTCTTGTTCACCATTTCCAAAACGAAAACAGTTCTGTTCCGGCTTTTCCGCAGGCTGTGGAACTCCATGCCGGCGCCAGATCTCTTGAAAGGCCGCCAGTGTGGAACGGCCAATAATGGTCTTCCCACATCCACTGTCCAACACTGCGAAACCAGGGCTGCTCACCAACAACACTTCTGTCTCAGGACAGGCTGCAGCAGTGCATATGAAATGCTCGGGCAGCTCAGTCCCCACAACTTGTACGGCTCCAGCAGCGTGACTCGTTTGAGAAGCCGCTGATCCAATGGTTGCAGAGGCTGGGGCTTTGCATTCCCTCTGCCAGTGTCCAATCTTGCCACAGCGACGGCAGCGTGTACGTTGTTTGAGCTCTTCAACCTGGACACGGAACGAACGCTTGAAGTCCTTTCCAGTTCCACCAGCTCGCCGAGGATCAGGAGCAGAAAACTTCCGGCCCTTCTGGACCATGTTCAGCTCAGCTCGCTTCTCCCGCCAGGTGGCGGCCAGAATCTCGGCGACAGCCTCTTCATCATATCCTTCGTCTTCAGCTGGGTCCTCCAGGTCAGCTGAATCGTGCATCCCATGCTCAGCAAGGAACAGCTCCACGTCCTGGAAGTTGTCTTCACGCTGTTCTTCATGAGCTGAACTGGAGGGCTGGTCTTCGACGACATGCGCTGCAGCGGTTCGTCTCTTCGGAACGGTGTATTCCGGAAAGCACGACCGCATCGACTGCGAGAGTGTGTCGAACTTCAGCTCACCTTGGGCTCTTGCCAAACAGACGGCACGTTGTTCCTCGTTCATCCCGCTGCAATTGAGCAGGATCCAGCCACGGGCCTCTTCTGGGAACTTGACGCCCGTCTTGCGGGCACACTTGTCGAAGCATTCCCGAGAGCGGGCGCACCACTGTCGGATGCTCTCACCTTCCCGGGCTTTGAGAGCAAACACATCGGCGATGTTCTCGCCGATCTCGTCTGTGCGATCGAGCTCTGGCCATCTCCTGTCAAGGAGGTCGAGGATGGTCTTCTCGCCGCCCTTGACTTGGTAGTCACTTTCCTTCAAATGCTCAACCACCTCCAGAGCACGGCCGGTCAGAAGCGTCCACAGGAACGAGCCTCTGGCTTCGTCAGGAAGCTTGTCCATGGTGCGTATCTTGTTCAAAGCCCATTGTTTCCATCTTCTGTACTCTCTATGGTCGCAGTCTTCGCCACTAAAATAGCGCAAAGAGGTGCCAGCTTCCATTGCACGGTCGCGAGGTCAGCACGCTTCCAGCGCGCCACAAAAACCTACAGGAGACGGTCTATTACCGCTCCGCTACCAATGTCGGTAGCCCCATGCGCTGCGCACCGCGCAGCCTTTTTCCCACCTCGGGCCTTAATGTCCCTGCACGGTCGCCTGTTGACATAGTTATATATGAGTGGCGAATAGTGGCGACATTTACCAGGACCTTCAAAGTGACCTCTTTGGAGTCTCTAAGTGACCTCTTTAAGGACTAAGTGACCATATTCTAGGATCTCAAAAGGTCACTTTGAAGCTCCTGGTATACAATGCTTATAAACTCGATTATATCGGATTATATACCGATCACATCGCACGCGCCGGTTTTCGCGCGCCCGACCGGCCCGCGCCGTGTCCCGTCGTCGTCTCTGTCCTTCACGACGTGTCCTTCGCGACAGTGCGGGAGCGCCACCGACGCGAGTCACGAGCGCCAGCGAAGGAGCCTAGGCGGAAGAACACCGAGCGACGCGTGAGCCTATGCGTTGAGGTTCTAAAAGGTTTTTCGCAATTTTTTCGGTGCATTCTACGAGTTCCAAGTGAAATTATGCTTTTCGCTCAGTTGCTCTTTTTTGGACCTTTCATGACGTCCGAAGCGCTGCAATGGCGAACTAACTCCATGCAGCAGCTCAAAAGCAAAGAGCTGCTACCTATGGTAGCAGCTGAATCCGGCGATAAGCGGATCATCTGCTCCCCGAGCGCCGGGTGACCACGTTGGCCACTGGAACTGGAAAATAGAGATCGAACATGATCGAACCGAGAACCATTCTCGTGAACTAACCCACGGGGTTCTCAAAAGCCATGCACACCAGGTGCAACGCAAGCGGGCAGCCGTCAAGCGGTTCTTCTTACAACTTGCATTCCGTCAACAGTGTCTCAAGTTCGGCTTGCAAAAACAAAAGCCTCTTTAAAGCTATACTTTCACGTCAGAGGTCCGTTAGTGCGACATTTGAGATACATGACATGGCTTAACCTTGAGTGTACTGGGCGCACGTCCGCACCACCCGCAGCAAGGCACCAGCTGAATTCACGTCGGCCAGCCGTGCGGCGCATCGTCACGACTCTGCGTCTGACGACGCCGGTCGAACGCAACGCGATGCGACGCGGAGGGAGAGAAGACGACGCTCAAGGCCTTCCCCAAAACGGTGGATCCTCGCGGGACTTGCTGCAAATGGAGATGCAAAACCATCAAGACTTGCTGCAAACAGGACTTGCTGCGACTAGCTGCAAACGGAGATGCAATATAGAAGAAATAGAAAAATTCATCATCCAAGGCAAAAGAAGCAGAACTATAGACTGTTCCACACAGCACAGCATGGCGTACCGCGATGGTCCAATCGAAGTGCCGCTCATAGTCGTCAATGGCTCGAGACCAACTGAAGTCCTAGCCGCCGGTGCAGGTTGGAGGCCAGCCATCACTATTGGAGATGGTTGGAGGATGTTGGAGGCTGGCCATCACTATTAGTTCAATACCCTAGGGCTCCAAGTACCTCCTTAGAAGGTGACTCTAAACCCACCCCAAACACCTTCTAAGACGGTCCTTGGAGCCCTAGGGTAACCTTCTCCTACCATTTTTTGCTCCATTTTCAATCAGCACAGAGCCGAACAGAGCCGATCTTGACCCACTGGCAGCCGAGTGCGAACAGCTGAGTCAATGGCAGCGCGAGGTGCGAGTCAGGCGGCCGATGTCGTCACCATGTCCCGATGTCGCGAGAGCTACATCACGCTGCAACAAAAACCCGTCCTGTGCCATGGCCCTCCGTCGCATCTGGTTGAATTCCTGAATTCGAAAGAACATTGAAAACATATCGTTTTTGACACAAAGCGGATGAACGATAACACATTTCAACACATTCGATAACTATTCCATCCCTCCTCAGGTTCCCGGAAGAACAAGTGGAGGCCATCAAAGATCACCTCGCTCTCAAACAGACCAGTGTGGCAGTACCAGTTTCACTGAATTGTACCATGTTTAAGATGCTTTAAGTGTTGACTTGATCTGGTTCTTGAAGCTTCTGCTAAGATCCCTGCCTTCTTGAAGCCTCAGAATCGCTTCGACCAGTCAGTCACGTCACGTAATCACCCACCATGACGACCGCTTCGACTGGTCCCGTCCCGTCTCTGAATCGGCCGAAGGGCTGTCTTCGTTCAAGGGCCAAATGTGAAAGCCTGGTCCCGAAAGGCCAGCGGAGGTAGGCCGAGGATAAGAGGTATAGCATGGTATAGCTGTAGCATGCTGTAGCTATTACAGTAAGATGCTACTAGCTACTGGATGCAGGGTAGCTCACGCTTCTTCAAGGAAGCTCTCCCCTGCCGCCGCCTTAATCATTTGATTCCTAGATTCTTGGGGAAAATTATTGTTGTGTGTGTTTGTCAGCATGTCGAATCCAAAGATCAAGCGCCTGTGGAAGTGTCAGGTTCTGTGTACCAACCTCGGGGCAGTTGTCAGGTCGATTAAAGAAAAAAACAAACATGCCGCATGCCATACATTGCCACAGTACAGTGCCACTTTAAACACTCGCAAACACCTTGGACCAAGCGGTGATGGCTGTATATCGCGTACTACGCGAACTCATAGAAAATAGAAGGCATCACATGAATCTGTTGCTTGGTCGGCCATATCGCGGTAAGCCGTAAGCCCTTGAGCGTCGTCAAGCCCTGGCCGAGCAACTCTTCACAGAGTCCTTGAGACCTCCTGTCGCGTGGACAATCGGTATGGTCCCATACAACATTGCACCTCAGCTCCGTACAGCACTTGTCTGCAACTGTTCGACGTCTACGCATAGTTTTAAAAAAATCATCCAGTCCAATTCTGAATATTGTTTTGAAAAGCGAAGGGGTGACTACCTGATTGCTTTGCTTGGAAAAGGTGTTTTCAATCCACACACCGTCAACGCCAACTTCGAACGAGATGCACATCTGCGGGATCCCACAGGGCTCGTATCTGCACACAGCTGCGGGGGGAAAAACAGCAACTTGTTGTACTAAGATTTGAGTTTTGACGCCTTATTTTAACTAAGTCATTTATTCATAACCCCCTACATTATAGATGGGACCCCGGTGACTGGCTGACACCAAAGGGTCATGTAATTACTCACCGAATCTCAGCTGTGGAATAGTTGCCGACGCGCCCGGCCTGGAGGGCATCAGAAAGAAGTCCGACCCAGCAATGATCTCTTTTTCGATTTGTGGGCTGAAGCCCCAATAGCCGCAGACTCGGCCCTGAGACCAAACGAAATATATCGACATGTAACATGACGCACTCAGCACGCAGTCCGGGTTGCAAGTGGTGCGCCTTCCAAGTGGTTTCAGCCCAACGAAGCATATGACCTCGGAAGCGAACGCGAACGCGTTCGGGCTAGCTATAGGCGAACCTTGCACGTAGGCGAAGGTGTGCTGAGAACTGCGTCGCGAAAACACCCCTGGCCCAACCGAAAAGAATAATATAATATATACCAGCACCCTCTAAGGGGTGTTAACACTAAGAAAGACTAAGAAGGGCAACAAAGGAACAACACTAAGAAGGGCAAGCAAACAACAAAGTATTAATATATATGCCAATTACCCAGACGCTCCATGGGACTGGTATATATGCCGATCAGTTGGGGTGGTTTGAGGGATCAATGTAGGCATATATGGCTCACATGGAGCGTCTGGGTATATACTACTATATCCTTATAGACTTACAGTAGACAAAAACTTTAAGAAACACTTTAAGGAACCTAATAGCGGTGGGCTCCAAGCCAAGAGCGATGGCCTCCAACCTAATATAGGTTCCAAATGATTCCATGCACTTGCAGCTTTGTGACTTCTTGCCAGTGCTTTGTTAAACCTGATTTTCTTTTTGCTGTATGTATGGGCACATACTTTCTGACGTGCGTGCGCGCGGGCGTATGTGCAAGCGTGGGTGAGAGTGTTAGTGTGTGTGTGTATGTGTGTGTGTGTGCGTGTTTCAGCCACTTGCACAGGCACCAGAATCTTTCAAATCCGCTATCCACAAGAAGAACTACCTGACTGCCTGACTGGTAACAGTGGCAGTCCATTGAAAAGGCTGTCGAGTTCCTGATATGGTTTCTGCCTCACCTCACCATACTGATTCTCAGATTTTTCACCTTACCATTCACCAGAGCTTGTTGAGTAAGACTTCTGTTACTGAGGCGACGCTTCTTCAAGTTTTGTGGCAGGGTAGTCTGTGTTGTTCGAAAAATTCCCAGTTGCAGTGGTGCCCCTTTTGTCCCACTCAAGAACGCACTTGGCATCATATGTTCTATGAATGCCCTGGCTGCATTAAGAAGCATGGGGAGGTTCCTGCTGTATGGGCGCCGTGTTTGGGTCAACTTGGAATGGAGCATTTTTGGTGCCGATGGCTGGTTCCCCGCCATTGGACTATTGCCCCTCCTATTGCCGTTGAGGGTTTGGTTGTTGTTGGCATTTTTCATGACCATAATGTTGAATCAGGCGCCACAATCCTCCTGGGAACTGAGTGATGACCCCCGTCTTCGGAAGTCTGCGTGGGCTGTGGTTGCTGTTCGCATTGATGGCGATGAGTTTGTTGTGATTGGTACCATGTCTGGTGCTTTAGCTGACAGTGATGAAACTTGCAATACTGTCCCTCGAGCTGAACTTATGGCTCTGGTGAGGGCATTGGAAGCCTTGTCTTGGCATGATGGGCCTGTCCAAGTTGCCTTTGATGCGTCTTATGTGCAAACTACTTGGCAAAAGGTCTCACACAATATGCATGTTGGTAACCCTAATGGAGATCTGAAAATGAGACTTAGACGGTTGGATCGTCGCTCTGTGGAGCTGTGTTAAGGTCAAATCACACATGAGTCTCCAAGATCACATTGACTTGGGTCGTCCGGCTTGGTCCTGGCATGCTAATGCTGCTGCAGATTCCCTTGCTGGGGAAGCAGCAGTGGCCTTTGCCCCGTATGGAAAGGATAAGGCTAACGCTTTCATTTTAGGACGAGCTTGGCGCTTAAACAAGTGGTTGTTGCCTCGGGTGCAATTTTGGTTGCGTCAGCAGAGTACCTGTAAACTTCCGAAGCAAAGTGAGTCTAGATGCACCAAGGATGCTTTCCTGCTGTCTCTAAGAAATAATCCTGCTGGAGGCCATGAGTGGGAATCCTCAGTCAAGGGTTTGTGCTGTTTGCGTTGTGGCACAAAGTTGCCCAAAGACAAAAGTTTGAGTGATCTGGAGGTTCTGGTGCAAATCCCATGTGATGGGATGAGTGGTGTCCGCGGGGTGCATTATACTCATACCATGTATGGTGGCACGCGGAAGACCTGCAATGTCTGTAAGGGAGTTTGTTATGCAGGGCGACAGATTAGCAAGAAATTGCGGCAACCATGTGGAACTTCCGGAAGAGTCTTGTATATACAAACGGAGATAGTTTGGGCTGGTAGTTTGCTTGGAGAAAACAAATACCATTCACCAGCCAAGGTCTACAGTTGTCAAAAAAGTGTTTGCGTTTTCCGGCACTCTTGCAGCTGCTGCTGTGCAGTAGGGTGCATCCCTCTCGAAGCGTGTCTGATCGACTTGTCTGCGTTAACTATTGAATGATGGCTTTGGTCTTACTCTCGAACATGAAGCAGGCTTCTGTGTTATATATGTATCTATATCAACCCTATCTATAACATGTCAAACAAAGAAAAACACACACACACACACTGTATTGACATTCAATGACTCCATCGGTCTCGACATTCTTTTATCGGTCGTGGTACTGCAATCGACAGTGGTCGCTGTGGCGCGGTACTGCAACACCAGGCTGTTTTGCCTGCATCCTTACAAGAGTGTGTTCATATTGTAGCTCGAACTCACCTATCGCCAATGCTTCTGGCGCGGCGCAGCACACGGATGCGCATTCCTTCCTTTCAGTGCGGAGTGACGGAGTGTGGTTGCAATCCTGTTAGAAACTTTCTGGCAAAGCCGGCGGCTCTGCACGGCCAAAATGTATAATTCAGATATCGGATGCACTTGTTTTTTCCTTTTCATTGTGTTTGTCAATTGCATGGTTTGCCGTTTGCTTTGAGACACCTGTTCGTTCGTTTCCACTAGATTCACTAAGAAGTCTGGACTCATCTGAGTGGCAATTCCGGGCCCTAGTCTTGATCGCAAAGGGATGTGAGGTGGGAAGATGTGAATATATGATGAATATGCCTTGTGCAACACGCGCTACTTTCACCTCAACTTGACAACAAACAGTCTGGTTGCTCTGTGCTCGTTGGGTTCTGCGAGTTTTGCGGTGACGTTTGGGCCCTCGTCGGCTGTAAGCCCTTCGCCGAAGTCTTCCTCGCCATTGCCCATCATCACCAATTGGACCTGTTACAGTGCCAAGCTCATGTTGAAAGATTGACACCGTTGCGCACAACACCAACAAAGGTTAAGTCGGGGTACCTATGGGTTAGTTTATAGAAAAGGCTGAACAATGATGATGGTACATGTGTTTTAAGGCGCGGAACGTGACCACACAGTCTCTGGGTTCAGTGTTGCTTTCTCAAGCCACGCTCTGGGTCGACTGCGTTGCTCAGGCCGTCTTTGTGGTCCTTGCGGCCCACATGCGCGGTGGAATGTCAACGCATCGGCAAACACTTCGGGCCAGTCACATGGAGTTGGGTGCAATCAAACGAGTTACACCACCCAGGCCCTCCATGCGACTCCCAGGACTGTTCTTTCCTTTGCCAGTCTTCCGTGTGAGTGTCTGTTCCCAAGTCCCCACCTCCATAATCCAATGAACGCAGGAGCCAATCAGGTCAATGCCTGCGGACCAACCGATCACAAACGAGCTTTCCCAATACCCAAACACTCCATGTATATATGCCTACATTGACCCCACCACCCCAATCACCCCAATGTATGTGATTGCTTGCCGTACTTGGAGTGTCTGGGATATGAGAACGCGCAGTTTGCTGCACACAAAAAGGTGCGACAAACTGAAGCCCGAACAAAAGAGCCTTTGCCTTCCCAGGGCTGGCGACGACCAATGGCAAACCCGGGGTTGAAAAATGGGGCCATGCGAACCGCCATATCGACTTCAAAATTCAGCTCGGATGACTCGCACAAAGGGAGAGCGAGCAAAGTTTCAAACCACAAGTACTTCAACGCGATAGGTTTATCCTCTCAAATGTTAGTCTGGTTCATTCCCGCTTCAGATAGGAACAAGTTGCGTGATACAATCAAAGGATATCAATGGTGTCTATACTATAGTGATGACAGGCATTTTGATCAGTTACACCCTGCAAGACTAACATGGACCCTGAAAACCACTGGTTGGTAGAGGAAAACAACAGGAGGCCGCCATTGTCAAGTCTATGTTGGTTTTCGAGAGTGTATATCATTTGTAAACGATGCAACCGGTCAACCTGTCGATTGCAACTGTTTGTACGGAGCCATCGCGCAGAATCGCTCGCGATTGCCAAAGTGCCATGCGATAGATTGCGTGGCCGCAGCAAACAAAACACGCAAAGGAATTATGATTGAAAAAACAAGTATAAATCATCAGGTGCAATGTATACCGTCTACGGAGGGGTGTGGTAATTCCAGGCCGATACGCGGTGGATGTGACGGTTTTGTGATGGATTTTCATGGACCTGACCGCGACATCCGTGACGGTTTTCGTCCCCACCTTTCTGTGAGGTCAGCCGCCCCACGAAGCTCAAAATGCAAGCGTCGTCGTCTTCTTTCAAGCCCAACTTCCGCTGCAAATGCCGTTTGCAAAGCCTCTTGCCGGACCTGAGCGAGAAGACGGGCGCTCAGGAAAGGATGCATGCGTGAGGCGTGATAGGACGTGAAAACATGGTAGACACTGCGCGCTACCAGGTGTTGTTTCTCGTGCTCCCGACAACTATATGCACTGCCTCTGACCCGAAGCATGCGCAACAATGTACCCCAGACACTCCATGTATGCCATATATGCCTACATTGGGGTGGTTTCAGAGGTCAATGTAGGCAAATATGCCATACATGGAGTGTTTGGGTACCATACCTACTACCGTACCGCGCTTGCCAAGAAGCAACGACCGATGCTTCGACATGTATCGACTGAATCTGTCCAGTCGTCGCACATGTTTCACCGTTTACTAGGCTTGCCAAAGGACGTAATCAGAAGACTTGATCATCTTGATATTGAAACCCGTATATAAAGGTCATTGTTGTCATGGTTTCCCAAAAGCCAGCAGCTTGAATGCCGAGTATCCGAATCTGATTAAGGAATTCGTCTTAAGACTGCTTCAACAAAACACAAACAAAACACCTCGTGTAGCCGTGTAGCCTATATAAGCCATATGGCAGGCTTTGTAGCTTGTCAGGGCTGGAAAACAACATCAGTTCGCAGAACTGGCTTTAACATTGGCGTCGAAAATGAACTCAGACCTGTTGCAGGGGGTCTTTATTCTTTCCCTTTGACTCACTTACAAGAACCTCTCCTGATAGATGCCGCAATTGTTTCCAGTGTTTGCATCCAACGCCATTCTTCTCCGTCTCATCTATAAGTCTCCGACAAGTCTTCGGCAGAGAATGTCTCGGCAATGGTTTTGTCCTTTTCGGGCGCCCAGCTCGCATCAATGCCTCCATTCGGCCAGTGGCCTTTCTTGGGAAAACTTGCCAAATTCGCGTTCCGATTCCAAACATTATATTACATCTAGCTATTTCAAGGGCGACCAATAATTGTGTAAGAAATGGTCTTAACTTGTTCCTTGCAATACAGATCGCAACAAAAACAATAATTCCCAAGAGAGGCCGAGAATGTCCGAGGAATCTGACATGAAAGCAGGTAGGAAGCCGTCTAAACTATAGATGCTGGTGCCACCAACCAACCCATAGCACCAAGAACGCTTGCTACATGGGATAAACGACAACATTCATGGATCCGAAACAAAAGCACGTTTCAACACGTTTCTTGGCACGGACGTTGCAGACAAAACAAAACGGATCTGAATTCTGAAAACTAAAAAAACATATGAATTCAAGAAAACCGATGTCTTGACTTGTTGCAAAAACCACATGTCGCTCCATCGGGATGAAGCACTTTTCGCTCACCGACCTGGCGACTCTCTCATCGAGACGTCGTCGAGACGTCGCGTGGAGACGTACTGCGCGGGCGTAGACACCAGTGCCAAAACGGATCTCTTTGGTGTACCGGTACCATCTGCAACTTTACAAGATGTTTGGTGAGTTTGTGGCTTCTTCGGCGGTCTTGTCATGGTTTTTCTTAATGTCCTTGATTGATCTCAGATGTTCTTCTCGGTCACGCTTTATGATTGTTCTTGTGCGTTCACGGCGTGGTGGCGGCGCAAACCTGCGACCTGCTGGAGTGACCCCCTTTGCGACGTCAGCGTCGCCTGCTGTGGCGCAGCTGAGCGTCGCACATTGCTGGGTTGAGCTGATCCAAGGATTCGATGGTTGGGCTGGGGGATCATGATTGCACCAATGGGACATCTCCACTGCATCCTTGCGGAGTTCAGGGTTGAAAATGGCCGAAGTGACTCGGGTCGAAGAAAATTGTCAATGATCTCGATAGAGAAGGAAGGCCTTCCCATCACCAGAAAGACAGGGCACTTCGGTGGATGTTGTCAATTTTTTCGGGGAAAGGCGGCGCTGTCTGTACATCCATTCAAGAAACGTGGCAGATGTAATGACCTGCACTATTTCGTCACTGGCAGTCAGTGTGAACTGTGCCTCAAGCAATGTGCATGTCATATAGGCCGTAGGCCTCATTAACCATCCTAAATGCAAACGTTTGAACAATGCCTTTTGTCTGCCAAAAGGCTTTCAGGTTGAGGTCTTGCGAGGGGTGAACAGCAAAGGCCAACCATGCAGGTTTAGCTGAATGGCACACTCCTTTCATGCAGGCAGAGCAATCTACCTGTCGGATTAACACGCCGGCCGCCTTCCTGTCAGGGGAACAGGAGTGTGTGCTTATACTGCCTGGAGTCAAGCTATGCGTGACTGCTCGAAACCTGCCTTCACAGGAAATATTGTAAGCCTTCTGCGAATGGAGCCTTTGGGACGCCCAGCCAACAACAAATTGCAGTTTGACCGTCGGCGATGTCTTTCCTTCAGGTCGCTGTCAGGCCGGTGTGAGGGCAAGCCCGGTGTGAACATGTCCAGCATAGAATGGCTCATGTCATCATCTTCCCAAAAGATGTTGTTTTTTAAATATATACCTCCCAGGATGAGGTCACTTAGGCCAGTAAAAGGTCACTTAGAGACTCCAAAGAGGTCACTTTGAAGGTCCTCCCGGTGACCTCCTTCATAAGACATTTAGCATTCTAGTGGGCCACAGTTCTGCTGGACGACCTTTGAGGTCCGACCTGGTCCGAAGTCGGAGGTCAACTGGGGATTTGGCGGTGGGCCTTGCCACAAGGACTCCCCCTTCCTTACACTCGGAAGAAAGACTGGCGCAGTTGCGCTGATGGAGCAAAGCCGGACATGCGGATTGTTACAATGTTCTGACGCCTGTTCTCCCATCAAGTGTGTGCTCTGACACAATCATCTCCGGCTGGGAAATGTTCTTGACTGTATTCTGACATTGTCCCTGCCGTGAAGTCTGACATGTGCTGTGGCATATGGTCCGACTTCGGTCCTGGTATGTGCCCACTACGGTCCGGCAAAGGAGCGGAGGAGGACGTCGGTGATAAAATTGAAGAATGAAAAGTAAACTTTGGACAAACTGATGCTAAGAATAAACCAAGAGACTTTCTTCTGCTTAGGTAAAAAGATCTGTCTGGTCTGACTGAATCAGATTGAGACCAAAGCACCGTTGAGAATTCCCACCAAGAAGTAGCTCTTGGTTGCAACCTCAACTACGACGCAAGACGCGAATTCTCGCCAACAAATGATGTACCGCAAAAAGAACATATATAACTGTTGGGTCTATCCTATTATATACCTGTAGCAGTGGATGTAAATGGTCAAAACAGCGGTAATTGTTTACTGACTGTTGCAGGTAATAGGAAAGACCCAACATAATTAAAACTGTATCACGCACATGTCACGATGTACATGCAAGAATGCAAACACCTCTGTGAAAAGAAGGTTTGGGCTCCTTCTTCTTGATCTGGGCACGTCAAAGAAAGGTGCGCGCAAAACGCCGCTGGGCAAGCTAGGCCCCGTGGCAAAATCATGCAAACGAAAGCCACCCTGCGCGGGGAAGTCAACATGCACCCGGTTCAGCTTCTCAACAAGAAACTTCGACTTGTTCAACGCGTTTCAAAGGCTTTCAAACGCTGTCCGTGTTGTCTCTGCCACTTGGTTGCAGCACCTCAAGCGTTCGGATCTCATCTGCATATGTTGGGGACCTGAGAGGCGCGTATATACCAGGGCAGCAGGACAAATAGACAAGCCAAGTCTAGCATACTAGTCTACCTATACTAGTAAGGAGGCCATCGCGATCCGTTGGAGAGCGAACGAAGGAATTCGACCCAGTTTCGCCTCGAAGCACGTATAGCAGTATGTAGCAGTCTGTAGCAGTCGCGAAGCCTAGCGCATCCCCTTCCTACCGAGGACGGTTTCTCCCGGTTTCTGAGCTCGGCGGCACTGTAACGATGCGGTCACAGCACTGGATCGCTCCCTGCGACGGCGACAGGGCGACAGGGCGACGAGCTCCAGTTTGTCTACCTGGTCCCAGTCATCCACTGGGCCCAGGTCAGGTTCCAGGCCGACAGATCAAAACGTATGATTTGATGGTGAAACCTGACGGCTCTACAGGTACGAACGGACAAACCTCAGAAATCCATCTTTGTAAGATCTTTCAGAAGTCTATGTTAATACTTAGCAGCTGTAGTTAGCTGCGGTGATTCAGCTGTTAAGTAAACTCTTGTTCTGCTCTAGGTCCCGCTTTCCCCGGGCCACTCACCGTCGGAAGCCGGCGCCTTGGTGAGATTCAGGGTCTCTCCTGACCCACGACGTGTCCCGACGCACACGCGACGACGTGACGTTCGGTAGCGGGGAGTGGTTGTAGGTCCGGTCAGGTCCGGTGTCGGTTCGGTGTCGGTTCGGTAGCGGGTCGTTCGGTTCGGTCCTGAGTCACCTTCAAAGGTTCTTTCATGCAAAGGATATTGGTAGAGCAAGTCTCCCAAGGCGGCAAAAGGAAGGCCAAGCTGCGCAAAATTGTCATATTGCCTGAAGCACCAACTGATTTAGCAAATGCAACAAGAAAAACACACACTTGGACTTTCGCACTTCTTCCTTTTTCTCGCTTTTTTCCTTGCGTGCTCGGTCTCGCGCAAGGTGCCAGGCAAACCTAATCGCAAAGGGTAGCATCCCTGGTAGCCCAAATTGTGGATCACCTTAAAGGATCGAAAACATGACGCGAAGTCTGAGAGAGAACAGCGACAACAAGGTGGCCCAGTTTGGGTTTGGTCTGATTTGGCCACCTTTGCTTGTAGAGTTTGTCTGCTCTGTCTCAGTTTTGTTTCGGTCTTAGAACGCCACATACATGCAGCGTGCATGGTTGTAGTTCCCGAAGGCACGATGCCTATGCACCTGGTGCAGGAGTCGGAGAGCGCTCGGAGAGTCGAGAGTCGCGCAACCGGAGAGGGCGCAGAGGGCGCACTTCGTTGATTTCTTCGGAAGTGACGATGCCTATACACAAACATGAGTTGGATTGTGGAATGAGCTAAGAAGTATGGCAATGAGCAAGAATGAGTATTTTGTGGAAAACACTAGTAACAAGTGCATCGCTTTTAGGAACATGTTTCTTTCCGCTGCAGTTGTGGTGGAGTAAACATCTTACTCGGAACATCACACGATGTTAACACACCCTTGAGCAAGGCCGGTTTCGGTTGGAAGCGACTAGCAAAAACACAAATAACAGTTGCATTACCCTAGGGCTCCAACTATATCCTCAGAAGGTGGTTAGACCCCCCAAACCTACCCCAACCACCTTCGAAACGGAGGTGGTTGGAGCCCTAGGGTTCTGCTTGCGGTGCAACTTTGCTTCCAGCTTTGCAACTATACACCACATCAAAACCCCCAATTTGGACACGATTCGGCTCAGCCAGCGACCATGTAGACTGGCAGCAGTCCTCCGCTTCCCCCAAAACCCAAAGACTCCATGGGACGGTATGGCTGGAATGGGCTCAATGTAAGCATATATATATATACCATACATGGAGTGTCTGGGAAACATCAAGTCTGCGATTCTCGTGGTTTGCAGCGAAAGCTGCGGAAACGGCTGTCGAAGCGGACCGGGGCCATTCAGCACCGTCTTTCTGCGCAGCACTTTGAGATAATGTGTTTAACACATATTATGACTCACAGATTTTTTGTTGTATTGTTTTCACTTGAACTTGCACACGTATATGCATGGTTCAAAAGCCTGGCTTGGATTCGGCGATATGCGTTGAATCAATCTCTATGTTTTGCAAGCCTTTCAGATTCCTTTGCTCAATACACCAGGGACACAGTGTCTCACTGCATGAGTTTCATAGACATGCGATCTATTCTGCTGCTTTTTGCTCACGTCTTGCCTCTCCTGTTTGCCAATCATTTGCTATAAACATCACCTGAAAGCGATGGTCTCGATCGAAGATGGGCACACGTCGAAGCAAATATATAATGCGATTCATTCATTTAGACAGACAAACGAACCCAACTAGTTTGGCCCGCCTCGGGCATGCAATAGTAAACGACCTTCTAGCCCAAGTGTTTCTAAAATGAACATACATTTCTTGGTGCCAAAAATGTTTTGCAATACTAAACCCAGCGCCTCGAACCTGCCCTTCTGAAAATTCACCTTGAACTCCACCATGATCCTCATCCTAGAGGCCTTTCCTGCAAATTAAAAGGACCCTTTTCCAACTCAATTCCAACACTCTTTTCCTTTCGCTCATCCCTCATCCTTTGGGTGGGTGATATTGTTCTTACCGTGCAAGGGGGAACCAAATCCCAGACACTCCATGTATGCCATATATGCCTACATTGACCCCCAAAACCATCCCAATGTAGGCATATATGTCATACATGGAGTGTCTGGGAATTAGTTGGGTGGTTGTAAATAGAATCATGGGGAGGCTTGTGGCGGGGATAGACTGCGGCCACGCAATTGACTGGCTTCAGTGAAAACAAACGACATTGCAGAGTGCCTTGACCATGCCATGGAGAAAATGACCCAGAAGAGTGCTGATGTGTCAGCAAACGCTCCACAAATCCACCAATTGGGCCAATGAGTTTCACCGTGTGACAATGCCAAAGGCATGAGCTAACCATGAGCCAGGAGCACCAAAGGGATTCTTTGGAGTTGGTTTGGGAAAGTGAATTTCACTGTAATTTAGCAATAGGTCCAAGACTTGAAAATTGATGGCAAGATTTAATTTAGTCTTTGGGCAGACCTCTCTGATTCACTACCCCAGGCTTAAACAAATAATCAAACTTTCACCCCTAATAGTAAGGCTTGAGAGGCTGGGGGTGTTAATCCGGCGTCGACATTATAGTTATCAAACAGCAAAACATAAGTTTTACATCCAAATGGGATGGTTTATTAATCAAGAGTCTACATGACCAGAACCTTTCTGACGCACCCTTCCACTTCACCAAGTTGCTCGTCCACCGTAGCAGGGTGCTCCACCCAGTTCGATGGCCACTGGCACCTGTTGAACCGCGCAGGAGGAGCAGGACAGGAGGAGGAGGAGGAGACGAACTCTGATCAAACCTAACAACCCTCACCCGGCAAGTGGGGAAAAACAACAAAGACTTCCCTGCACCTTTTTCGCTGTGTGCCCTCAACTCTGCGCCAGCTGTCACTACAAAATGCCCGAATGCACGAGAAAGAATCACAAGCATCTTCGGCTTTTTGTGCATGAACAAATCCCAGACACTCCATGTATGCCATATATGCCTACATTGGGGTGGTTTCAGAGGTCAATGTAGGTAAATATGCCATACATGGAGTGTTTGGGAATGGGATCCGGTGCGTCCCAAGACCACTCCTCCAAAGCAGCCAATGAGAAGAGTGCAAACCTGCGCGCGTTGTCCACGCGCGAGCTTTGAGACTGCAGTGGTTTCAGAGTAGATGGCGCAGGGCCCCCAAGTGATATACCCCTCAAAATGTAATCTTTGGGTTTGTGCTATCTATTCTGAAACCACTGTAGATGAACAAAACCTCGAGTTGACGTGTGTTTGTTTTGTTTGAAGACCTTGTTCACCTGGCTGAGGTGAAGAAGTCTCAAGTCGTTAGCTGTTCAACACTCTAGAGGTTCAGAGTTCACGGTGGTTGAAATCAAGTTTGTTGTTTTTGTTGAGCAATGTTTTGCGGATGCTTTTGCGAAATGAGTTGTCCCAAAGGAATGGCCCCGCAAAACAGGTTCTTTTGTTGGCACGTGGCTGAAGGCCAGAGTCATGTTGGAAGCTCTTCGGCTCATGCTGCAAACAAATTCTTGCATGTTACGCTCGAGAAGCGCAATTCACACCAGCATAAGGTCGTAATATATATCGAGCGTCCGCCAAAGGGTTCCCAACGAGACTTGTCCAGCTATGAACAAACATCGAAACTGCCCAAGCATGCTTCAGTAACCACATAGAAAAACACCGGCCACCGGCCACTGGTTCTAGTGTACTGTGATCTTCCCAACTTCTCCGTGCCCAAACAACCCATGGAATATTTACCTACATTGACCCATCAAACCGCCGCCCAAATGTAGACAAATATTCTATATTGGGTCTATCACTGGGTCTATCCTAATACTTGGGCCCAGTGGAAGATGATGGTTAGGTTGCAGGCCTTGTTCAAAAATAGTAAAGGCCTTGTTTACTGAGAGGTAAGAACGGACAGACCTATATATGTTATATTACATGGAGTGCCTGGTACATGGGGTTGCCAACGTGCAAAACTCATCCAGATGGGAAAAAAAAAAACGAAAAACAAGTAACCATACCCTACAAGTCCAGTCTGACCCAGGTCCAAACCTGGTCTTTTCCGTTCTGAAACGTAGTGTTGTTGCATGTCCAGTAAAATGAGGTCATTCACCTGTAGGGATAGAAGTTCATGAAAAGCAAAAAACAAAACGGTTTGGGGATCAAGATGCGCATTGAGCTGGTAAAAGAAAAAAACTGCGACGGGTCTGATGCGTTGTTAGCCCCCACCCACCCACTCAAGAATGTCAATCGGGAGTCGAGTCATACATAAAGTGTCACATATCGTTTTTGTCTCACTGAGCACAGAAGAGTCGCGCCTAAACAGGTTGTCAGAGTACTCCTGAGCAGCATGGGCATAAACAGAGCCACGTGGTTGAAAATGATAAAAAGAAAAGGAAGGACATAAGGACACTAGAGGTCTAAAATCGTCTGAAGGTGATAAGAATAACAACAAACCCTAGGGATCCAGTTGTACCTTCTCAGGTTCGGTACGACTGGGCCCGACCCTGGCGCCTACATAAACAATCTCCTTGCTCACCGTATCTGAGGTTCGGTACGACTGGATCCCTAGGGAAGGGAAACAATTCAATCCGTTTCCCTTGTTCATTCCCTCTTGGCCTGGTTGTCCGAGAGATTGTGATAGAGACCACCTGGCCTGATCGCATGGTTCCACATCAGCGTTATTAATGCATCGTGCGTGGCATACATTGGCATCATGTGGCAACTCATCTTTCCAAAGTCGTTTCTTTCTTCACTTGCTGTCTTTGAAAGTGCAAGCAAACTTAACTCAAATTACTTGTATCGCATTCCTTTCATATGTCTTTATATAACTGTGTCTGGTCTTTCTCTTTTGCATTGTTTGTGGGCGAACACTTCTCACTTCTCCTTTGTCTTCGCCTGCGAAAGGATGGGTGGTCAATGAAGACGTAATCGCATCCCTTGCCTGCGCCGAGAGGACGGAACATGGCCAACTGACAAACAAACCAGCCTTCGCCGTAGTTCTGGAAGTGGTGATAGTAGTGAACCTGGAGAGCGGAAGACCAACACCACGGGAAAGGTGCGAGGCAAAAGCCGGTGGAAAGCAGAAACGGCTTGTAGGGAAAGAGCACCAGCTGTAAACCCAAACGGGCGAAGAATAGAAATGAAGAAAAGAACATGGTCCTGAAGGTCTACAAAGGGAAAACAAAAACAAAGAACAACAATTATGATCATATACCAGGACCCCCAGTCGGGGTGCTTCATGGACACCCCTTCTTCACAGCTTTTTGGGGCTATAAATGGAAACCCCGACAGGAGGGTCCTGGTATGATCAATATGAACAAAGAACAGCGCACCAGCAGCTCCATGTCGGGGTGTCTAGTCTATTGGAGGATGGGGATGCCGATGCCCAGCTACTCCACAGCCCCTGGATGGGACGAGCCAAACCACCCAGGCCCTCCATGTGACTCCTGGTCATGGGAAAAAAGAACACACGCGCGCTAGCAACAAACATGTGTGGACAGGAACGCCCCCATCTCCGCGGTAGTTCGCGCTTCGCGCGATTTTCATCGCGGCGATGCGAATTCGGTGCACCTCATGAAGGCCACCGAAGAGCTCAAAGGATTTGGTGCACTGATAGAAGGCCCCGTCATAGTTGTCGTACATCGGAGCGATCGCCATGGTGCCTGGCGAGCTCGGGAGCTGGGCTCAACCCCGAGCTCGGGTGGGCTATACATGTTTGGGTAAATTTATATTTTGTATTTATTCTGAAGTCCTAATTGATGTCTATTATCTTTACCCTTTCCATCTCCTCTTCTCCTATCTCTCCGTATTATCGGTTGGTTTTCCTGGTTTCGACACAAGCGATGTGAAGTGATGAAAGAATGCGACGTTGGGAGAGATCCGTCACTGGTGCCACATGCCCACGCTTCAGGACACAAGAACGCCGAGGGCACGGTGACCGCGGATGGCAAAGTTGTATGCATACCTCAAGGAACCAATCAGCCAATCAGCGGGGCAACAGCTTGTTTTCGGGGAACATCCAGCAACATGTAGCTTCCCAAACCATCCATGAATAGTTAAATACAGTTTATATACCAGGACGGTGTCTATTCATAGCCCCTTAGCTGTGATTCGGGGTGTCCATTAACCACCCAACTCCTGGGGGTCCTGGTATATATATATATATAGAAATAACCCATGGACATCACCCCAATGGTCTGGGAACTCTTCCAGTCCAACGGATGGTCTGGGCGAACTTTCAGACGCTCTTCAGCTCTCATCCCAAGCGACTGCGCTGCAACGATGGCTAAGCCGCCGCTTTTGGACCACGGGTGGATCTGGCGATGGCAGAGCCGACTCAAGGGATCGAATGAGACGACCAGGAGTCACAAGGAGGGCCTGGGTGGTTTGGCTCGTCCCATCCAGGGGCTGTGGATGTGATGTGCTGGGCTCCCCGACTTCCTCCATTTTCATCGCACCCCTGTGACTGCTGCAGATATGATTGCCTTGTTTTGTTTTCTACCATCCCTACATTAGCAGGGGGACCCCGCAAAACATTGTGACGTCGCTGTTTTCCTCTAACATAGACCAAACATAGCTCATAGACCATAGGAACATCATGTTCAGAAAGTGCTTCCCTCTTAGCTGAGATTAACCAACAGAGGTTGAAGAACCCTATAATTAGATATAATTAGATATAATTAGACTATCCCAGGAACCGGTACCCCAGAATAGCGGGGCCTATGAAACCGGTCATTGGCTACCTCTGCTGATGACCTCACCTCGCACGTAACGACGATGACCTCACCTCGCACCGCACCGCACCTCCGAGGTGACGACGACCACGGGCACGTCCAAGTTTTGGGCCTCTGCCGTTCGAAGGTGAGAGGCCCAACAGGCGTTCGGCGTCCCAGCGGAAACGACGGTCAACCAAAATAGCGGACATGCCTCGTACTGAAAGCTGTTCACGGATTTGGTGACCTCAACAGGGTCCAAGTCGCGCTTGATCAACTGCGCTCTGCGTGTCAAGCTGTTTCAGCTGACAAGCAGTTCTGCGGTCAAGCAGCTTCGCCCACCGACGCCTGTCGAGGCAGGCAAAACAGAACATCAAGACCCATGGTATGACAATTGCATACAATTACCTGAAGTCTCAGTTCGTACCTCGGAAAATGGGTACAGTCGTACTGTTTTTATGGTGTCATGTCCCATTTTCTAACGTACTTTGGAGGATCCAGGTATATACAATACTGATCAATATATATTGCATAATTATATATTAATCAATATTAATTATAGTAGTTGATTGACCTTTCGGCGGTTCAGAACGTCAGGTGGCAAAGCAAAATAGAGGTTCGCACAGACGTGTCCATTCCATGCACTCTACGACCTCTTCCGAATCAAAGATCAAATTGGATCACAACACACTTCGCGAATTGTTCCCAGAGTTTCCACAGATGGTTTGCATTGGTCCACGCTGATGTAGGGCCGGTTCATTGGGCTGTTTCCTGCCGACGTCCGGATGCCTTTCCGTTCGGATGCCTTACGGACCTACAACCGAGGACCGAGGACCAACCACCTGCGGTTCCGTGTTCGGAAACCACGAGGTCGGATCCGACGAGCGACGTCGGAGCTTCGGAGACGAGCAAGCCTTTGCTTCGGTGGCACAGGGACAGAAAGAACGGGCAAACACATCGTCGCCATGTCAGTTTCGCCCGACTATGCGACACTAGGCCGCTGGACAAACTGATGCCTCTGATGACCCTGATCATCCTTGATCCTGCTACGTGGTTTTTGCCTGTTTTTGTTGCGATCAATTCAGTGATGGGGCTGCTAGCGGCTCAGGATGTCTCGGGTCTGACGCTTCCAGACCTCTCTTCGAGACGCGCGGGGTGACACACGCAAACGGATGTTGCACGCCACTTCGCCCGTGCAGGAACAATGAGTTCCAGAACGGCCGAATGATGCTGGGCTGAGAACTTTCCCTCTCAGGCTTCATCAGAGAGGCATCGAATGGCGTGGGATCCCAACCTACCCTCTTGAACGTGAGCGACGTGTCGGACCCGCGCGACGCCACAAGATCCCCGCACACACACACACACACCGGGGAATGAGTCTTGGAGTGTGGAGCGTTAGGATGATGACAAAGCCCAGAACCTCCTAAGTGTGTGTGATTGAAAATATAAAAATAACAAGCAAAGCCGGCGACACCATCAATCAATGCATTAGCCCTTTACGGCAAGTTAAAATGGCAGGTACACAAGAAGGCGTCCTTCTCGCTTCACCAGTTGTGAGTCCGTCTTCGTTGGTCCAGGGCCAACTCACAACTGCCTGGACCCCCTGCTCTCAAAAGTCGATACAATTAAAGAAGCCCGTCATAAGCGCGGGTTACACACACACATGGCCCTCCCCGTGCAGGGCTCAGACTTCGTGAGTGGGCCTATGCACAACAGTGACGTCTGTGATTTTAGTGTCCCGAAATTCGAACAGGCCGACGCCGAATACGGTCCAAACCGGTGGGTCTCGTTAGCATCCTTAGTTTGAAAGCCGCAGAAAAGAGTGCCTTGGTTCGATCGGAGCTCAAGTGCAAGTCTGCAGAGAAACCCAAAGGATCCTGGTCTTACACGAAAGTGAGGCCAAAAGCTCAAGTGCAAGCCGGCAGAGAAACCCAAAGGATCCTGGGGGTTCTTAAATGGAAGTGAGGCCAAAAGCTCAAGTGCAAGTCGGCAGAGAAACCCAAAGGATCCTGGGGGTCTTAAACGGAAGTGAGGCCAAAAGCTCAAGTGCAAGTCGGCAGAGAAACCCGAAGGATCCTGGGGGTCTTAAACGGAAGTGAGGCCAAAAGCTCAAGCGCAAGGCCGAGCTTGAGATCCGGGCAACGGGTGCAAAGCATGGAAGTAATCAATCAAATCGACTTCTGCCGCTTTGCAACTGCGCTCGATGGCAGCTTCTGCGCTTTGCAACTGCGCTTGATTGCAGCTATGAACAGTCTGTCTGAAGACTGTGTCTTCCGCATGTGAGCAACTAGTCGACACCACGTTGGTGCGCTAAGTTCTGGAACCTCTGGACGAGGACCAATTGCTTCTCGCGGGAAGGCCCGTGCCAGCTACAGAGTCCCACGAAGGGTCTCGACGGTGTCGCCAATTCTGGCATGCACCCTCTACACACTGGGGAATGAGTCTTGGAGTGTAGAGCGTTAGGATGATGACAAAGCCAAGAACCTCCTAAGTGTGTGTCCTTGAAAAATCGAAAAACCAAGCAAAGTCGGCGACACCATCGATCAATGCATTAGCCCTTTACGGTAAGTTAAAATGGCAGGTACACAAGAAGGCGTCCCTTCTCGCTTCACCAGTTGTGAGTCCGTCTTCGCTGGTCCAGGGCCAACTCACAACTGCCTGGACCCCCTGCTCTCAAAAGTCGATACAATTTACAGAAACTCGTCAACCGCGTGTAAGAGCGGGTTATACACACACACCCACACACCCACACCTACAGTCTGTTCTCAAATCAAGGGGCAAAGGATATTCTGACCGTAATGAAGGGCTTCCTGTACTTTGGATATCCAACACATACATGTCAAAAAGCACATCTGTGATTAAAAGTGACGTGACTTGAGTACGTACGTTGTTTACGCTGTCAAACATGAATAGTCGTTGGAAGCTTCCATGCTGAAACCCTGACAGCTAGAGCTCCACGTGTATCGGACGCGAGTTGAAAACTACACTGACAGAAACAATCATGGAAGTGGAGGAAAGTAGGCCCCCGGAAGACCGTTTTCCTCTACAAACAGGGGGTTGTCCACTTCCATGTTTGTTGCAGGGAGGGTAAGTCGTTTTGATTAGGCTATAATAGGTCTTTCGGGTCCAGCTTCCCCGCCTCTGTGGAGATTCGGCTCAACTTGGACTCTGGCGAGTTGGCCTTGAGAAAGGGGCGAAACCGAGAAACAAACTGATCTATGTACATTCCCTTCTGTTTAGAACACCGATTAACTATATATGCGACATCATGCAACGCATATAATATTGCCTCCATCCGTCTGCTGCATGAAAACCCTCTGTTCTGATGCATGCGACCCGTGTCCTGTCCTCCTTTGGAGAAAGCAGCAAACGATGCGATACTGCAAAAACAATCCATATACAAAATCGAACTTGTGGAACGGAGGTAAAGATCAGCAAAGATATAGGATCAGCTGACAGCGATCATTAGCGTGACTGATAGTCTGACATGGTCTGACGGTCAGTCGCTTCCTTCATGCTTCTCAGTCTCCTGCAGTCTGTGCCTGGCAGAAACGCTCCGTCCGAAAGACCGACGGTGTCGACGGACTCGACGACGCGTCTGCGGCTCCAAATCCGACGCCCGCTCCTCCTATTAATATCGTATTAATTGCTTTGCCTACTCTTGCTGTGATTGACCTCTCCTTTTGGTTCCAAAGCTTCGATCGAAAACCGGAACATGTGCGAATTGGAGCAAAACTGCTCAACCTCTGGATCCTGAATATTGGAGGTTCAGCTGCTGTTGGAGGTTCAGCTGCTCAACCTGCGCTAATATTAGCAGCTGAACCTCTGGATCCTTCTTCAGCTCCTTCATAACCTCTTCCTTCAGATCTCCCTGCGCACGGCACGATTCGCAAAGTCAAGCAACCTGGACTTAGTGACTAGTTCTGTCTGAGGCGAGTTCCGAGCAAGTAGACACTCATGTGTTTGCTGCATGTTGCTTCTTAGAAAAAGTTCATGTTTCTTTTTGCTTCACATGTCTTCAATTTCATCTGTTCCTCGCCTCCAGAAGATTGGTGAAGTCCATCGACGGGTTTGCTAACATCTGAAGAGCAAACGGCAATCAAAAATGGGGAACAAAAGCAAGTTCTGTGAGCCGTTTGAAACTAGAAGAAGAGGCAAATGTACGGTATGTAAACCCCTCCATGGGAGAACCTGAATTCATCTGAATTCATCATATGACTGCAGTTAACCTTCTATGTATTCTTTGGCTCAAGTGATGCTGCCAGGCAGAAACGAACGCTTCGGGAAGCCATGCTGCCAGTCCCGTGCGCTGCCGTGCTCCCGCCTTCGGCTCCATGGCGTCTCTAGAAGCGGCGTTCGTGGAAACACGGTTTTTCACGACACGGTTACGCCACTGAGCCGCGAGTCGGGAAGGAGGGCGCGGCGCCTACAAATGACCCAAGAAAACATCAAGAAAACCAGTGTTTTAAAATCAATATCATCTTACATGCCTGGACCTTCCAAGGAGTGTCCAATGGAAGTCCATATGTATATAGAGTAAAGGCTTCCATTGATGACCCCTTGGAAGATGCTAGGTGTCTTACGCCTTACACCTAACATCATCTGACACCAAAACTCAGCACCTGACAAGCACACACGATGACGCTGGCGTCGAAAGCATGCTGCGCAGCATGCTGCACATGCTGCAAGCGGCCAGAGAGGCCTCATTGCCAATTCCGACTCCACTGCTGCTCTGAAGGTCAAATCGTGGATGGAATATTGGCGAAGCAATGCCACTATTCCAAAAGCACAGCTGGAACCACAGACCACAAAAGCATGTTAATCCAAAATGAACCAAGCTTGTGCTATTGCTAGCCGATCCGCTTCAAAATTCAGCGATCCAAACATCAAATCCAGTGACCCAATCCGCTTCAATCGAAACGCCCCGCTTCGCACTGGCGCTCGCTTCTCCGCGCTCGCTCCACCTGATCCAGTCCAGTGCGGCCTTCCCAGTGCTGGAGCCTTCGGACCACCGTTGAAGCCATCTATAGACACTCGTCCCGTTGAAGCCGAAGAGAGTCAGAGTGTCTAAAGGTTGAGGCCGAGGAACGAAGAAGTTAAGGTGAAGATGGTTCTTTCACAGGACTTTTGTCATTGACATTAACATGTTGAACTTCATATAGAATCAACATGTGCGCTATAATATGCTCACTCTACATCTCCACAGCAAACCCAAGTTCCCTTGCACCACGCCTTCGCAACACCCCGCCAGAACCGGTCAACCACCGGACTTGACCGGTGAGTTCGATGTCATCGTCAGACCGGTGAGGTCGATGCACGTGGCGCCTGCCGGTCAGTAGGCCAGGTAGGCAGTAAATAGGGCCGTACTTACTGGGGTACGTAACCTGGGGTACCTATAGTGGGGTATCCTCTGTTGGTGTGCCACCGTCCCAAACAAAGAAGTACGATCTTACATGATCTGCCCTGCTTCGCCTGCCGATCAAACACTTCACCACAAGGTTCCCAAGGCTCTCAGAAACTATCTGGTTCAGCAAGTCAAGTGCTTGTGAGACCCTTCAGGCCACGTACTAGGCCATGTATACTGTATATACCCTGTGTATGGCGCTGCACGGCGCTGCATGCCATTTCGACATGAAGAGAGTTCGTGACCGGACTTCCATCCATGTCCATGTCGGTGGGAATGGACCCCGCCAGACAGGTGGAACTTTGCACGACAAACCAACAGAGGTAGCCAGTGACCTGAAGAAGGACCCGTAGTAACCTGTACCCAGTCTATAAGGGACAGTCTATAGAGTCTATACCAGGACCCAACTCTACAGGTCACCACCTGCGACTTTGAAGTCTACAAGGTCGCCTCCATTTCGGAGACCTGTTGGTTTCGGGTGCTGGTAGGGTTCTTCAACCGTTAGAACCTCTTTTTTCACCTCCGGCGACGGTCCTGCACCGAGGCCCTTGGGCGGCGAGGAGAGCGCTTCCGCGTTCCGCGTTCCGGTGTTCGCCGCCGCCATGGGCGCGGTGGTCAACGCCATGTAGACAGGTGCTGAAGCCGTGATGGAACATGTGGCTAAGGTGGAAGAAATCAGAACTGCCAACACATGCAAGATTTGAGAATCAAATCAAAACACTCTTCAGGAAAGAAACGCAACACAACAACTGTTTGGGAACTACAGTAGTGCCTGGAAACTGGTTCTGCAACATCTGGCAAACTTAGTTGCTATAATTTGATGGATTATCAAGAATTCCTATATTCCGCGCACAACAAAGAAATGGAAGCGTTTGTGCTACGGCATAGAACGGCATAGTGGATTGAGGTGGAGTCCAGGCCCATGCATGAAACAGCTTCACCTCTGAGGGCACAGCTGGAATGAAACAAAAGCACCTGAGCAAAGTTCAACACCTAGTAGGAACAAGGACGCTACCAGCGGCTCCTGGCCTTACTACTTGGAACAAGAACGCTACTAGGGGCCTTACTACAAGGAATAAGAAGCTATTAGGGGCTCCTGGCCGTAAAAAAAAAAATACAGGCTTGAGCAATTAATTCTATTTTTTTACGGCCAGGAGCTATATACCCTATAAGTGTGTAATCGGCCCAAGTAACCCAATGCAGGACGGCTTTAAAAGTAAAAACACACAAAAAAAAAAAAAAACACCAGACCCATGGAATCGTCAACGAACGGTGGCGAAAGTCCACCCAATTCATCACGTGCGGTATCACCATCTGTCCAGTCAAGTTCCGGCCAAACATCATCCTCCCTACCAGGACCCATCAGTCCCTACCAGGACCCATCCCTGACCCTACGAGGACCATTCTGTCTGATTCCATCAGCCTGATTGCTACGCTTCGGGATCTCCAGCAACAGCCCATGGTCCTGGTATACTTCTCAACAGTGCACTGGTCCATGGTCTGGGTCCGACCCCCCACCATCACGCAAGGTCGGGGTAGCAGGACTCTTAGGACATCGGAATTGTCAACCTTTCACACCTCCTGGAGACAATCAACGTGACACGAAAAAACGGCCCAAACCCCTGTGATGTCATTCTGATTCCATCCCAAACACACCTGAAGATGTTATGCCATCCATGACTATAACATTGCGCATACATTTACATGCGCTAATAACATCCATAGGGCTCCAACTACCTCCCTTTCGAAGGTGGTTAGGAAAGGTGCCAGGGGGGTCTGCCCCTACCTTCTGAGGGCATTATCAATAGCATGATTAGTTCTTGGACTTGTCTGCGTTTGGAACCTGAAAGAATAAACCACCTTAGGTTTGGGGGATTGAACCAGTTCGGCAAAATAGAAACATCATCCCTAAGCAAAACCAGGCACACCTCGATCCACGTGGAACTCCACACCGAGCTGCTAAGCCAGAGGCCAGTCGGATCGGGCGCTCTGGCCTTGAAGACCCAAAAGCCCGAGGGCTGGGTGGAGGGCGAAAATCGAAAAAAGGCCGTGGGAGTGGCCATGGGTGGTTTTTGAGATCGAAGCCTAGGAAATCCTAAGAGTAAAACCACAAATCGACGCCTGGAATCTGGTCTTGAAACCATTCTGCCTGCTGATTGAAGAATCTTGGCCTGGATTCTGGTCTTGACATGTCTTACACCCCAAAAGCCCCCGGTTTCCTCCGGTTTCTCCCGTTTCAGCCCGGGGTCTCTTCGAGAATCAGAATGAAGAGAATCCATTTCAAGCCTACCAAACCCCGTGATCTTCGAGGCAAAGCGATCTTCGGAAGCCTTCTTTCACCCTCCCAAGATCTCGTGGCTGCCCACTTATGAAAACACTTGGACTCACTTGGAGAGCAAAGGGCCTTTGAAAAAAGAGACGTCTGTAGGTGCAAGAGAGAGAAACAAAGGTCAATTTAGAGATTTTGGACACAGGCTTGTTCAGGACTTGTTACATACAGCAATTCATGGCATCATACATGCTGGACGAACTGAGTCTCAGTTGGGCTGGTTCTAGCCATGGGGGTGGCCTCCACGGAGAAAAAAACATCCTTTCAGCTCATGACAGGGTCACAGCTCATCCGGAGATGCCTCTTTCCGCACATAAGTACCCCCCCCAGTTCCTCTTGGCATCTCCGAAAGTGGCCGTGGCCTAGCTTGGGCCGAGCTTGGCCAGCTTCGCCCTGTCGGGCCACGAAGCCCCGGTGTCCGTGCCAAGATGCAGTGGAGGAATCAGCTGGTCCTTCCTGCAGCGACCGGTCGCGGCCGGTCGCATGAGACCAAATGACTCACTGCATCAATCACACGTGTAGCTGCTGTGCAGTTCACCGACGGAGGCCTTGTTGGCACGAGGACCTGATGGCTTTCCATCAGAAACAATCGGAGTAAAGGGACCATCCCATATAGCTGTCCAATGAATCAATGAAGGCCCCAGGATCCACAAGGCACTCCACAAGGCCCCTATAGCTGTAAGCAGTGTAAGGTACACCGTGACTCTCATTGGACTCCCATCGGAGGCCGCTGTTCGGAGGATCTCCCGGTGACCATGAGCCGACCTAAGTGAAGCGACCGGCGGCCATGAGCCGAACGCCACTCATCACTCATCCCACGGTCTTCCAAACATGGACAAAGACTTCCGCACTTGAGTCATGCCTCTTGTGTGGAACTTGGAACCAAATCTGGGAGGTGGGGCCAAATCTGGGGGTCTTCCAGCTGGGAAGTGGCAGCTCCCAAGCTGGGGCAAGTCACCCTACGATAATGAACTTCCGACCCCGCCTAGAACTGGCCACGGGCCTCAGTGTGACGATGCCGTCTCTCCGCTTGTCAGGTGGAAAGAAGGTGCCTGAAAGAAGGACACTGAAACCTGCCACCTTGAAGTCTCCATTTCAGCCACCATAACTCGGAACAAAAAGGTCGGGTGCAAGGATGTGCATATGGTATACGATTCTTGAACCTTTCATGTGTGATCCTTGCAAACGCCTCAAACGTCCCATGTTTCCATGTGTTTCTCCAAAGGGACCCAAGTGGCACATGGAGGGATCATCCATGTTTAAGACACGACCAGGTCAATGCTGTGCGTTGTGTTCACGCGACCACCGGCGTTGTGACCTCAAGGGTGAGAACAACCCCTGGTCAACCACCCCCTGGCCTGTTCGGCAGTCCGGCAGTCCCAAACAGGTCGTGTTGGGATTGGAAAAACGGTGCCAAAAGCAAAGCCCTCTTGATACCTCTTCGCGCCTCTGACAGCAGTTGACCTAGCTGACATGGTTTCACAAAACACAACACTTCACCGGACCTTGCAGATCTTGCACCTGTCACTCTGGGTGAAGAATACCATGAGAAACCATGAGAAACCACTCTAAAAATGGCTTTCAGGACGTTTGGGGAGATCAAAGGCAAACAAAAATCTGTTTGCTTCGAATCCTCGGACCCTCCTGGCACCGGCAAATCACAAAGTCTCCTTCCTCACCGTACCTGAGGTTCGGTACGGGCCCTAGGGTGCAGCTAAGTACGCTCCTGTCCCATATGTCCCATATCCTCAGGTTCGGTGGTATATTCGATCCCCCTGGCACCCACCCCACCCAGAAGTTGTTCCAACGCTATAGGGACTCTTCTGGTCATCGCCGGCGTCAATCGCCTCCCCCGTCTTCCCTCACCTCGCCGTCTCGCGCTCTGGCCGCCCGAACTGACTCGGTGCACCGGGAGGGCCTCCACGGTCGGCACCGGTGAGCTGCTCAGCCAACCAGTGGTTTCCATAAGGAACGTCTGAACAGGGAAACCAAACCAGCTGAACTCAACATCGGAAGGTTACAACTCCTAAGCTCACCATGTCAAAGATTTGACGGCGAAGATTGAAGGTCGACTCCCCCCACTCCCACGCCCATGAAGGTCTAAAGACAGGGCGCACAAAAGAGTCCTGATAAGGCTGAAGCGAGAGTGAGAGATTCACAAAACAAATCTCCTTTCTTCAGGTGCTCCCAATTGAATGTATTTGTCAGTACTCGACCGGCCGGACAGTCATGTCTTTCCTCCGCCGCACGTACGCGCTTCCGTCCTGGCGGTGGTGCCTCTTTGGACCTGAACCCGTGAAAACGTGCGTTTTCGCAACCAGGAAGGTACCAGCACCTTCCGACCTCGGGGTCACCTGGCTCTTCCAGCCTGGAAAAAACTGCGGATCTCCAGGTCCAGGACACCCCGAGGTCCGAAGCTCCAGGTAGGTGACATGCGATTCAGACAAACCAAAAGACAGCTCAAGCACATGGTGAACACGACCATGACACCCGATCCCTCCCACAAACCAGGGAGACACTGTAAATTCACCCCATGGATGGCTGGTTTTCCCATCTTTCACCTCTCCACCTCTCCGCGCTTCGGGATCATCCCCAAGCTCGAGAGCTGACTCAGTTCGGTCCGAAGCTCCGGGGTTTCCGGGCCTTGAAAACCACACCATCCCACATCTATGCCTTGATTCCCCTTAGCCTAGGGCCTTCAGTACCTCCTCAGGTTATGACTGGAGCCGAGTTCACCCTTGTTTAGCTGTCGCCCGTCCCGTCCAAACAGGTAGGTAGATCGAGAGAGATCCCGGAATCCGCCGAAAAAAACACCATGGAAATCGATCAAGGTCACCGAAGGAAGTGGTGTTTTGACATGCTGGCCCAAACGCGACTAATGGGACTGCCACACTGCCGAGAAACGGCCAGGGGTGGTGCCAGGGGGGGCCAATGTAGGCACATTCCAGTCCCATGGAGTGTCTGGGTGGTGGTCCCTATTTGGCCGATGCCGCGTATGCCGTCCCCACCCCGCGGTATCTATCAGGAAGGGGCCGCAAAAGAGTCTACTGACTGAGCTGCGCTGGCTTATAAACAAGAAAGCCTTTGGGCCAATGGCCGGCTGCGCTCTTCAAACATATCCTTCTTTTCATCCTCGTCAAAACACTCCCAAAGACCTATATTCCAAGACCAGCGATGTGCTCGATTCCAGTTTTCACGTCAACCCCTGAATTCACGTCAACCCGTGTATGTTGGTCCGAGGAGTCTTCTCCCAGGGTTCAGCCTTAATGTCAGTTGATTTCAATCTGCTACGACAAGCATTTTGTGAGACCCCACCTGCGCGAACTGTGGTGTCCTTCCGGGTCCGGCTAAGAAGGCACCCATCAAACTCCAAGTAACCCATGGCGCGAACTATGGCGTGAACTGCCTGCACGAACCAAACCGAAGTCGACCGTGTGTAGGCACTAGGTCACTGGGGATGGTTGGGAGGCCTATCACCCTAAGAATCCGGACCCTGGAAGGGGTAATCGAAGGGTGGCTGAAGGTCCGGACCCCTCCTCTGGACACCCTGTGGAGGGCCCAAGGATTCTAACATTGTCGGAATGCCAACCATTCACACCTCCTGCAGAACATCTTGGCATGACTTGAGGGGCTTCTGCCGCAGCTGTGCAGCCCACCGTGACCACCGGCGCTGAAACTCTTCCGATAAAGGCATGTCTGCAATTTGATCCACCTACCCCCGCATCTCCAAACAACTGGTATTCGAGGAAAAAAGCGCCCTGAGTTTTAGACTGATGAGTAACATCACCGATTATAAATCCTCGTTGGAGGATGTTCCAAGGCTCCAAGCAGCTTTTCAACGTGGGAGTTCCCTCTTTAGACTACATAGTGCGGGTGGTTTGTTGTGTTCTTCTCACAGCCTGTAGATCCATTTGCTGCCTTCTGCGGATGCGGCGAACGAGAGTCCGCAAACAGGGGCGCGTTCTTTCACACTACAGGGGAATAGATCAGAATATATACCGGGGTTAGCCGTGGTTCAACGGGCTTTCCGCCCCCAAGAAAGGCCCAAACACTCCATGTGCAAACTATACAACACCCCAAACCACCCTATAACGTAGGATAACGTAGTAGGTAAATATCTCATACATGGTGCGCAAGGCCCAAAAGAATCAGTTCCGATTGACCGGGCAAGCTGTGCCTTGTGGAAAGGCACCATAAGCATCTGGCACCTAGGAGTGTAGGGGAGCCATGATTTGGCAGGGCTATTAATTAGATGTAGACACCTTCTTGTGGCTTCAACCCAGCCAAAGATGAATCATTCACCAACTGCAAAGCTCAAGAAGTCCCAATATGTCCTTGTTTGTTGGAGAAGGTGGTCCTTTTCCAAAGAATGCGATACAAAGCATCATATGTCCAAATGCCTGCAGGTTTTAGGTTTTGTTGTATGGGCATACAACTCCCGGGGCCTAGCCTATCCATAGGCCTATCGTAGGCCCTAGGCTACCCCCCCTATATCGATACCCTAGGGTAGCCGAGTGGCCAACGGATGACTCCGCGGCGCAGCAAAGGGGGCGCCCCAAACGTCGAGAATTTAGACTCAGACCGGAGAAGTCTACGGAGATTCTCGCAGCCACACAGCGTTGGTCGGAGCGGGGCGCCGCCAGCGGAGCGACGCCTCTCAGCATGACTGGCGCACGGGTGGCGGGGTGCCGCAGCCTTATAGGGATTGCTCTTGGCAAGGCTGCAGCGGGACAGCTGGAGCTGCTACTGCTTCCCTGGCCAAGAGCCAAGGTGGCCAAGGGCTGGCATGCCCGACCAAGAAGTGGCCGAACACAACTTTCTTGCAGTATATAGCCCTGAGATAGCAAATTTCCACCCAGGCTTTACAGGAGTGATATTTTGTTCTTGGCCTCGGAGCTTGCATTGTCTGAATGGATGCGCAACTGGGTAGGCAACCGGATGCACAACTGGGTAGGCAACCAGTCAAGGCTGAAGGGCAAGCTGGTGGCCAATAAGAGTTAAACGCAAGTTGGTGGGGCCTACGGTCACTGATCAGAAGGTAGCTCTCCTCGATTCCTTCTGTGACCAGCCCTGGTCATGTTGGCGAAACTCCTAGCTGAGGCGAATCTGTTCCAAGACACTCCATGGGACTGGCCTATTTACCTAGACTGCGGTGGCTGACCTGGGGTCAATGTAGGCACATATTCCAGTCCCACGAATGGTCTGGCATTGTAAGAAACGGATGATGAATCATCCTCTCTGTGGACACCTTTGACAGACTCAGCCGCTTTGAGGCCAAGCCGAGCATCCAAGTCTCGCATCATTACACTGAGGAGTTGCTGATAAGCTTGAGCCACTCGCTCGGCATCCTCTTTGGAAAAGGCCCACCATCTGTGCATTTGGAATGCTGGCTTTGAGTACTGAAATTCACCACTGCATCAATCACCTTCCCTTTGTGAACCTCACCCTCTCTCCGGTGCTTGAGGGGATGCAAGCTATGGAGCAAGTGCGGCCCTGGGTTCTTCCATCTTCCCTTATTGGAGAAGGGCCCGGATTCTGCCGGGGCTGTAGGATGTGTGATCGTCCTCCATGATCTTGCTGAAGCCTCTGGGGCACCCTGACGCCCAGGACATCACGCATGGCGTCCGCCTCGGCGCTGCTGCTTTCTGCGAGGTAGTGTGGGTGTGTTTTAAAAGAGGGACGAGAGAAGGACCCAGGTGATGACTGAATTGTAGAGTAGACTGTTGTAGTTTCAGAACATCTCAACAAGCAATCACTTGGACATGTAATACCGCTCAATTAATACAGTACTACACCTGTTCAAGGGATCCTGCCTTCTCCGTAAGAACAAACATGGAAACCCACATGCACTATTAGATTACGCACTTCCAACATTTTTTCTATGCGGCTGCTCACTGCTATTCATTGAGGTCATTCCAGAGGCCTACATTGAAAGTTCAATCATGTTAGACCTCAGCCTCCTCAAACCCTATAAGGTATGCCCATTCGAGACCCTAAGTAGTTGAAGGTATCAGTGAGTCGCATATGGCGGCACCAAGCTGGGTTCCACACCCAGTCCTTCACGACGCTTGGGGCTCCTGAACAACAGGGAGCCGCCCTGCCTCCACTGGTGAGCACAGGGCTGCCGCACCTCCTCCAATTTCTAGGATACACAGACACACAGGAAAACACGGTTCCCAACCACTGGTTTTACTAGGGATCTGGACGTTCATGGTCTTTGTGAAGGCTTTTTTTGATTTTTTTTGGGTCTATAGGGATCTATAGGGTATTTTTACATGCATATACATGCCACCCATACCATCTACCACCTTCACCTTCACCTTCACCTTCATTCATGGAGTTTTGGAAGGCACGGCCAACGGAGCTCGAGAGAGACTGAGCGGGGGAGACGCTCGGTCTGTAGGACCTTCCTGGGGGTTGCTCGGAGCCCCAATACTTTCGGGATCTTTCGGGGTTCCCAAAGGAAAATGCACATCTGACGCGGTCCAAATGGTCTTGTTTTGAGATTTTTTGTTGATGGTACCAGGGTCATCCTGTCTGGGTGTCCAATAGACCATAAAAGACCTTACCCTACGTAAACAGGTCTACAGGGCACCCGTTGGAAGTGCTAGGTATATCGATGATCGGATCGGTTTGACAATGGGTGGTGATTCGGCGAACCGATGGATGCGTGAGACGGACCATTTCCATGCAAAGCCTGGCGACCCAAAAAGAGTCTCGGCCCAGACCTCAAACAGTTTTCACCTCTTGCATCATCTTGCCCAGTTTCGCCTGCGCCATCCCAGTTTGTTGCAATCCGTTTTTCGCCCCGAAAGCAGCCTTGCAGCATCCGGAAGTCCAAGCATCGACCGGCCGGCCGAAGGCATCGTTTTGCACATCCCAGAGAGGTTGCGTTCGTGGGACGGGAGGACCCGGAAGCTCGGCTGCTTGCTCGGACGCTGCTGAAAAACGCGTCGAGTCGACCTCCGACCTCCGACCTTGCCGATCAAACCTGGTTTTGCTGGAAGCCCATGAGCATCAAACGCATCAAACATCTGTCCCCTGCGTTTTGGGGGTTCACCAGCCAAATAGCAAACAAAAAACGTCCGATCCGCAAAGGATTCTCCAAACCAGGTCAACACGCAGCAGGTTCCACCGGTTCCGCCGTTCCACCGTTCGACCTCCTCGGGATCTGGCTGTGAGCGTCGGCCTGACCAAGCGGCGAAGCGACAACGACGGAGTCGGCCCGTTTGTACCTTGGAACATGGGTACTGTACCAAACACCTGCAGAGTCGACCCGTTCGTACCTCAGAAGACGTGGGTACATGTAGGTAGTACCCGTTTTATGTTTCACGGGGTCGTGTCCCATCCACGAGATCATTTTGCTCAATATGTGTTTAACCTTTACTTGGACTGGACATCACAGCCACACAAAAAAACTCCTTTCAGTCTTGGAAAACTGGTAAGATATGGTAAGTGACATGTGAGTGACAAGTCGGACCACGTTTCTTATTTTTATTGCGCTCCAACTGCAACGACAGAACTGGAGCACACCACGTTTCTTATTTTTATTGCGCTCCAACTGCAACGACAGAACTGGAGCACTGTTGGTCCGAAGATCAGCCCTCCTCCAATTTCTTTCGAGATCGTGTTATGATCAACAAGCAACACCCAATCTCACTCATTATGGCGCGATCCGGCTGAAAAAAACAAACAAACAAGGGTAGCAATTATAAGTGCGTTGTGGGGGTGAAAAGGGTTTGTGCGTAGGAAGATCGCACCCAAAATCCTGCCCCAGGCTCAACCGGCTCGAGCTGTTCTTATCTGTTCTTCTGCCGAGCGGCTCGGAGGCCCTCCGAGGGAACTTCTTCGCGGTCTCGCGGAGGTGCAGGTCGTCCAGGTGGCGCCTGGCGTCTGGTCACCGGTCACCTCTGTCTAGGGTCCCGTTGCCCAATGCCAACGCATGTCGATGGTTTGGGTGAAACAAACGGATTGAGCACCTTGATCACCCCTCACTTCGAGGTCAACAAGGTGGGTTTGATGTGGCTTGATTGGTATACGGGGAGGTTGTTTAATTGTCAACAATACTCGATCGATTGGTCCTTGAACTGGGGTCGGGGTGACACTCTGGTTGAGCCGCGTTGTGGGCCCAAGGAGAATCGTGAGTCGCGGAATCGAATCATCGAAGCGGGTCGACCATATGTTTGTATATAGAGAAAAGTGGTGATCCAAGTGGCCATGCCATCTACTTCCATGATTACACTGGGGAGTGCATGCCTTGAGGAGACATGATTGGTATAAAGGTGTGCCCACACACTGTCTTTTTCACGGACCCCATGATCAAAGGTGCATGTGTTGCTCGTGGCGCATGTGATGCTGCATGGAGACACTTTCACCGAACCTCATTCTGATCGGCCACCTGTCCTTCCACTCATGGCACAGCTACAGAGCGGCTGTGCAAACACACCAAACAGTTACATCCTAAGAACCTCGAACTACCAGGCAAGTCAAGTCATGGCACGAGTGTTTCTCTTGTACTGTGAAGACCTAAGAAGCAGATGGCACGGGTACACTCCCGAAAACTAACGTAGACCCTAGCTGACAATGGCCCCCTGGAAAATGGCTTTCCTCTACCTACCATTTGTTTTCAGGGTCCATGAGATCGTCTTCCAGGGTGTAGTCTTAAAATGTTTTTCCCTATGGATCCACATACCTTCTGAGAAGGTGATTGGAGACTACTTATGTAGGTTTGGAGGGTCCAATTACCTTCTGAGAAGGTATGTGGATCCATAGGGTTTTAGATCGGGTTCCATCCACTCCACCGGACCAAACGATGCCCATCGACCACGGTGCCATCGAACCCAACCACGGACAGTCGGACGACGTGTCCATGTCACCGTGTCACGGCACTGAGCACCCAACGCAGTGGTCTCAGCAACTTGCCGCAGCCTGCGTTTTGGTGTGTGTGTTTTTTTGGGGGGATGGGGGGTGGCAGAGGCCGAACCAGCGATGGTCAGTCCAAGAGAACAAGGTCAGCCGCCCAACACCTCAAATTCTGATTCTGCTTGGCTGAATAAAGGATTGCGCTTCCACCAATCAACATGGAAATGGATGGCACCCCATGTTTGGTATGAGGATTTCATGGTCTTTCCAGTGCAGGACCGCATGTTCCAGCCACCTCCGTGAGTGATGGAGGTGAGTGGCATCAGCGGACTGTCCCATCCGTGGCGGAGTTACCACCCAGCAATTCACAAGCACCTTCCAACACCTCAAACATGTGGGGTCTTGAAACGCACGTAGGGCCATTAGGTCTTTGCTAGCAAAACCAGTGTTCTCAAAAACATTCAAAAACCATCCACAAAATTCTGGTTTGGGATGAATACGGGTTCTGAACATGAGAAACTGAGTCTGCCAAGAAGTTGCTGGCGTCTTGTGCACAAAAACACGGGTGTTCCGCAACACGGGTGTTCCGTAAGACAAGTAAAACATGTGTTCTCCTAGCTTGGATTTGCTTGCATTGACGAACCTGGAAAAATGAAACAACAAAGCATATTCACCAGAAGGGGGTTGAACCATAAGGAACCTACAAAATCATCTTAAGCAAACCCGGGCTAGTGTTGCAGGGCAAATGTGGTCGCACCCACAACTTATCAGTTTCAATAGGAGGCTAGTAGGAGTAGAAACCAAGTGAATCACTGTCCAATGATCCCTTATTAGATCTGAGGATGACCAACGCAACAAATCAAAACAACACACACACACAAGCTTAAGGGTTTGCCTCTATACTGTCCCTGCCCCCTGCCCAACCAAACAAATCCCAGAAATCGGGTCCAGCTCTTTTGCGGGTGCTCCGTTCGCTCACCCCTTCGGTGCGAACGACGGACGTTCGACTTCGTTTCTTCCGTCGCTGTGGGCGTTTCGGACCCGATGGACCCGACGCAACCGGGTCAAGCGGGGGGTCCGATCGGCCAAACAAGACGATCGGTCCGAGTTGTCCGGGGTAAAGACTGGGTCCGTCTGCTCAAATGGTTGAACCAGTGGCTCGTGGCTGGACTATACAGTGCATTTCAGAAGAATTAGATGGCACAAGGGGCCCCAAATGCTGGTCTATTTAAAAACACACATTATATAAACAAAAATCACAACAACAAACAAACATCTTCGTGTGCCAGTGCCATCGAACCTCTGAAAGCACTGTATGATACTGTATGGCAATGGATGAAATATGATGAACACGGGACCAACGGACCGTGCGCTGCGTTCACGTTCACGTTCTGGGCTCCCCCAACGATGGCTTATCCGCCTTGTGCCTCGGCCGTGCGGGTGTGCCCCTGGTGGGTGCCCTCCCCTGGTCGGTGCGATGAATGCGATCATAGGAAGCCAGCATCAGCGAAAAACACAAGTACCAGCACCCTCCAAAAGGTCACCACCTGCTTAAGCCTGCAAAAGCCACCAAAGGAGGGCATTTTCAATTCGCTTGAAACATATGAGCCAGCGGGTTTCAGCAGGTTCAACTATTCCGAAGGTTGAACACCACCCTGCCAGCTGTGCCAGGGATCTGGATAGCCAGCTGACTGCTATTGGCTGGTACGGGGAAAAGTCATCTAGCGCCTGGGACCATGCTATCCACTTCCATGTGTTCGTCAGGCCCTACAGGCTCGAAGCACCGTGTTTGGAGTCAATGCCTTCTGAGCAGGTACCTGGAGCCCTAGGGAGAGTGGAAAACCGTGGTTTCTTAACCCCCCATGGACTTGAGCGGCTCGAGCGCAGTGGGGTGGAGCCGTGGATCCTGCGAGCTTCAAGACAACCTCTACACCCTAGAGATCCAAGAGCCTTCTCAAAAGCTACTTGGACCCCCCAAACCTACACAAAAGAGTCTCCAACCACCTTCTCAAAGGGTATGTGGATCCCTAGGGACACTGAACTTTGGGCTCCTGAGCAACCTACTGACCATGACCAATCATCACTCCTCGCTGCTTCCGCTGCTGCGCCCCAGCCAAACACTTAGGCTCCCAGGCTCCTCGCCAACGCGGGTTCCTGGACAAAGTCAACTGAAAAGCGCCTTGCAATCTGAAACTATGCGTCAACACCTCCTTGGTCCTTTCAAACCACTGGAATCAGCACCCCACAGCTTTTGTAGGCAACGGATGGCAACGGCTTGCAGGTTTCCCCCAATCAATCACATGAATCATCACCGGTACAGGTTTGAACAAATCTACTTAGTACCACATCGCCACCTATCGGCTATCACCATGCAATCTTCGATACCTGGATCCTCAGGCGCTTCCTGACAAGTCCACCTCGAATCCCAGAAACGGGTCCCCAAACAGCCTGGCCAGGAGGCTCCTGGTAGTATTCCCAAACACTCCCTGGGACTGGAATATTCAAACCACCCTGTCCTGTAGGTTGTAAATAATGGAAAGTACGACCTATACAGTATACATGGAGTGCTTGGGTTCGTTTTCATGACTGCTCTGGTCCACTTCCTCCCCAAGGGCACCGCTCTCCTGGATTCCGGAGGCTGGGCCTGAAAGGTCGTTGTGAGGAGAAGCATAACCAGCGCAGCGGCTGGGAGTCAGGAGAAGCGTGGGCGTCTCCACAAGAAGCGTGGGGTGGTCCAATTGGTGGCAGGCACCAAGAACCGTTCGAACCCAGACATGACCTTTGTTTTGATAGAAAGTTGGACCATGTTTTGGATCCCAAACAGGGATCGATCAGGTTCTAGGAGTCTGACAATCACTTAGACACTCCAGTACGAGGTCACATGAGGTCACCAACTGAAGGCCCTGGAATACTCCACCAGGCTCCGGTCTAGAACGATGAACCTGAGCGTGAGCGGAGCGGCCGCAAAGTGCTCCATATCGATCCAACTACCTCAGAACTACCTGGAACTGACCCTCCAGCCATCTCCAGCCCCTCCAGCCACCAGAACCCCCAACCAACATGACGGTATTTGTTGGCAAATGACCGATCAAAAGCTGTGGTGCTTCAAAAGGTCATATCCTCTAGCAAGTCGTCACATAACCCAAACACTCGCTGTATGGAATATAAGGACCAATATGGACCTAAGTATGGACCTATAATTATGCCTACATTGATCCCCTACAACCACCCAATGTAGGTCCATGTTGCACTCCCAACGGTCCTGTTTTACGTCCCTTTCGGCTTCTTCTTCTTCGCGGTCCACTGCGCAGCTGTCCACTGGGTCCACGGGTTCCCGGGCATGTTGGCCGGCCTCTTGGGAGACTTTTGTGGCTCCTCCGGGTGGTCCTGCTCCGAAGAAGCCGCGGGGCGGGCCGCGGCCGGGCGCGGCGCGGGTAGGTCCGGATCGGCTGTGAAACAGCGAACGTTCATCGAATCGGATGTCTAGGGATGGAAAAGCACTTAAGAAACCAAAAACACAGAACACATGTCTTTCCATATCTTCTTTAAGCCACGGATCATGGGAGTTGGCTTCAACATGATGCTCTTTCCGCTTGTAGGAGGGCGGTTCATCTGGATCGGAACATGTGTTCCCTTCATCGCCTTGCCTCATAACCACCTCATCAACGTTTCTCGGGACAAACAGCAAAACACAGGCAGCAAACAAATGCTCCAAGCAGGAGGTGACGATTGCAAAACTATCACATGAATCATGGTAGATGTACTGGTAGATTCCACTGCCAGGGAAGCTCTCGCTCGTTCATGTTTAGGAGGACCAACATCTTGGAAAAGTTTCGTGCCTGACAACTGATTTCTTCGGACATGGCTGTCCAAGCTCTGTCCAAGCCAGACCGCCTGCCAGACCGCCTCCACTGGCTCTCGTGGGCGCCTTGGGCAGGTGTAGCTGGACTAAGGTACCAGCCAAACTAAGAATATAGCTAGCTGGATCTTCCGCACGTATTGACGCAAAACATGTTGCTTTCTGCCTCGGCTTCGGGTTTGCATGCCAGGAAGAACCTCTATTATCTATATTCCCCGAAAGTGGAGACATCTGGCGGCTCAAATGGACCAAGATAACAATGGAGCAATGAAAAGAATGCCACCAGGTTGCCAGTGTGAAGGGGCCAGTAGGAAGGGGTTCTGGAAGTGTAAAGGAATTGCTGTAGAGCAACTCCTCTCTGTTTTTGTTGCTTGTTCGGGGGGCTGCCAATGCGTTGAAGACCTTTTCTGTAGACTTGCATGCTTCCTTCTCTGGGAGGAGATTCGGAATGCCACTCATGTGCATCTTTGAGAGATAGGAACACCTGGATCTTCTTCCGTCGAGAGGATCACCACTTGCCAGGTCTACCACGCCATTTCGACCGACCTATGTTCCAATCTCGCAAGCACTGCACCTAATTCCACAAGGAACAAACCAAAACTATAGGCAAACTGGAACCCCATCCAAGTAGGCAAACGTTCTTCAAAAACAGGTCAACATAAAAACGAACATGTAAGCATGCAACTGCCCGTCATGATGTTCCAAAGCACGACGTTTTGGACTCTCCACCGTCCAACCACCCGACGTAGCTCGCAGCAACGTCCAACTTGTTGGTCATTTGTCGCCCAGGGACGCGTGTCTCTCACGTCGCCATGTGGTCTGACAGCGTGGCGCTGGTGGAACAACAGCAATAACAACAACAACTGCTACTACTACTACTACTACTACTACTGCTACTGCTACTACTACTACTACTCCTCCTCCTCCTGCTGCTGCTGCTGCTCCTGCTCCTACTCCTACTCCTGCTCCTTGCTAGGTACTACTATGGCTACATACTACATACTACCACCACCACAACTGCAACCAATGTACGGACGGAAGGGTGCACACCGCATCAAACAAAGAGCATCTCAAATAGAGGAAGCCGCGGGATTCCGGGTGGTTCCTTCAAAGAACTTTCAAGGCTGAGAGCAATGTTCCACTTATAGATGTCAACATGTGGGTCAAAAGCGGTCATGACCAGGACAGCTTGGCTGAGCTACGTGAAAGGTCAAAGTTACATGGTGTCTGGGGCTCCAGGTCTGGACCCGTCCACATGACTCTATCTCAACCAAACTCACGGCTATAGGAAACTTGAGATTTCTGGGAAACAAATGTTCAGCAGCTCAGCATGGTTTAACGGTGGACCCTTCATACAAGAGTTGAGTACATGCCAAGCAAGTAGCATGGTACTCAATGAGTAAATAGATGGTCCGGTGTTCCCTAGGTCTCACACTATGGGTCACCAGGAACTGTGAACTTAGAGGAAGAAAACAATGAAAACCACGGGAGGGAGGGGGCATCCTATTTACTTCCCCTAGGGATCCACATACAATCTCAGAAGGTACTTGAGTAGTCTCCAATCACCTTCTGAGAAGGTACTTGGATCCCTATAGAATTCCTGAGTTGAATTGGAGAAAATCACGTACGACCTTTCAGCAACCTTTAGCGGTTGCAATATGTCACTACGCGTTCCATGATAACCACCCAAACACTCCATACGTACATGGCTCACAGGCCAACATTGACAAACACAAATGTGCGGCAAACGATCACCAACGGCCCTATCGTAGACTCGTTTTCAAGGTGTGAACGCCTCCAAGACGCTTGTTGAGGCTTGTTGAACGTGTTGTTCACTCCAATAGGCGAGGTTCTACTCATCAGTCTACATGAATACCAAGAATGCCAGCCACCACCAGCTCGATCCGGCGCCTGTGTCAGGCCACTACCCTCATGCCGGTCTGCTCGGCCGATGGGCCTGACGCAAAAGGGAGTGGAATTGGGAACTAATTCTCAAAGCCTCATATACTGATCAGCTGGGTCTTTGAACAGGGACGAATGCATGTTTGTATCCCAATCCACTATAGAGTTTGGTGGGGAACTGGAAAGGACATCGCACAAATCATGGACTGTTGGCAAGGTCACTCTTTGTCAATGATAGAAGCTCAGCAGAACGTGTAGTTTTGAGGAGTTTTGGAAGAAACCGTGCCAAGATCCAACAATCATGTCATGTGAATGGAATGGTGTTCTACATCTTTGTTGAAAGTGTCGCTGATATATCCTCCAAACATGTCATTCTTCGGTTAACAACATCCAACACAAGGTTGAGCAAATGAGAAGTTGAGCAAAGAAATCATCCCAAATTATATTTACCAGGACCTTCCAACAGGTCACCACCTGCGACGTTTAAGTCTACAAAAGCCTCCAGTGGAGACCTGTTGGAAGGTGCTGGTATATATATGGTCTATGACTTATCTATTTAGTCATCTATATGTCATGAAGATTGACAAGTCAGGGCTAGCAGGTGGACCCCGCTGTCCTGAATCATGTTTGCTCAAGGACTCAAGCGGGCTCCAGCATCTTGAAGCAAGGCAAAGCACTGGACCATCTTCATACCGTTTGAAGTACGACCCCGGCCCCGCAAAACGATGACGATGACGATGATGATGATGATGACGATGATGATGTACGTTCAAAAATGGTTTCACGACGTTTCATGGGTTCTTGGGGACTGTACCAGTCAACACTGTCAATAACGAAATGACGCAAAATGCACGTCGGGACGAGACTCCCTTCAGCTTCCTCCCTCTCAGCCATGCACGTGGCATCTTCTTCGCCTGACCGCGGAGCCATCAGACCTTCCTCCGAGCCAAGAAACCAATCACTCCGCCCAAAGAGCCTCGCTAGTGGTGGCCCAGTCTGACTCAGATCCAAACCTGGTCCTGAAAACCTTATTGAGTAGTGTTCTTAGACCAACTCCAGTTTAAAATGAGGTCCAACTGACTCAGAAGGGGCTGGTCTGAGCGTCATTGGCTTAATTATGTCCCCCCATGATCTGATCGACTGTCTCAGACAATTGGATCAGGCACAATTCGCCCAGCTCGGCCAGGCGAAACGCGGTGGACGGCCGCGACCCGTCGGACCGTCGGACTTTCGGTCTCGGAACGGTCGGACCGGTCGGACCGGGAAGAGCGATCGTAGGTCTTCGTAGGTTGTACTGGTCTGAGTGGTTTGAAGAGGAAGTTGGCAAAGTGAGAAAAACATCTTTTTTAAGCGATTTTGTTTGAAATGCAGTTAGTTGATCTGTCAAAGAACACGCCTACCTTCTGTAGATTATGCAGTCTTTGGGAAATGAGCATGTGCCAGCCCCAAAAGCCATGGAAGAAAAAGTACCCTGGACCCTACAGGGACTAAGAATATCTAAGAATGACCCCCTACAACAAAATACCTTAGGATCCACTCAAGCACTGTCGTTCCGGTTGGACTGGGTTGAGTGCCAGGAGGGCGCTTCCAACAACCATGGTCAAACCAGGTCAACCGAACTCTTTGAAGAGTCGAACGGAAGCCGGACCGGGCCCTTCCGGCCTAGGGTTAAGATGCCCTTCAGAGCCGCCCTGGCCAAAAGAAAAACAACACCTTTTTCCACGCTACGCTAGGAGGAGACCCATCCGCTCCACGCGGTTGTTGTGCAACGCCAGAAAGAACTGCGTGGGCGCCTGGCTCACCACGTGGTGCCTTGAGGTGGGGATAGCGCGGTGATCATGCTCATGTTGACCAAAAAGCACAAATACAGTCCCTGGTGTTTTAGGGCTCCAAGTATCCGAGGAGGTATTTGTACCCTCCAAACACCCCCCAAACACCTTCATAGGTGCTGGGAGCCACTAGGTTATATGGACTGCACTGCCAAAATGCATACCCAGGACAGCTAGTTGGTGCACATTCTGAAGGTTAAGAACAGGGCTCTGAGGATTACTTGTACGACTTTGCCCCACACACTGCCTGAAGGGGATAAACAGAAATGGGCACTGTTAATTGCACACGGCCACCTGCCCATGACACACACACATCCTACCCTCAAATCTTTAGCCAAAGTATGCCAAAGTGTTGGCTGAACATGTCTCAAACTTTCTCAAGCTCGGCAGCTATATAGCTGGGGGACTAGCTGGGGGGTCCAATGGTATCAATCAGCCAACCACTGCCAACCATGGATCACTTGTTTCTACGTCACTCGCCACTCGCCCATGTCTCACCGTCCCACAGGCACGTCTACAGGTCCGTCATCCACGTGGCCTGCAGGTGTGGCCTTTGTTCCACGTCCCACAGCTGGATCTGACACCCTGACTCCATGGTCCATGTTATAGCCGGGAACGTTTCAACGGGGTCTATCTTCGACCACACGACGCGTGCCAAACAACGCGCGGCCAAGGAGCAAAAATCGCTTCCAAACGCCCGGCCACCCAGGCGGCTGCCTGATCCACTGCCTTGGCTGGGACGGGTAAGTGGCTGTGACCATTGTGGATATATGACCAGTTCGGTAAAGTAACAAAATCTGATCCGAAAAACCCAGGTGACCAGCCAGCGATCACTTATGCCATCCATCCAGGACGGGCAGGCTCGATACCATGGGTGACCTGCAAGGGGGCTGGAAGTACAATGTCCCCATGAAGGAGCAACCTATACACTCCCTGAAACAATCATGGAAGTGGAACATAGGCCCCTGGAAGACCAATCGTCCTCTACAAGGGGGGTCTGCTCAGCTTCCATGATTGTTTCAGGGAGGGTAACCATGTCAGATCGATGGTTCCAGATTTACCCCCTAAAATCATGTCTCGCTCAACGAAATAATAGGCCGCGGCCATATTTGCCACCGCATCCCGACCTTCCTTCGCAATGTCGAGAGCCCGCACCGCCGCCAAATGGCTATCAAGACCTCGGACTGGAGACAGAATCTCGTCCGGTCTTTTGATGATAGGAGGCTCCATTTCTTGTTCAACCAAGAGCCCTGAAGAAATGCTTGCTGAACGTGATGGGGATGTAAAACGGCAATGATCTGCAACGAATACTCACAGTAACCTCACCGTTCTTGCAAACATCAGCCGTGCAAAAATAGAAGGAAAGCTGAACTTTTCAGACCATCCCACTCACCAGCAGTTTCCGGAGGTTCAGCCACCTGATCCCCTGATCCTCTCACTGGGCCATGTTCGAGCCAAAACCCCTCGAAAACCTTGCTGGAGATTCCTCCAGGGTCGATGCTTCAGTTCTGGGACCCTCCTTTCACCCGGACATGGTTCAATCAAGTGACGCACCTCCTGTGCTGGCGAAGCCAGGGTGGGATGCTCGAGCGAAGCCAGCAGTGGTCGTGGAAACATCGGCTTCTACAAACAGAGGGAGGGAGCCAAGAGAGGTTGGGAGACCATATGGGACCCTGTAGTGGTACATATGGGATGGGGGACAAAGGGCTGTTCAAGCTCTGTTGGAGTGCCGGAACGTGAGTGGCAGCGCCCCCACCGAAAAAAGACGCGGACGCTGGGAGCCCCGGCAGCCCCAGCTTCCAGGGGTGGCGGCCTCGACGTTCGAAGAGCTTTCGAAAGGCTTTTTGCGGAAGGAACGGGCAGGAGAAGAGCCATGGGACAATGAACCCCAAAAACATGCCTTACTACAATGCCTTGTATTCACATTAAAACCAAACCAACTCCACATGTTGGATCCTTTTCGACTGCCTTCACTGCCTTCAGCACATGTTTCCGTTGTCTGTGCCACGAAGACGGGGTGTGGAACGGTGTCGAGATGCTGTTCCCGCCTCCCGAAGCAACTGACCGGACGGCGCATTGAGGGCCTCGGTGGAGGGTCCGGGGAGTGCGGATGGAGCGGGGAAGGCTGAAGGCTGAAGCAAAGGTGGAAGAAGCCTGGAAGGAGCTCCCTTTGGACTATCCCACGGCTGGGTACCCTAGTCTGCATATGGCATCCTTCCGACCATTTTTCTGGTTATTCACCAACACATGTTCTTCAGAACCAAAAAAAGTTCCTCTGATTGCGGGTCCTTTGTCAGGTCACTGGATACAGAGGTCCGGGACGGACTACCTTAAACCCGTAACCATTGCCATAAGTCTAGGGCCTAGGGGCTCCTGTCCCACATCCTCAGAAGGTAGGGGCAAACCCCCCCCCCCCTGAAAAGTAGAGCCTACCTGTACAGGGTTCCACTCCAACAGCTGATATAGTGTGTCCATGCTTGACTGCTTCAAGGCTCAAAGAGCAAGAGGATAAGACTCTGCGCATAAAAGACACTAGCGGTCTGCACCTCTACCGTGTACGCCCTAGTCACTCTTTCAGTGGTAGCGGAGCAGTGATCCTGGAAGACCCAGGTGAGCTCCTTTCCTAGGCATAGAATTGCTTGTGGGCAAACGGCCATGGATTGGATTGACGACTGGGAAGAGCCTGATGCGGATGTGGCTTATGAGCCAGCAGCCTACGTGAATAGGCATGTGAGAAGAGAACCAGCAGCAATAGCAATGACAACACAGGTCACTACACAGGTGCCCCCATCTTATGATGGAAAGACTTCATGGTTTTCCTATGAGGATGCCATAGACGATTGGTGTGATATCACCGAGCTGGAAGATGAGAAGAGAGGACCAGCTTTGAGAAACAGATTAGAAGGAGAAGCAGCAGTATACAAACGTGTATTAGACAGAGATTCATTGAAGGCTAATGAGCCACCAGGAGCAGGAGTAGATTACTTCAAACGAGTACTACGACCATATTTCGTGAAAGGATCAACCAATGTATTCCTATACAGGTTTATGCAATTCGTGCGATTCAATCGAGGATCAGCCGACATGATGAAATGGATGACAAGATTCCAGATTTTACTCCAAAGGCTTATGAGCAGTTGGATGGACATGTTAGAACCAGTCACTCAAGCACATCCCCAAGTCCTTGCTCAGATGCAGGCAGATGCAGCGTTGACTGGAGTAGCACCAACGGCAGAAAGGATTCAGGAAATCATGCAGAATGTCAATGGCAATATGAGAATTCTTCATCAGAATGATTTTCCTTTAGGAGAGAATCTCATTGCCCTACTCATGCTGTCCCTTGCAGATTTGTCTCAGGACCAGCGAAACACTTTGACTTCGTTGATGACTCATCGTGGCAGGTACCTGCAGCAATACACCACAACAGAGTTGAGGACAGTGTTCATCGAGATGTTCTGCACGACAAAGGCTTCAGTAGACAATCCATTGATGCAGCCGACAGGTGCTGGAGGTAGAAGATCATTTCTCGTACTAGACGAAGGAGAACTCGATGGTACATTTGGCTATTGGGCCGAAGATGAAGAAGATGGAACAGAAGGATTTTTAGATGCCCTGGACGATGTCTTTTGGGTGTATGATGATCAAAACTTCTCGTGGTTCCAAAGGAGATTCCAAGGAAGAAGAGCCAGAAAAGGCAAAGGAAAAGGTAGAAGAAAAGGAAAAGGAAAAGGAAGATCAGGCCGTAGATTCTTCAGACCTCGTGGAAAAGGAAAAGGAAAGAGACGAGGTAAAGGCCATTTTGCTGATGAGCAACAGACAACTTTTCCAGATGAATACCTTGAAGAGAATCCTTATGAGGACACTTGGGAGTCAACCCAAGGAGCATATGATGCCATATTCTTGCCGAGGATATGAATGACTATCTTCAAGGAGAATATGATGATGCCAATGACTTTTGGCAACAGCTTGAAGAAGCATGGTTTTCCCACAAAGGAAAAGGAAAAGGCAAGAGAAAAGGCAAGAAAGGAAAAGGAAAAGATAAAGGAGATGGCAAACAAGATGCAAACTATGCAAATCAACAACAGCCACGTTCTTTACCTGCACCTTCAAGAACTTCACAAGCATCAGGAGGTCAACAAGGTTTCTTTGCACATTGTGTGACAGCAGCAGCTGAAGTCCATGACAGTGAGGTGGACTTGCTGTCAGGCATGATGACCTCATGCCAAGATGAAGCTGACTGCGTGGTCAACAATGGTGAGACGATCTTCGATGACATGAGTGCCCCTGTGAGGTACTCTTTGTCAAGGGAGATGCTCACAAAGGCTCCTGATGGCTTTGCGCTTATGAGCGCTGATGGCTTTGCGCTTATGAGCGCTGAGGAAGAAGTGAAGGAGATGCAGGCTATTTCATTTTTGACTGAGAATCGCTTCCCGCCAACTATTGCAATCCTGGACATTGGATGCACTAGAGCTATGGGATCAAGGCGAGCAGTCGACCATTTTTGCAACTATGTCGACAATCACCCAGACTGTGGATTATGGTACTCTTTTGAGTTTACCAAGAGCAAGTTTTACTTTGCCAATTCCCAGAAGGCTACTTGCTCTCAGAAACTGGTGATTTATATGTATGATCGTGCATGGACGATCCACCATACAGAGTTCGACATAGTGGAAGAAGGGGAAGTCCCTTTGCTTATGAGCTTGCCACAGATGAGGAACTTAGGCTTTGAACTCAGGCTGACACCTCAACATGCTTATCTGACATCGGTGCCTCTTGGTATCAAATTTTTGGAGTTGAAGGTTGCAGCCAGTACTCATCTTGTGTTGGACTTCCAAGATATTGCATGGTATCTGTCTGACGTGCGTTGGCAGACTCAGCGTGAGAAGAGTTTTTACTCTCACCTCACTCACTATGAATATGGCCATATTTCTGTTGAACACAATAGTGATGAAGGTGAAGCTGAGCATGCATATCCTGTGGTTGATTTCTGGGAAGTAGATGTTCACAAGAGAGAACTGATACGTCACCACAAGGATTACAGGAAAATTCTTTTCCCAGCAACTAAGTCCTGTCCTGTAGACACTGACTTGCTGGAAGACTTGCGACTAACAATCATCAAGAAGAAAGCAGGAGGAGAAGAAATCAAGAAGACAGATGATTGGCGCAAGGCAAAATGGAAGGACCTACAACTTGGCTATGAATGGCGTGGTAGAACAATTTTTAAATTTAAGCCAGATGCCAAAATTCCAGATCTAAAGATCAGGAAGGCTGGCATTGAGCACCGTGGCATTGGTGATCCCGATGCAGTGGTGCGCTCCTCCTCAGAGAAGGTTCCCATTGCAAAGGACAGGGAACCAGGCTTCTCGTCAGAGAAGGAAGGTGCACCATCCAGTGCCGCGGAAAAGCCCGTGCCGCCAAAGTTCCGGTATACTTCCAAGGGTTTTGATCCATTTTGGAAAGGACACAAGTCGAAACCATCTGAGCCTCAGAATGATTTAAAGGGTGATGATCTTGAGGAGTATGTTCCCTCAGAACCACCTGAGAGGCCAGAAGGTGAACTTGTAGAAATTCCTAAAGCATCAAAAGGACCATCAAGTGATAAACATGAACCACTTGAACCAGGTGATGGCGCTCTTGAGCCTAGGCGGATTTCAATCCCATTACCTGGTAGTGAAGTTGTTGCAATGACACCGGCATATAGGAAGATGTTACAGAGACTGGAGGACAAGGTAGAACTTTATAAGCTTCATGTGAAGCACTACCATATGAGTCCTACTCAGTTTCGTAGACGTGTTTCTATGTTGAAGCTTCCTGACTCTGTTTTAGAGAAGTATGAATCAGTTGTCAGGAACTGCCGTGTTTGTAACACTTCAGTGGCACCTCCGCCACGAGCCAGAGTCTCCGGTATTAGAGCTTCATGTTTTGGTGATGTTGTTTTTGCTGATCATTGTGAGGTTGAACTTCACAAGAACAAGTATATCATCTTACTTGTTCTTGATGGTGCCACAAATCTTCTCTGGGCTACGGCACAGAAAGACCTCATAGATCAAACCACCATCCAAGCATTGAGGCAATGGTCTGATGAGAGCAACTGTGTTCCAAAGGCCATCGTAGGAGACGAAGCCTTTTTCACCGATGCTTTTGTTGAATACTACAGGTTCCATGGTATACAACAATGTCCTTGTGGGCCAAGAACTCCTTGGCCGAACCGAGCAGAGACAGCTGTACGTTTGTTCAAACGTATGTGGCATGTTATGAAGGTAGATCTGGATGACCCACGTTTTCGTGGTGTTACGGTCAGAGAAGTGGTCAAGAAAGTAGTGTGGGCAAGAAATTGTCAGTTGACTATCAGTGGATATTCACCAATAGAGATAGCAACTGGAAGACGTCCACCAGATCTTTTTGACCTTGAGACCGCAAGCCCTGAGCAATTGTCAGCTAATGCCGCCGCACAAGATCGTACAAATTTGGAACTACAACGTGTGGCTTTGAGAGCTCATCAAGAAGCACGACAAGCTCAGGACCTTCGAGCAGATCTTGCGAGAAGGACTATGCCAAGTGACGGTCCTTATTTCCAAGGAGAGAAGGTTTTTGTTTGGACTCAGGATTCATCAAAGTTCAAGGATAAAGGACGTTGGGTTCGTGCCACAGTACTTGGACAAGAAGGAGCTATGGTCCAAGCCAATACTGGTAAGGCAGTGATACGTGTGAATCAGTCGAAGGTTAGACGTGATCACGATGAGTGGCATGATGTTTCCATTCCGGCATTAGACGATGAGAATCCGGAGAACTTGCGTGAAGATCACGAACTGTATGTTGATGCCGAATTCGGAGAACAGTCCTTTTTCTTTTGTAATGATGATCATCCTGATGTTGTTGAGTTACTTCATGGAAACAGTGGATTATCTTGGTTCCTTTCAAGGAATGGTGTTAAAGTTGCATCTCCTATGGATTTCAAGGCAGGATACAACTTTTCCACTATGAAGGGTCGAGATGGTATTTGGCAGCAACTGGAGAGATTGCAGCCCCACTGTATAGTGATCAACAACCCTTCTCCCAAACAGAACAGAGCTTCTATTTGGTTGCTATGTTGTAATGTGATCGAGTGGCAGTTGAGAAGGAAGAAACATGTGTTTGTGACTGTTCCCAAAGGAAACAAGTTTTGTTTGTTTTTGCAGAAGTTCATTTCTTCGTTGAAGGATCCAATTTTTAACTTTGATGTGAATATGAATTGTTTTTGTTATTGTCCGAAGGGAATGAGTTACGTGACAGTCTTCCATTCCTATGCATCCTGCCAAGGATGGAAAGGTATTGGTGACTGTTCATTTCAAGCTAAAACAGTGCAAGCCACTAGAAGCAACCAGTACTTTAAGGATCCTGACTGGAAGAAGTTTCCATTTTCATTTCTGGTTGAGATGAATCGTTTTCTTCCTTATAGTGAGACTTCCGATAAGCGTCAGAGTTTTCTTATTGAAGATCTTCTGGAGAATTTTGACTCTGGAAGCTTGTGTGGAACAGCTCTTTTGTTAGAGAGAGAAGCTCATCAATCAATTTTGTTGAATTCCGTAAGAACGGAAGAGACGACGGAAATTCCGGTTCCACTTCGACACATACTACCACAAAGGTTCACTACTACTGAATTGATCAGAACTTTGAGGCAGGTAGATGCACTACCTCAGAGATCAGAGTTTGATGTGACAACATCCTCTGATTCTCGAATTGTGTCATTGATTCCAGGCCTGAAGGAGATTAGACGAAGAACCTTGCCACAGATGTATTTTGAGAGATGTAAGGTCTATCGTGGTACTTTTGGTAGAGTGCATCCTCTCTTCAACTCTGAGGATGATGCAGTGTTGATTATGTGGAAGCCAGGAAAATACCATCAGGTTTTCTTTATGTTTGTGTCACAACTGTCTCCTCATCATGAACAGTTTTTGGTAGATCATTGGAGTATGATAGTTTACGAAGCAGAGACGACAGGCGCCGTGAAGCGCATTTTGACTCCTGATGAAGTAGCTCTAGAGGATCCAAAGGATCAACCTCCAGACTACGGACCACCGATGGATGATGATATGGCTTATGAGCCGATTCCCGTCTCGGGGGAACAGCAGTATTTTGATCCAGATGATGAAGATATGTATCCGCCTGGTGATGGACCGGGTGGCAACCCTGATGATCATCAGGGTGGACAACCTCCGGGACCACCTCCGACAGGTTCCGTAGCTGGTCCGAATCAGTTCGGAAATCCCGATGTTCCTTTGGAGCAACTCGGATATCCATCAAGCGATCCGGAAGAGGCAATACCGGAGATTACGAGTGAATCCCGTCCGCCAGATGATCCGGGTCAACCACCAATAGGGTTTCCGAGTGACACGGATCCCGTTCATCCGTTCGTTCCGTCGTCAGATTCGAACACGCCGGAGCCAGAACCATATGTTCCGGAGAATCGTGAACGTCACAGTAAGCACATGAGGAAGCTTTCTGTGGACTCAACTGATGCTTTGCCAAAGGCGAAGGTGAAGTTTCAGGTTAAACGTTCTAAGGTTCAGTTGCCGGGACATGACGAACCTATTCCGGCACCTCCGAAGTCAGTGCCAAAAAGTTTCTTTCCTGGACATTCGGAGAATCCGACAGCATCAAGTTCGAATCAGCCACAAGCAGCCGACATTCCCGTGCCTACGAGCACAGTCGAAGACGATGACAATGAGACGATTGATACAAATGAAACAGATTCAGAACCTATTTTTGATGAAGAAGATGTGAAAGGTTTTGAGAAGGATCCAGACAAGGATCTGGACGATGAGAAAAACCTTTTTGTTAGTTTTGACGATATGGATTTTTGTGTTATAGGTCCGAACCAAGCTCCTCCGAGTTTTAACTCGTATGATCCGAAAGGTTTTTCACAGTTCTGCCAGTATCTTGCGAAGACAATGGCTAAGAAGACGCCAAAGGCAGAGAGTGTGATTACTCCGGAAGTACTCCGGAAGTATGCGAAGGAGATCAAGCAAGCTAAACTAGAGGAGTTTCGCAGCTTTTTAGACTTTACTGCGATGAAGTATCGAGACCGAAGAAAGCATAAGATCGATAACTATGTTACCGGTCGATGGGTCCTGACTATCAAGATTGACAAAGATGGTAACTTTAAGAAGTTTAAGGCCAGATGGGTCTGTCGAGGCTTCCAAGATGCCCAGAAATGGGACCTCCAGACGGACTCGCCAACAGCGACCAGGTATGGTTTTCGCGTAGCATGTCAACATGCAGCCTCTTCTTTTTGGGACCTGTTGCACATCGACTTGAAAACTGCCTTTCTTCAGGGGGAACTTTACGACCTCGAGCGACGCGTTATTCACGTTCAACTTCCGACCGACATCGGATTGCCACCGTATCTTGTCGGATTGTGCACCCGTTCAGTGTACGGATTGAGTGATGCGCCTCGTCGCTGGTGGAATCGACTCGACAAGTTTTTGCACTCACTCGGATTAGTTCCGACTCGAGCCGATCGGTGCACGTACGTCTGCTACTCCGGATGTTTGAGGGTTCCTAAGGCTGTGAACTACTCATCAGAGGAGATGCCAGCCGAACCGGAACCGGTATCCTTCTACGTAGCAGGTGCGCCGCCAAACGAATTCCACGACACAGCGGAGGAAGTTCGTAGGTCTTTTCTCTGTGAAGAACGTCTGTTTTCGGTGTGTTACGGAAATAGGTCGGAGAAGACGGTGACGCGTAGCCTGCTTAAGGCAGAGGATGGAAAATGGACTCCTGTGGTAGATCAGGAACTCCAGAATTTCCTTGACTCTGTAGAGCACAAGGCAGGTTGGCATCAATATGCAAATGGCCATGCTCAAGTCGCTTATCGCGCTAAAGCTCTTCGCACTCCCGAACCTACGTACTCGCGTTCGCGTTTTTGTTTTCGGACTTCAATAGTTAAGCGTAAGGGTGTTTGGTGGCTTCTCGAGACAAACAAGGATATCAGAAACGAGAAGAATGCAGTGACGTTAGAGGAAGAAGCTGAAACGCTTGTCAGTCTTTTTCTTCCTGCAGAACATACGTATACTGTGACACAAACGCCTCAGCTTACACCTGAAGTTGTGGAAGAGTTGCTTGAGCATTTTATGGACCCTGTGCATGGCAGTAATTCTAAAAATAGGTCACACATTGGTATGTGTTGTTTACATGTTGATGATCTTTTTGTGACAGGTAATGATATCTTTTTGAAACAGTTCAAGGATATTGTGAAGTCACAGTTTAAGATTGGACATGAGGACACTAATGACCTGATGTTTACTGGACAACGTGTTGCTTGGAAGATGCAAGAGAAGACCAAGAAGAAGGAGTACATCTCCGTAGAACAATCCCTTTGTGTTCAGGAATTGACTGAGATTATCATTCCAAAAGGTTTGAAGGATGAGGAAAAGTGTGACAAAGACATGCACACAGCCTTCAGATCACTTCTTGGCAGCATAAACTGGTTACAATCCAGAACACAATTCCAAGCATGCTACCAATTCTC